>PVHY01000244.1:11795-168217 GCA_004024945.1 Uropsilus gracilis
CAGCTAGGAATATAAAATGCAAGAGATATGAGGATCATAACCTAGAACTGGAGTGGGGGTTGTATAGGAGCATTTAAAAACATAGCACTTAATGGAGCCTTACTTTTCACCCCTTATTAATGGTAGCTTTCTTTGAAATTAGTATCTATAATCATGCTGGAAAACCTTTTTTTTAAAACAAACTAGTGAAAAAGAAAAAGAATTATCTCTAACTATATTTAAAGTATTCAGGATATAGCAAGAGAGTCCTTCAACGACCTTTGCATTTTTTGAAAAACAATCTTTATTCATAGAGCTGCTCTAAGGTATTCCGGTTATTTAACTTCATTTTAAAAGATTGAACAAAGATATTTTAGGCAGTAGAAATCCAACACAGAAACACAGCAAAATAATAAATATATATCCTAGAAATACAATCAGGACACAACTGTCCCTCTTTTCCTTCATCTGGCAGAACTGGCACTAGGATGGAGGGTTGAAAGACCAAATATTTTCTCACTCTCCATTGCAGCTAGGGCCTGGTGTGTGGCCTATTCCAATCAAAAAGACCTGCAGGGAAGTCTTCAGCGTGAGGGGAATGGAAGAAATAATGCAGATTTCTGAGAGAGAAATAACTCCGTATTTGACAAGTCTGAAAGGATATGAGTCTTGGAACCAGCTGCCTAGACAACCTTGAGTGTCAACATTACTGTCACATGGTGGGTGGACCTGAATTTGGCAAGAGCCCGAGTTCTAACTGAGCCATTAGACAACACATTTCTTACTATGTCTTACTATGTAACAGAGATAAACTTCCTTCTGTTTTATATATCCTTTACATTTCAAATATTCTGTTTCACCAAGTAGCCCAAAAGCAGCCTACTTAATAATTAATCAAGTAAGACACTTAGGCCCAAGTGCCAAATTGTCAAATTCTAATAAACAAGGACATTTTATTTCCAGCTCACATTTTTATTTTTGTCTCAAAATAAACAATGATTCTACCTACTTCAGATGAAATATTATATGGGTGCAAAGTAGCCATAGGTATAAAACTAAATGATAAAATATGTAACAAACAAATATATCTCCTTTAGTATGTAGTTGTTGAAATAGATTAGGGTTTCCCAAAGTATTTCTCAGAAGATAAGTTGCCAAAGATGCTCCAAAAGAAAGTTGGCATCATGGCCACATAAATTAAGGAAATGTGACTTCTTAGAGTTGGCTTTAAGTTTCACACATATATTTACACTAAACACACTAAGATCAGCAGTTTAAAAACAAATAAAAAAGCAAATTAATTTTACTGACCTTATAATTTCCCCAAACTTTTAAGGTATTAACATCCCAAACATCTGGTTATAAAATTTATAGAGATGATTAATGAAGCTCTTTCCAGTTCCAAAATTCTACAATTAGAATTACCTGTTAGTTGGGCCAGTGGTGGTGGTATTACTAAGACAAAATGCAAATGAATATAATGTCTCCTGGAGAGCATTTCACACAGATTTCGGTCAAGCAGATGTGTCATATGTTTAACTTCAACACACTAGCATAAGTACATGCACATCACACTCAGGAAAATAGTCTCCCAAGCTTCTCATTATATCTATATACAAGGTGGTAAAACGAGGGAGGTGGGGCAGGGGGTAATGAATGGTAGGAGGAAATCATAGATAAATCAGATTCCACTGACTTGTAATTAATCTATTTTATAAAGGAACTTCAGCAGATTTTAATCACCTAGATTTTCTCCATAGCACACTTGTTTATGTAGTTAGCCCCCCCCCCCCTTTTTTTTTTTAAGCTTTCATTCTGGTTCTAGATCAAATACTTAGTTGTTCTCTTTAGCTATCAAATTTGGGACAGTTTCTCCAACCCTCCTGGCCTCAGTTTTTCTATCCCTACAGGGAAAAAATATCTGAAACAAAACTCTAAAGTTTGGTATTCTTTATCTGGCAATGGAACTTTTTTTAGTTTATGGCTACTTAGTTCAACTTATTATTCTTTGTTCCCAATGACAACAGTTTGAAAATTAAGTTCTTGTGATAGATGACTCCCCCAAAATAATAACACTTCAAGTATAAATTATTTCTCTTTTTTTTTAATTCAAAAAGTGAATTCTATCAAATCTCTTAGTAATCACTTGCCAAATCATTGTTTGGCTAATACTGAAACAGAATGTAAACACTTTCAAATGCTTTTCTTTTAAAGCAAATGAGTTCATGGAAACACTTTTAACTCCAAAAAGTAGTTCTAAAATGACTGATAGCAGTGGTCACATAACCATGTGGATATACTCAACCATGTGGATATACTTCATACTTAAAAGTAGTCAAAATGATATATTTACAGTATGCATATTCACCAGTTTTAAAAAAGTGAATAGAACATTATATTTTATTTCCTCAGTTTTTCAACATCCAAATATTCACTCAACAAATATTCACTAAGTATCTTAGTGAATAATGGGACATGTGTGATGAATATTAAAATAAATTGTATTATTTTTTTCTATACTGGGATGTTTTACATGAAATTCTTGAAATATGAGCTGAGGAATATATTCTTTACAGTGCAAATAGTATCTCTGCTGAAAAGGTAGACTACAATAGTAGTGAAGAATACAAATTAGAGTAAAAAAATAATTAGGGATTAATATTAATTGTATAACCCTGGGCATCAGTTATCTAACTATTCTAGATACTGGATATTTCTCATGGCAAAATGAAATTCATGAAATATTTCCATAAATATTATTGTAAAGATTATCTGAGGCACCCAAGGAAAAACACAACAGAAAGCATGTGGCCCATCTTGGTATTCATCCAACACCATCTCCTGTGATTAATATGATCACTACTACACTGCTTTTTTAAATTTTTTAAATTTTATTGTCTTTGAGAATCTTTGGGGCTGCCTCAAGGCACCACAGTTCTAATAGCCACCTCATCATCCTCCCTCCTTGGCTTATGCCTGTACAGTAAAATTTAGAAAAATACTCTAGTTTCACTGAAAAGTATATAACACAACAAGAAGACCAAAACTATTCAAATTTGGTAGAATAAAAATTGTTAACAAAACTGAGCTCCTCGCTTACAAGTATAATAAAACAGGTAACAGCCATGGCCATCTCCTGAACTTCTGCTCCCACCCACCACTGGAAATATGTTTTCTGGTTAATTTGTCAGTATTGTCCTCAAACAAAGAGCCCCTTTTTATTGGCAGGTGCAGACAAAGCTTGGAAACGCTACACAAAAAGGACTCAATAGAAAAAAGAGAGATGGCCTTGCTGAGAAGGTAGTTCTTTCTGATTTTCTGTAATAGACTTCACTTTGCCATGAAATTAAATTTATAGCATATCTGCTAGACACTGAGACTCCAGCAAAGCTTTGCTATTCCCTGACTTGACATTAAAGCAGGCATTTTCATGGGGAGACCATTTCAAGCCAAATAACTGGTTATGTGAACCATTTACAGAAAGCCTTTATTTAAAAAGAAAATGGATAGGCACCTCCATTTCCAGAAACTGTTAGTATACAGGCATACATTCAAATTTTGTTTTCCTTAGAGAATACTCCCAAAAAGACAGATGTAACATGAGACAATGGGAAGCTCTGGGCCTACTATAACACCTCTGTGTTTATTATTCTGACTCATAATCTGCCATTTATCAGTGGCAGTCTGTAAATAGAACAGCAAAATCCTATTTCAATAACAGGTGATCTCATCATAATAAAATTCAGCCTGTGATTTTGGCTCTGTGGTGGGCACTGCATCAGGTGGTATGGAGCAGGGAACATAATCCATGAAGGGATCTGCATCAAGAAAGAACTTGCTTCCAAGTCTGAGCATGCTACAAGGCCACATATGTTGTTCTGGGGTAAAATGAGTTGCTGTTCACTTACTGTGTTTTGAACCTTCCCTGTACTTTCCATTTCCATGTACGCAATTAATTTCAAAGTCAACAAAAGTAGAAATATTTCAATCAAACCAAAGAAGGAAAATACTTTTCAGGGTCAGGTTGGGGAAAGACAAGGATGACCACTTATTACATTTGGAATTATGTAAATTATAAGATGAATTAGCTTTATTTAAAACTCTAAAGTGACCACATCAGAAAGTTCAAGCCTGCTACAAAATACAAGGTCACACTCCAAACAGTGATTTACTTCCTCTGCATCACATGATAATAGAGAGAATCTGAAACATCTTAGAACACAGTCAGCTTACAACACTCAAGCAATGATTAACACAATTCCTCCCAGCAAGACACAATTGAAGAGAACTGAACAGCCACAGTAAACTGTTTTTGTAAGATTAACCAAGATAGGGCCAGCATGACAGGAAGGAATCCTTTAAGGATCACCAGCAAACAGTCTGGAGCCTGGGGGCGCTCCTTCAGTTGGTGCAAAGAGGCCAGCCTACCTGGCGTGTAGATAGAATGAAAGCATCTGCATGCAGAAGAGGCTTGAGGCCATACTTTGACAAAGACACATGGAACAGGAAACTGGAAGGAATCACAGTGTAGTTTAGGTTTATCACCTACCTCATTTTATATGAGAGAAAGTCAAGGGCCTTAGAGGTAGCATGGTTACCTTGTGTTCTTAATTCATTGTGCTGATTTTTCATAGAACAATCTGAAGGTCTCAGCACTCTCTCTACTCTCTACTCTCTTAAATGAAGAAAACAAAATCAAATCAAACAGAAAATTTCAATTTTTCTGTGGAAAAGATATTTAGTTCCCAAAAGCTCCTCTGCATCAACAGTCTATGAGTTCTAAACTGTATATGTTTGAATCAGTATCTTCTGTAAAATGGGGATAATATTTTCACATCAATTTTAAGGATGTGATGACAGATTATATTTGAAAATACTTTGCACAAAGTGATGCACAAACATGACCTTTATTATCTAATCCCTTCCAGGAGCATCCATTTTTGAAGTAATATATTACACTATTTATGACAAGGATGACAGGGCATAATGAAGGACATAAAGCATGTTCATAGCTTTGGGAATATTGTCATTTGGTAGAGTTGCATGAATTTCTTGCACTGAAGGATTTGCAAAATTTTACAGTAACATAGCCTCTCATGAGAGATAAATCCTCTGGGTGACATTCTCAGAAAAATGCACACAACATGCCCATAAATATTAAGACTTTACATAAAGTTTCAACTATTGTCAAAGAACCTATTGAAAATACAAAGTAAAACTCTGTGAAAAGCAAATCACCTGTATAATTTGAAAGCCCTTTTTTTTCTTTTGTTGATAAAACACACCATGCCATAAATCAAGTAACATTCTAAAAATCACATGGAATTCAGATCCCAAATACTTAGTCACCTCTACCCATGTAAAATGAAAGGAATAATGGGATATATATTAGATTTCCAGATCCATTTAACAAAGGAGATATTATTAATCCAGGCAAACCTCTGAACTAATAATCATAGACAAAGTGTATGAAGAAGTAACTGGAATTAAAAGGAATCAATATAACTGGAAGCATTTTGAAAATTATGAAGTACTGATATGGGAATGCATGATAAAGTTTGAAATATATTCTAAATAAACAAATTTCATCACTAACTTATTTCTGAGAGCTGGTGAATCACATTACTGCTTATAATAGCCTTTACACAAATACATATTTTTACCTGTGCATGGATAATCCAAAACTGAATCTTTACTACCTTCATTTATCTAAAGGCCCCTTGTAGCTGAGTTCTAATTATTGCCATACTTAATATAACTAAATACCTCAGAATAGTCACCTCATGTAAGAAGGCAATTTGTAAGATCTCTTCCAGAAGAGTCTTTTATTATGATAAAGGGCCAGTAAACCACATCATATGATGAACAGCTCAAAGAACTCCACTCAACAATGCTGTTGTGAATATTTCTATTAATACTTATTCTTTCACTCTAATTATTGTTTATAGATCTGTCTCTCCACCTAGACTCTGTGACTTTCCAGAAAAGGGATTGCGTTTTATTCATTTTTGTAGCCATAACATCTACAAGTACAACCTAATGTAGTTAATATTCAATGAATAGAAAAACAAAGTTAGTTAAATTGTAGGTTGGTTACAAAGAGTAGATTTTGGCTCAACATAAAGGGAAAACACTGAAAATCACCATAAGGTATGCAGCAAATCCTTTCATACCTGCACAAGGTATGAAAATATGCATAAGTTATTCAGCAAATCCTGAATTTGGTCAATATTACCATAACCAACAAGAATTGGGAAGTCCTGTTTTCAGTGCAGGTTTATGTTACAAGAATTTACTGAAACATAAAACTGACATTTTATTATTTTCAGAAACACTGTGCCTCGACAATATATTACATTTCCTTTCTCACTACTCACACTGACATACTCTGTTATTCCTATTTGATTTTTTACATCTCCTTGAACTGTTTATTCTTCCACAAATGATTTTTCATACCTCAAAAAAAAAATGAGAAAAGCATTTTGGAACTACCAAAGGATAAAAAAAACTATGTCAATATAAGTACAAACCCATCTATAAGAAATGATCATCTGTTAAATACATAGTTATGAAAGAAATTGTTCCCTTTAATACCCAATTTTGATTTCTTGGTCATATGAGCAACCTATTTCTGCTTAATGGCAATTTAAAATACAGATGTATATCTACAGCCTTTGCATTTGACTTTTTCAGGACACTGCCTTCTAGGAAAGTTTTTTCTTTTAATATACCAAGTGTTCTTCATACTTATCAAATAGAAGTTTTGAGAATTTATATATATAGCATTCCCTTTCCAATGTAGCACAAAGAATTCTTGACTACAAGGTGAAAGTAAAACCTGCCCCAAAACACATTGTCCACTTGAATTCTAAACTAGACGGTATTAATTTTCACTTTAACCATTGGTATATGGAAAGAAATAAAAAAAGAAGTAAATCCAGCAGTAACTTTGGAGCAAAGTGAAGAGGCCCTGAATAAAAGCATGACAGTTAAAACAAACTTGGAGAGCAAGACACCTATTTCAAAACACATTTGTTCAGAAACTCTGGACACTGCAGTTTTCCTTCTGACTCTGAGGTGGAGAGCAAGAGCTAAGGAACTGAAGAACCACAACAAGAGGCAGTGAAGCTTCAGGTGTGGACCAAGAAATTAGGGCCCAGTCCAGGCGATGAATGAAAATACAGAGGACCAGAGTGACATAAAGTCTAAATAAGGTTGGAAAGTCCAGCAATAAACTATCTTTCCTGTTGGGCACAATCATAACTAAGACTCTCCAACGTGTTCCTTGATGAGAACTGGATAGATGTAAAGCATAGCTTATTTCAGATCTATGGGTGAAGTTTGTCTTCACATGAGGGGAAGAGCTATCCTGATTACCTCAAACACCAGAAAGAGTAGAATGTGTTGTCTCTTGCTAATGGGTGCTGAGAACATGTAGAGTGATATAGATGGATCTCAGCTACACATACTCAAGGAAGACACTCAGAACAGTGCAAAACCAGAAAGAACACATCAAAGTTAGGACATCAACTCTCAATAACCAGTACCAGAAGACAAGCCTACCATCAAAACATCAGCCCTGTAATCAACTCAGGATCCTAGATCTTGAGATGAAAAGTATCTCCCTTTCATTGACTCACTGTTCAACCACCAAAATATCAACCATATCCAAGATTTTTTTCCAGAGTCTCCTTCAAGTTCATTAAATATTGCTTTAGGGATAGGAGTAAGTCAGGTCATATATGTTAGGTACAAATAGGTTATTATTTGTCCCCAGGTGCTGAAAATGCACAGAACTGTAGAGGATAACAAATTCAGAAAAGGATAAATGTAATACAGAGAGGAATACAAATTGTCTAACTCTCTGAAAGTTAGGCATTCCCAGAAACACTTCCTCAGCTGAAATGGCATAGAGCAAAAAAACAAAGGAAAACTTTCAAGCATTTCACATCCCACCACCCCCATAACCCACCAAGTCACAAACATTTAAAAAAGTCCTAAAACAATACTAACAGATAGCAAAGGCAGGATTGCTCAACACACATCAGTAGAAAGCAGCTGTTTCTGGGTAAGCCAGACTCTAGATAGGCTGTTGCAGAGAATGTGCTAACACTATTTTCACCTGTCATAAAAGCAAAAAATCTTCTAATTTCTTTCTGTTAGCAAAATTAGGTACCAACGTCGATCTTTCATAAAAGCTAAATGATGCAATGTGCACTTTTACAAGAACAGAATACCTGTATAAAGGAGTTTTATCTAAATAACTAGTGGAAGAAAGGGAAGGAAATTGAAATTTATTTCATTACTTGATTAGACTATTTTACTCATGAAACAGGCCCATAAGTTCATAATCCTAAAAGGACAAAATTCATATTAATTTTATTTAATAGCCATTTTATCTCTGGGGCTTAGCTATAGTAAAATCTCAATAAAATGTTCTGTTATCTCAGTTTTTAACCAGACACGCATATACAGACTATGTAAGGAATTTCTGTTTTAGCAGTGTGAAAGAGTAAATAACTTATTAAATCTACCATTTGAAACAATATAATTCTGGAAAAAAACATGTTTTCAAAACGTGTTAAATGGACCAATACACTAGCAATAGAATAAGAAATAATCAAAAATTTTAAAAATATATGAAAGCAGGACTCTAGAGAATAGAAATTTGACAAAATCTAATAAATTTTAACTTGATTTTCCTATTTCTCAGGATTTGGGGGACAACGAAAAAAGCTCAAGGACCAGAGTGTAAAGAAGGACTTCTATTTTATTTAAAAAGTTGGTCTCCAAAGGTTACAACCTCAAGATGAAGGTAACCTAGAAAAAGTCTGCCACTGTCACCCACCAGGAAATACTCTCTTAAAGTTTTACTTTTTAAAGTTTTACTTTTTAAAGTAAAAAGTTTTACTTTTTGAAGTTTTTTTTTTTTTAACTTTAAGAGTAATACTCTCTTAAAGTTCTCAGATCTAATGTAGGAAAAATATTTCCCCTAAGAAATTTGATTATAAGTTAGCCACTTGGATCTATAGCCAGAATTCCCACTAAACCAGTGTTAAAACAACAAGCCAGCCAATAACAAGTTTAAAGATAGTTGAGTTGATAAAACTCATAAATATTTCTTAAAAAATGGTTAATTTTCTCTGATGGAATTAATCTTCAATTGAGCTTGCAAAGAATATCAGTCTCAAGGAATGAACACTCAGTTTAAAAAAATAAATAGTTAAAAATACCCGGAGAAAAAAGGCATCAGAGAGGAGGGAGGGGGTTGTGGCAGGGGGAGAGAGAAAGAGAGAGAGAGAGAGAAAGAGAGAGAGAGAGAGAGAGAGAGAGAGAGAGAGAGAAAGCAAGAGTGGGAGAGAGAACAATGTTACAGCCAGTTATAAGCATAAATACCTCAGAAAGTGGAGATACCTGACACAAAAAGATATGAAGTCAGAATTTTCCCCAGATTATCTTGAAGAAAATTGAGACTAGCCATCACCTTGATTTCAGTCTTTACATATATTGATCAAAGAACCAGTCATACCATAATAAATTTCCGACTTAGTGGAACTGGAAATGGTGGTTGTTTTAGCTGTGGTATTTGTGGTAATTTGTTGCACAGAAATAAAAAAAAATAATACAAAATATCAGTGTATTAGGGGAAATTACATCACGTAGAATTCTGCATCCAGCAAAAGTATATTTCAAAAATCATGGCAAAATATGTATTTTCCAAAAGAAAATTATTTCTGTATAAGAATTCACTAGACAATATCTTGCTAATAAAAATTATTAAAGATACACTTTCTATCTACTAATGGAAATGACCCAGATGGTGACATGAGATGTAAAAAGGAAGGAGAAAAAAAAAGAAATTGGTAAAATTTTCAATTTATTTGAACTAAACTTAACTGTAGAGAATAAAATAATTAATTCAAATTATACAATTAAAATATAACACGAGTATATGCCAAAATACTGAAGAGAGTTAGAGAGTTTGTTTGTCTTTTATTAACTATCTCTTGGTCTATTTTGAAGTTCTTGCATGGCATCTTCAAACCCAAGACTAGTTTTCCTTTCCTGAGTTTTTCTTTCAGCATCTGTTTCTCCCAATCTCATGTCCCATTGATCCTCAAATGGTACATGCAGGTCCTCCAGGCCCTCTTTGAACATAAACACGTCTGTCTGTACTGGGATACTCCTTCATTGGTGGCCCCGAGGTACCTTAGGCAAGGAGCACCAAACAGTCACCATGTTCTGTTCCAATGTTGAATAATTATAGGGAGGCTGCTTGGAGAGCAGGGCTAAGGACCATGAGGCAGTCTGCATCTCAGCTTCATCACAAAGAATGCTGTGCCCATTTAGCAGATTCTGCCCTGGCAACACCCACCAGAAATAGCTGGACAGAGATTTTATGATGGACTTTACAGAAAGAGCAGGTATTTTTAGAAATTTATTTTAAAATAATAAACAACATTTCTAGGAGATTTTAAAATGTATATGGAAAGACTAGCAGTTAAAAGGAGGAAAGAAAGGAGGTAAAGAAAGGAGGAAAGAAATATTTGCAAAAGAAGGTAAGAGAAAGGGAACGCAGACAAAGTTTGAACAGAAAGTAAAAAATAGTTATAAAACCAAATATAACTCAGGAAAACAGATGATGTATCTTGGTTAAAGAACAAAAGTACTGACAGAATTTCTGGGAATCGAACTGCATGTCACTTTCAAAACACATATCTAAAAGCAAAGATACAGAAATGTGAAAAACAAATTGCCAATAAGGCAATTGACTTATCAGAAGTTATCTAAAATCACTTTAAAAAAAGAAGAAAAACTAACAATATTGTCAATAATGGGTTAACAAATCCATGATCATATTGAAAGACTTGAATACAACTTTTTAAGTAGATAATTGATCAAGTATTAAGAAGTATGTAGAAGTATGTAGAAAGTCTAAATGAAGTAATTAAGATGATTTTTGTAATGATCATCTTGGCCATAACCCAAAACTAGAATATCCAGTTTAGTCACATATGCAACATTTATGAAATCTAGTCACAAATTAGACTATACATCTTAAAAGTATTATAAGATTGCAGAATATCCATTGTGTAAATATATCACATTTTTTTCAATCATTTGTCAGTTTTGAGGCATTCAAGTTGCTTCCACATCCTGACTATTGTAAACAGTGCTGCAATAAACATCCAAGTAAAAGTCTTTTTGAATTAATGTTTTGGTGTCTTTTGGGGATATTCCCTAATTGGGATTGTTAGATCTAATGATAGTTCCATTTTCAGGAGTTTGAGGGTCCTCCACAAAGCATTCCATAGTGGCTGGACCAGTTTGCATTCCCACCAGCTGTGAAAATATAATTAATATACTATACTATAATAAATATAATATAATATATATACACATGCACATATATATGCATACACATAAATATGTAAACAAATGATTAATAAAAATTAATAAGAAATTAGTATGCACATCATTTCCTCACACTACAGAACAAATACATTAGAAGTCAATAGCCAAAAGATTACTATAAATTTAAAAAAATAAACAAAATTAATTTTTTAAGAACTTGGGTGTAACATCTCTCTACTAGGGAGCGACTCAGTGTAACCATCCTCTTTGCCAATTGTGGGGGAAGCAACCTGTTCTTGAATCCAATTGTTGTGCAAGAATCAGACTCACCAATCTGCATAGGTTTGGTTCTAACAGTTACACAGGCATATCTGACAGGGCAGGGGCAGGGCGAGAGGCTGAAATGCCCCCAGCACCCCTAAAGGCTTCACACTCTTTCTCTGGACTCTCTGGCATTCCCTAGTGCTAGCTTATCCTATGCTTTCTGATACTCATTATCTCTGTGCCCCTTTATTCTCCCCTTCTCCAAGACCCATGTGTGCCCATTCACACATGAGCACACCCACTGGACAGCACAGTCATGAAGAAGATACCAAAGGTGCTGGTTATACAGGCTAATGGAGGAAAAAGCCTGACTGACTCACCCTACATGCAAATAAATAAAAATTTAGAAATTACTAATGAAAATCACATTAAAGCCAGTGGGGTAGAGCTAAAGTAGTACTTCAAGGCATATCTATAGCCTTAAATGTTTACAGAAAAAAATTGAGTTAATGTTAAGCATTTTATGTAGGTTAAGCTGATATTGTGACTTACAAGAAGTGTGCAATTGGTTTTCGTTTACAATTCCTGTATCAGTGTTCCCTCCAAATCTCTTTAAATGCCCTAAGTATTGAGTGTTAAAAGTGTCTCCTCTTTGGCTAATTAAGATATCTTAGGGAAAACATTTGAGAACTGGTTGCCAGGGAAACCAATGTGCCTAGTGGGTGAAACTTTCCGGAAAGAGTTGGTGGTTGAGTTAAATTACCAATGACCAATCAGTTAATCAGCCATGCCAGTATAATAAAGCCACCATTAAAAACTCAAGAGGAGGAAGCTTTAGATTCATGAACCTGTGAAGATTTGGTTGGGAGAGGATGGTGTTCCAGGAGAGGGTAAGGAAACTCCACTCCCTTCTTTTCCCATCCCTTTCCCTATGCCTCTCTTTCATCTGTAGATTATTTTTTAGTATCCTTTGCAATAAAACAGTGATCTCAAGAGGTAAAAGGTTTCCTGAATCTGTCAGTCATCCTAGCAAATTAAGTTCACCGGAAGTAATGTTATGGGACCCTCTGATTTATAACCACTGGATCAAAAGCACAGATAACAATTTGGGCTTGTTACCAGCACCTGATGTCTGAGGAAGTGGTATTAGGACTTTCCATCATAATGTTATACGCGCACGCGCGCACACACACACGTTAATGGCCTTGATCATGGTTAATACAGAAAGCACTTGGGAGCATGGGTGTGGGTCACACATGCCTGATTGTGGACATTCAGGCCTAAGGAGCATGAGTGTATGGATGTGTAAATGTGCACACCTGGGCCTAGAAAAGAGGGTTAGGAATAGCAGTGGCAGCAGGACCCTGAAGAGGGTGGTGGCCTAGTACAGAAGAGTTGAGATTGTGAGAGGGAGAACACCAGAGAGGTAAAAGAGAACATGGACATATACCTCCCAGGCCCCCTCTCTGCCTCCTTGCATGCCAGCCTCCTTCCTGGTGCGGCTGTGTGTACCTGAGTCAGTATTAAATCTATCTATTCAGAACTCCAAGACTCTTTATCCATCTAAGAGAGCAGATGATGATCCTGCCCTGTGCATGATGGCACGACATGTGTCATCTGCAGAGCTTTTATTGTATATTAGATGTTGGGCTGAAATTTCTTCATATCAAATTTTGAAGATTAAAAATGAAACCTTAATTCAAGTCAAAAATATGGAATAAAGAAAGAAACCCAGTGTCTGTTTCACCAGTAACTCAGTTTTTAAATCTGTGTCCTAGGAAAGGTCTATTTGACTCACAAAGGGTGGCCATTTCTTTCTATTCATCATCCATATTACACTTTTTAGAAAAAATAATTTTTCCACCATAGATTTGGGGATTCAGTGGCCTGTTTTTAAGGGGGTACACAGTAACCATATTTAACATGAATTTTTAATTTTTAATCATCCACAGTATCCATCCAAAATCTTGGCATAGGTGATTAAAAAAAAATATACTGCAGAATAGTTTTTCAAACTGCAAGTATATAAAAGTCCTCCATCAATCTACAAGACCTAAGTACAAGTGAATGAAAACCACGGTAAATATGGCTAAGATTTTGAAAAATAAATCCAGTTAAAAAAGGGGGGGAAATAATCAGAGGTGTACAAGCACTAGAAGGAATATATAAAAGTTACCCACTCACAGTCCAGTATCTGAAATTCACTCATCATCTATTTCCTCACTTAGTTAGAAGTCTTCTTAAAGAAACCAGTACGAATAGTCCGACATTTGGTAGGTATGTAGGTACCCAAGCATTCGTCAAATGAATGAATGTACAAACAGATTTTATTTAATAAGTTCCTTGCTGGCCTTTAATTAATATCCTTTAATTTATTTTCAGTTATGAGTACATTAGCAAATGCTTCTTAGAGCTGACATATTTTCCCTCTTAAATATTACTTTGAAGTTTCCTTTTCACTTTTTTCATTTTTTCACTTCATTTTGGTATAGAAAATTTCAGAAAGCTTTGAAATCTAAATATCAATCCCTAAAACATGTCTTGGCATTTTTATACATATCATTTTATATGTATATCATTAAACTTACCATTATATTTTATACATATTTTATAATATCACATTTCATTATAGGATCTTAAATATTTTTTAGGATGTTCTTGATGCTTTCACCTACTCTGTATCAAGTTTAATTTTAGAAGGACAAATCACAATTTTAGATATTTTTGAGGAAGCAACATGCTAGTAAACCTGGAAGTGGACCACATAATATCTAGCTTGCTTTATAGTTTAATTTCTCTTATTCTGAGTTGAGCCTTCTGAGGTGTTATGCTCTTTGCCAAGAACTGTAGGTGAAGAGGAAAAATAGCAAGAACCTCCTTGAGAAAACAAAAGCAGAAGAGAAAATAAACCAAAAGGGGAAAAAAAAAAGAAATCAAAACTAAATATTGCATAGAAAAAATTTATAAAATCATTAGCATTGTATTACTATGAGTCAAAGTAAAAGGAACAGTAAATGCTTCACACTTGGGTAAATAAATGCATAGCAGTGTCCTATTCTGGCAGACTCAAAATTTGGGGTAAGTAATTAACCATCAGGTTGTCAGAATTGATATGCAGTCATCATCATTGTGTCTCCAGTGGTATAAAACCCAAAGGGAAACAATTCTCATTGCTGTCATTCTATTTGTGGCCCCAAATCACATGGAAAAAGTTTCTCTCTCAATGCAGAGGCTGCTTCTGAAACTAATTTTTTGTAGAATAATGTGCCAGTTGAAGTGTCTTCTGAATGATAACATTTCAGAGTCCAGAATTAGGTATCACACTATTGCATACTAAAATCCAATTCATATGTTTTAACAATTATTTGAGACATTTTCTAAATTCTTGTAGTTGGTTGGTCTGTATTCAAAGTAATTACTGTGAGATTCTTAGGGTTACAAAACCAATATCTGACCTTCAGAATCAACTCTCTCCATTTGTATTCCCAGCTTCAAATGATAAAAAAAATCATGAGTTTCCATTTTGCCTTTATAAATTCCTTTCACTTTTGGTTTAGAAAAGGTTGAATAAATGAAATCCAGCTTCTTACTAGGAATAAATTGCCAGTTGTGTGATCAAGAATTACAACATGTTTATGTTGTTTTCTTAATATACACAAACTATGAGATAAGTATTTTCTGCTATGAACTTCATGAACTTCCTTAGTACTAAGTTTCTTCATTTTAATTAACATTTCTTATCCAGTAGTGATGCTTTTGTATACATGCTATTAGTTACCTTAAAATTACTAACACAATCCTAATGACTTGTCTTATTTGTTAATATATTCATAGTGATCAAACTAAAATAAATACGCAAGAAAAAGATTTACACCTTAGGACAAATGTGTCTACCTTGAAGAATCAACAATGTGTTATTAGTAAGGCTAACAGTCTTTCTGGCTACCTTCTAGATCTACTACTTTTTAAAGAAAGCATGTGAAGTTTTGTTCCATTTTCATTAAAATGTCTAAGTGTATCATTGGTTCTTTTATTTACATTCCCATTTCAAACAGTTCAGACACATCGACCCCACTGAATTATAGAGCACCACCACAACAGTAAATGAAGATAATAAAAGCAAAGTGAAAATATTTTTTAAGATTTTAGATAACTGGCAACATTTTGAAATTTTTATTTCCTTTTTGGAAGATAACAAGAGTCACATATTTGATTCAAAAAATGATTTGAGGTTAAGAAAGACTTGTTTTATCTTGCCTGAGTAATAGATTTTTTTTTTCCTTTTGCTGAATTCTCTGCGTGAATAACAAGAGTGGCAGCCATTTTCTCCCAGCTCAACATCAAAACCCCTTTCATCTGCTGTCTAAATGCAAACAAAGCAAACCTTCCACCAGGCTTTTCTTTCCAGATAAATTAAAACTCTCATGTCCTGGGGCCTAAATCAAGCCTACAGGCCTTCCCTAGATAAATCCGCTCTCAACCTGAAATCTTCTTGCCACACGTGCTCCTTGTAAGATAATTTTGCAGTAGCTAATCAATAATGCAACACTAAATTGCATTTAAATAAACATTAGCAGCCGCTCTTAATGAATAAAACCTCATCTGTAATTTGTCAAAGTCAGAAATACTGGACTCTTTTGATATTCATTGGAATATTGGAAAGTGGAGCTTTGACAGGTTTTATGTACATTGCAATTAGTATTGTGTGTGTACGTATGTATGTGTGCACTAAAAAGAGGCTTATTTTTATACATTCTGGATTGAATATAGTGAACATATAACAGTTTCTAGGCTGTTAGTCATATGTATGCTACCATCCTGGTTAAAAATATATTGAGATAATCCTGTTTTCCATTGCAAATTATGAAGCAACCAAGTTGTATGTACCTTATTTGAATTTCTGACTTTACATGAAGAAAAGTAGAAATCTTTTTATTCTGAATGATGAGGAGGAAATGATTTGATTTGATATTTTACCTATCATTATTGTTATATTTTAATGAAGTCATTATTACTAAGGAATTTTGGAGTAATTATGAAAATTGAGAAGAAACATTGACTTTCAGGCTCTATAGTTTAATTTATAAAATTAAATATAGGTTATGAATGTTATAGCAGGTTTAATGAGTATAATTTCTTGACAGTCACCTTTGTTTTTCTACAGAATACTGACAAGAAAAATACATGGTTACTACCTTTAAAAATATTTTAAACAAGGCTAAACAAAATATTAAGATATATCTTTGGCAATAATCTATTAGAAAGAATTTAAGACTAGTTCTAAGTAATGTCACAAAGTGAGATGTCCTGTGATCTTTTTTAAAAATCAACATTTAGTATCATTTTCTATATTTTCACTGTATTATTTTTAAGAGGGACAGACTAGAATATTCACAATTAACAGTCACAATTGACTATTTAAAATTATAAAAATTAAATCACACTTTTTTATTTTAGAGGAACTTCAAAGGATTTAGTATTAGAACAAAGTAGAATAATATGATATAATAGCTAATTTTCAGGAATACCATTAAAATGGAATATGTTTTAATGTATATATTCTCTATATATTATCACTAGGGGAAAAAAAAAACCAAATTGATCCCGTTTTACAATGGAGAATCTGGATGTCAAAGAATTACCAGTCACTCATTGAGAGCTACAACCATGAACCAGCATTTAAGTGTCCAATAAGTTTCATATGCCATTTTCCAGTTCACACACCAAATGAACAAAATAGGTTAGCAGCAGCAGTAGCAGCAGCAGCAGCAGCAGTAATAGTAGGAGTAGTAGTAGGAGTAGTAGTAGGAGTAAAAATAAGGCTGAGAATGCATAGGACAATCAACATGATTATTTTGACCCCTTAAAAATATCTTTGAAATAGTCACACTTTATTACTTATCATTAGTAAGGACATCTCCAAATGACATGTTTCAAAGATTTAATATAAATGTGAAAAAATGATTAGTGCTCTAAAATGTTACCTTTCTCTCTACCTAACAGTGACAGGTATTCAAATGTACCCTGGTGTCATTCAACATGCCAGGCATTAAGAGAAGCATGTCTATTTCATGTACCAGGCATCAAATGAACATATGCTAGAGTGTGTCTCACTCAATGTTTAAGAGTAAATGGAGACTCAGATAAGAACACTACAATGGGAAAATGCTATAAGCCAAACAAGTCTAGGTCTTGCTTCGATAAGTTGTGTCCCTCTTAACAGTTGGAGAAGGAAAATAGATGTGACACTATTTAGCACAACACAAAAATGGGAAACTCTAATCAAGACTACATTAAAATAATTTTTAAAAAAAATTTAAAACTTTTAAGAATATCCTAAACTTAATAACTAAGAGTAAAAGTAGCCTAAAAGATTGTATTCTTGTCCAAAAAAAAAAAAGTTGTTTTATAAAACACATGTTTTAAATGTAAAAGCTAAAATGATAAAACTCTTAGAAACACAGAAGTAAATTTTTATAACATTGAGTTACATGATAGTTTCTTAGATTTGAAAACAAAACCACAAGCAGGGGGAGAAAGAGAGGTGAATTTGATATCATCAAATTAAAAGGCTTGGGTTGTTAAAGGACAAGAGCAAGAAAGTTGAAAGACAACCCATTGAATGGGTGAAAATATTTATAAATTATATATCCTATAGGGGATTTGTAACTAAAATATATAAAGAACTCTTAAAACACAAAAATAAAAGACAAATCACCCTGTAAAAATATGGGTAAAAGATCTGAATAGACATTTCACCAGAGATATACAAATAGCCAATAAACACGTGAAAGTATGTTCAAGATCATTTGGCATCAGGGAAATGAACAACAAAACCAAATGCAATAGTCCTTTCATGCTTACTAGTTTGTCTATAATTAAAAAGACAATGGTGACGGTGTTGACAAAGATGTAGAGAATTGGAACCTATACACTAATGATAAGCTATAAAATAGTGCAGCTTATATAGATGTTTTGAAAATTTCTGAAAGAGTAAAACAGAGTTACCATATGATCCAGAAATTCTATGGGTAGGTCTATAACCAAGAGAAATGAAAACATGTGTCCATCCAGAAACTTGTACACAAATACTAAATATTATTCAAGTTAATCAAAAAGTGGAAATAATTTAAATTTTCATCTATTGATGCATGGATAAACTAAAAGTTTTATATCCATATTTTTCAAATATTATTATTCAATAATAAAAAAGAATGAAGTAATGATACATGGTAGGACATGGATAAATCTTCTACATTATATCAAACTGAATAAAACCAATCCAATATACACATGTTCGCATATAAAGCCCACTGATGTATGATTTCATTTATGTAAAATGCCCAAAAGAAGCAAATCCCTACAAGGAAAATAGATTAGTTCTTTCCAAAGGTTACACAGAGGAAATAATTGGAGTGATTGCTAATAGCACAGGATTTCTTTTGGGGTGATGAAAATATTTTAAAATCAGATGTAATGGTTGAACAACTATGGCTTTTTATCAGTAATGAATCTAGAACACCCAGATCTAACCAATTATAAGCATTCAGTAGCTTGCACCTAAGTGGAAAAGCACAGCAGTCACACTGAGTAAAACCCTGACTGTACCATTTAGAAGCTATCTGCCCAATTATTAATCTCTCTGTGCTAAATTTTTCTCATCTATAAGATGGGTTATAATAATAATACCTACCTCGTGTGGATTGTGATGAGTTCTAAATGAGCTAATATAGATAGAGGGCTTTGAGAGATTTGACATCAGAATAATACAAATTATAAAATATCTGCATGGATTGACCTAATGCTATGACTCCAAACAATAATTATTAGATTACAGTGTTTATACTCAGTCTTAAAGTCTTTTAAATAGAGACATTGGAAAGTCACTAATATTTATTGTATGCATGTATATATATGTAATAATATACATAGTAAATATGTAATATAAAATATATACCTAAACAAGTAATATTTAAAATATGACACTGAAGAAGTCTGACCCACATATAAGGTGGCATGCTCACAGATAAAACAGCAAGAGACCCCTTTACAGGGTAAGGGGAAAATTTGATGCAGGCTTTCATAACCATCTGAATTGAAAATATTATTTTATAATTAAATTTAAAATACTATAAATTAACCTTTAATCTGTCTACCTCATTCTGAGTGCCTGATCAAAATTCTTTGAAATGTTAAAGAGCAATAGAGCAATACACAAGCAGTTTTTGAAAACCACTTGTTTAATTTTTGAATACCAAATAAAATTTGTCATTGCACTTGAGTAAGACCATTGTGATCATTAATTTATACACTAAAATACATTTTCATATACTACAAATATCAGTGATCAGATAAAAAAGATATTATTTCATTATTCCCCAATAAAAACAAAATACATTAAGGAAAATAATATTGATGAAAGCCACGGTGTTTATAAGTGACAGTGTCAGGTCTCGAACCAGCATCATTTAAATTCTAGGTTTGGTCTAAGATTTAAGAGAAGATACTGGTTTATTGGACTTTCTTTGCTGCATGACTGAAACTCACACTTTTTCAATAAAAGGAACAAAACCAAATTCATATAACAAAATGATAACAGTACCATGGAACATTCACCAGTGACTATGGTTGTCATTTTTAATATTTGTGATATATAAAAGAACTAAATGCTGTACAAACTTAGCAGCACTTTTAAACTAATTATAATTTTATTAAGATCTTCAATATTCACATATATTTAAAAAATAACTTGCAGTTATTTAAGCAGAGTAGACTGTCATAGCTATAGTCCATACAAAAACTTTCTTCAGAATTCTGTCATGATTTTCACCCTCCACTTTTCATGTCACAGAACTAATAATATCTATTTTTACGATTCTACCTACTTTATTTGAGGTACTCTAAACAGTTACCTTTGAAATAGCCCAGGAAGAAAGGTAACTATTAACTATTAAAGGTACTGCTATTAACCACCAATCATCCATTCTTTAAGCAAAAGCATGAGGTGCAAGATTCTAAAAACCTACTGAATTAGTTGGGTGAACTCCAAAATGAGACCAAAATCTGGCGTTTAACCTGTATTTTTAATGAAACATGTTAACTTGTCCAAACATTTGTCCAAGTGAAGAAGTCGGAGGATCGAAGAAATAGGGAAGGAAGAAACATATCAAACGTTCACCATAAACAGGTAGCTCACATACTTTCCACGAATTCATCAAGAGGCTCTTTAAGAAGCTAACAGAGTGACATTCTAAAACTACCCACAGTTCTCCAAAATTGAAGCCAACTTGAGTCACAGGTGGGTGACTTCAATAGAGGTATATAACTAATTCTTCCTAGAGCAAGGAAAAGAATCCCCTGAGGATTATCAAGGATAGATTACAGAATTCAGCTGAGAGTTAAAGACTTGGCCTCCTGCACCAAGTTCAGTAATTGAATGTCTTGGATGAACTCACTTAACTTGTGGGTGCAGCATTTTTCCCAACTATGAAATGAGAATTACCAAATGAAAAATCGGGGCCTTCAAACTCTCACTAAGTAATATAGAGAAGCTTCTTTGTTGAAATCTCATAAATACCTATAAAAACTGTAGAGAGATACAAGGCACCAAAAAGCAAATTAACAAAATGTAAATATTGGGTAAGGGCAGCATTGTCAAAGTTGACTTAACAGAAAGGACTTTATATTCCAGGGTATTATCATTAATTTCACAATTAGATTAAGTTGCTTTGTTTCTCTATTCCAAAATAAAACAGTGACATTTTATATAGTTAAATTACCAAGAAGAAAACAAAATATTCAGTCATAAATAGTATATATTCATCTCTGACTAACAAAATAACTATTTCTGGAACATTATATCACAGGTAGAGACAGAAATTTTAAGTCTGAAATCTGTAATAAGACATTAAAGTTCTAAAAATAATGATAAACAGTATTTAAGTCCTGATGGACTCAGCACTTTATAATACTGTTTATGTAGAAATTGAATCAATAATAAATCTCAGAGGTAGCCAAAAGTCTGCTGATGTGTAGTGGTCGCAGAATATTCTCTATATCTTCCCTCAGCAAATTAATTTTAGCATTTTTCCACATTTTTTATGGAGGCAAAGGAAACATTCTCTTGTTTTGTTATGGGCATAATCAATTGCTCTTGAATAGAAATTGCTAGATCCAGTAATTTAAGTTGTACTTGGTTTTGTTTAACTAATAAATCAATGTTGCTCCTGAGTGACAAGATACAGATTATCAATGGAAATGTCCCATTTTCAAATAAAATATCTTCATATATACTGTCTCTGTATTTTCTATAAAAGTGCTTGAACCGTAATGAAAAGTTATTGAGAATTCTCCAAACATACAGATTTTCTAAAGGCACTAGGTATGTCCTAGCTCTCCTCTCTCAGTTCCTTTTAAGCTCTCAAACATCTTGGTGAAACTACCTAAACCCCACAAAATGTGCATGGTAGCCTTCTTGGAATAAGTCTCCTTATTCCAAATGTTAACCCCTTTCATGGGAAAAAAGGCATTTGGTGACCAGGGACCTTGGAACAGAGAAAAGCAGTGACTAGGGACTCTCACTGGAGCCTGCAGGGGACAGCTGGGGAGGCTCTTGCCCTGAAATGGAGTGGGGCAGCTGGCAGGCTCTCCTCTTTGTTGAATTTTTTTTTTTTTTCTGTGCAGGGTGACATTCCCCACCCCCACATCACCCTTTCTTGAAATCCCTTTTAATCCTCATTTATAATACCAGCCTCTTTGGTGGGCCAGAACTTTTCCATCTAGCATAAGTGCCAATAGGAACCAGGAACTGTGCTTCAATCTTATTTTTAAAAATCTGAATATGCTGAAGAATATGCACCCAAATGGTCATGGACTATGCTGAGTCTGATAGTCTTTCTATTGGTTCTGATAGTCTTTCTATTGGTTCTGTGGGTTGCTCCCAAACTGTCCCTTCAGCCATTTCACCTGCCCTAAACCTGCTCAGGTGGATATATACAAATTAAAAAAATAAAAGTGAATAAAAACACAGCTTTTATAAGAAATCAAATTATTTTCTTCCTGTTTCTGAAACATCCTGAAGTTATTCATTATTTTTTAAAAAAGAAATGAAAGGCCACATAATATTCACTTAGTATAATATTTTTTCTATTTTCTAACACAAATGACCTTAAAAGCTTTTAATACAAAGTTTTATGAATCATTCTTATTTTACATAAGGCAGAGAGACATTGGTTTTGCTAGTGAATAATTGGCTAGTCAAATATTTTAAGAAATTGAGGCCTATTAAATATCTCTATAATAGTATGCATTCTCCTTTACTTTAGGACTATTTATTAATTTATTTATGCAGAGCATCTCTGCGCAGATGGGACATCCCTTTTTAAGTGTTGTCTTGCATAGTAATGATGAAAAACAAGATTGAAAATAACCATAAAACTGAATGATGATAGATTTCTCTTTAAAGAAGACTAGACATATTTTTCTTTAAAAAAAGTATTGGGACTACAAGTAAACCACAATTAAAGAGACTATTGAAGAAGAAAAATTGACTCTGATCAAATGATTTCACCTTGTTGGAACTCAGTTTTCTCACATGAGAAATAAGGAAGTTAGGTGAAATGATTTCCAATGTCCATTTCTGATTAAGAGACAGGCCTTATGCAAAGTATTGGAATGATTCCTTTTGTTATTTGGCCTTGACTCTATATGAATAAGGAAAAGTCTCTGTATGTAATTAGTACAGCGTTTGCAATGGTCTTTCACAACACTTGAATGATAATATACTAAAATCATAAAGACATTTGCAATTTAGGAGTGTTCAAATAAGTTTACAGCTTCAAGGAAGCTTCTGTATATTTCCAAGAGGAAATTAGGATTGGAGATTCATTGCTTTCCCTGTTATTAAAAGGATGGGTCTGCACTCATCTGTAGCAGTGGAGTCTCATGCCTATGTGGGATATAGATTTGCAGATCTGCATTACAATGCCTTACACACAACCTTTGACATTCTATTAGGATGTCTTTGGAATTAGACTCTTAGAACAAAGATATGGTTCCTAATTTATTCATTGCTTTTTCAAAAAAAAAAATGAAAGAAAAGAACAACCTTTGGATGTGAGAGAGGTGTAGAAATTATTTCAAATCAGATACTTTTTTATCTTTAATAATGGTTTCTCCTTGAACGATAAGCTTTAGTGAATCTAGAATGTCCAGAGGTTACCAGGATACAAAATTTCCTCTAAACTAATTAGAACTCCAATCCTGATTAACTGAAAGAGGTCAGATACTAACAATTTCTTTATCTACTTCTACAAAAACCGTAAGATTAATAAATATCTGTGTTTATTTTTACAAAATCGTGAATTATTTACTAAGCTAATTTATTAAAATTCCAGTAGCATAAGGACTCGAAAGATAAAATGAAAGTTTCACTTTATCAAAAAAAAAAAAAGTAAAAATGCAATATGGATAAATACATTTTCTTTGTGCTTCTAGGATTTAAAATGTTCATCAACGTGAAAGTATAGATAGATAGTGTACTTTCGTTTACAAGGCTAACATAAGAGTTTAAGCTATATGTCTGTGAATTATAAATATTATTCCACACTGGCATTATGTTGTGCACTTATCAAAAATAGTATGATTCATTCAGTAATCAATATAAATATAAGCTATTAATTTGGTTAGAGTCTACTACAAGTGAGTTTACCTTCACAAACACATAACAAGATGATGAAATCACTGTGACCCATGATAGGCCCCATTTAGCCTGCACTCACTAGCCTTCTTTCTTCAGCCTAACTAATGATAGGTCTCCAAGTCAACTTAACAGCGTCCCAAGGTGCATCAATTGTTTCCGCTTTTGTTGTTGTTGTTGTTGTTGTTGTTCCTGTTTCCTTTCCATACCACAGTTTCTAAGAAAATGACCCAATTTTAAATGAACACTGAAGAAGTCTATTTGTACCAGAATCTAACAAGACCCAGGAAATTTACCAATAAAGAGGGAAAAAAACTAAAATATACACACTGAAGTTCTTATTCTCAACGAGTCAGCCAAAAAAACTGCAAAATAGTAATATCTGTGGTCTCTTTAATCTAATAACCAAACCCACCTCTGTCAATGACATGATGTCATAAAGAAGGAAAACAACCTCATCAGTTTTCCTGTAGTTGAAGGGTTCATGACGTCAGCAGAAGGCCTCAAGTCATTTATAGTATTTTGTTTACTCTGGAGCCATTTGATATGTATTAATACATGCAGCAGCAGCTGTCTCTTTTGCAAGAGAAGTGTGCTCACATGAGCTCTCTCACCCAAACTGAGAACATAAGCATACTCTAATAGCAAAAGAGGCAGCTGTTGTTGCATGAATTAATATATTATAAGTTACTCTCTCATTTGTTATTCTTTTTTAAATCCCATTCTATTTTTAAAATAAAAATATTCAAGGTCTTAAAAGAAATGAAACTTCTACAGAGAATTCCTATTGCTAGATATCATGAAATAAATTACACCAGTTTTATTGTATTTTCAGGCATCAATTATTTGTGCACACACACACACACACACACAAAAAAAAAAAAAACAAACCTGAAGCATTAACTATCTTCAGAATTGAGGTGTCTTTGAAACGTTCAAGAAGTGAAAGAGAATAAAAGGGGTTCTTTAGACAAAAAAAAAATAAAATCGCTCAAAAGCTTATATTTAATGCCAAAAATGAAATTAATGTTGTCATTCACTGCAATCACCTTCTCAACATAAAAACCTATTTTTCAGATAAATATTAAAATTTATTTTTAATTTACCCATGAGTTGAGAAACATTAAATTTAATATCTTTCCTTGGAGTTATATAGAAGTAAATTAATTTAGGGATTCACATTAAATCTATAGCAATAATCATCCTTCAGTCAAGAGTTGAATAGTTGATTTTTATATTATCCATCCTTCAGCCAGTCTATATCTCAGCTATATCTATAGTGAGTTTGCTATATGTAAAGATAGATAGATATAGATAGATAGATAGATAGATAGATAGATAGATAGATAGATAGATAGATAGAGAGAGAGAGAGAGAGAGAGAGAGAGATAGACAGACAGACAGATACAGAGGTAGCTGTATATGTCATGCAAAATTACTAAAAACAAAAGTAATTAATGCTATTAAATGCCAACATTTCTAAATAATCAATATACTAAAATGATAGAAAATTTTATTTTGTGATTTGCTTATTGTCTGCTCATTTGTCATGTTAATAAACTGGTTTTTAGAAAGCAGAAGAATAAATTCTTTTTAGGCAAATGGAAAGTTGGTTCCATTTCCTTGATTCCTTTCAATTCCATTTTATAATTTCCTGTTCTTCTCAGCGCTAAGGTTACATTTCCATTTTGTAAATATTGTACTGTGTAAATCTAATACGTCTAATTTTATGCAGTATTTTATTATTGTAAAATATCTTCAAATGAGTTTTCTGTTTATCTAGGAATCTTAAGTATTTAATATCTTTTTTTTTTATGTTACGCTAGCTCTGTTAACAATATGGCTCATTATTTAATTCAGAAAGAATTTAAAAGGTGTGAGGTTTGCAACAGAAAGTGCTATAGTAATTTGCATTGACCTAATTAGTTCATTTACATGCTGACCTTTAAAACAAGTGAAGTTTTGTAAACCCAACTTGTTGTAGTAACTACTCCAGGAAAGATATCTGGGATGGGGTAAATAAAAATTTAGGCTAAGCTTGATTTTAAAAATCTTGATGATAAACTAAAAGTAATGCTAAACTAAAATCATCTACGTCTATCTCAGTGAATCTCATCAGAAGGTGATATATTTTCTTATGGATTTTTTCAGAAGAAAATGTTTCTATTTTAAACAATAATGGAAAAATAAGTATGTAATCATCCAAGTTATACTTGAATTTCATGTCTCTATGCCAGAGCCTAAATTTCTTTAATTATAAACAAGCACTCTAAATCGACCTTATTCTCATAGCTATTTCAACATTACCAAAATTCAAAGTTTTAATATTTAAATATGCTACCATTTTAGAAATGATGCAAACTGCATGGTTAAAAAAAAAACACAAAATAAATTTTTTCACACAATAAAATGAGATGATGTGGATAGATCAGCTTGAATGAACTGTCATGTCTGGATTACAGAGAAAGATAAAATTAGGCAGTCTCTCCAAAATCATGGCTCTTCTCTGTCTCTCCTCTACCAGACAGTCACCTAAATACTGACTTTATCTTCAGTGGTACTCACATAGCAGTCTATTCTTTCACTTGAAACTGTGTTCCAAAGGAACTTCTCTTACAACCCCAATCAAGGGCTGTTTTTCTCTACAACATGTCCTCACAACATCCTTTAGGTTGCTGGGTCATCCCCATGGATGCTCAGTCTTGCTCTCAACTGAGGACTCTGCAGTAACAGCTGTTTTTGCTCCTACTCCTTATGTTCCACAGCATTTAAAGAAAGAGGGGCAGCCTGGGAAGAATAATCAGGACTTTTTTTCTTGTTGGCACTATGTCCTGACCCAAAAAAAAAAAAAAAAATTACATTTAAGTTCAAGTTCCCACTTTGTGAATATATGATACACTAGTCCTCCATGTCACCATCCATGTCACCAGCTCGCCTTCCAAATTTGTTGAAGATGAAGCAATACACTCATTTTTTAGCAATCTTTTTCAGTAACTTTAGTGTCTTTATGGATTACACAAAAATTTATATTGAATTCCTTTACTTGCTCATTTTAACTGCCTTTTACTATACAACACTTCAACTTCATATACTCTATGGTCTTGTGAAAACTTTAGACCACTTTACACTTAAAATCTTAATCCCTGGTATTCAATTCCGTAACCCACAATAGTTAAATTTCTTCAATTTCTTGGTAAGCATCTCCATTCCAATGGCTACATCTATAAAAGAGGCTTAATTTCTTCCCTGAATTTTACTACCTTAGAAACATTTTAACTTGAACATGAGTCTATGTGATAGAACATGAAATGAAATTCTATGAGATAGAAGAGTTCAGATAATGAATTCTTCCCAAAAGTCAGCTCCTCCTTTGGATATTCATTTTCTCTGTATGATATAATCACTTTTAGTAACAACACATTTTGTTCACCTTTGATTCCTCCAGTCTTTCTAAATATTTCTAAAAGCCATCTTATTTCTTTTATGCCACTATTGTTATCATGGTCTCATCAACAATGATCTGAGAGATTATGTTGTAATAAACACCTAAAACTGTTCTCTATGTATGGTTTCTTTAGTATTCAGTAAATATTTTTAATTCATACATACATAAGTTACCAAATCCTTCCTGAACTTAACAAATAAAACCTCTGAGTAAAACTTGAATCATTTTGCTCTTCAAAAACTTGAGTAGTACTTCCTAAGGGGTAATAAAGTCTTTAGCCAAATATTCAAATTTTCTCATCTTACCCCAAAAACTTTTTTTTTCTTTTTCTTATTTGCCTCTTCTAATATGCCTTTAAGTCTAATTCATTTCCAAGCGAACATATCTTGAAATCAGTGGTTGCCAAAGTTTGGTCTGTAGATTAAGGATCAGCATCACCTTGAGAATTTGCTAGAAAAGTAATTTCAGGGGGCCTACCCCACAGCTGCACAATCAGAAATGTTGGGTGTGTTTTCACAAGTCTTCCAGATGAGTTGGATGCATGCCAACATTTGAAATGTTTTCAGTATCACAAACATATTAATGCCATCTTTCCCCATGTTATATCACTCCTACTTTCCTTTTCTAAAAATTTATCTCAAAGTTCAAGTCAACTGTTCTTTTTATGCTGAAACCTGTTTTTGTTCTCTAATTGTGTCTAGTTACTAATTCTTGTTACAAATTTTTTTCTAAGTCCCCTCCAAATAAAATGAATTTCTTTGGATGGTATTAGGGCACTTAGAGCATACCATCAGTAAATTTAAACTAACAATGCATACTTTCCTGTAATCCTTCCCATGCCTTATTATACGCTTGATTCAGTTTCTACTATCTCATTGAAATGCTTTCTTTAAGGTCACCAAGAATTACCCAGTTTTACCAAATTCCATGGCATTTTTATTTTAAAACATTCCTTCACTGATCTAAAAATATTGTAAAAGACCACACCCTCTTTCAAGAAACATCATCATTTACTTCTATGACACAGCTTATTCTCTTGGTTTTCCTTTTCCATAAAATAGCTACTCCTTCCTATTCTCTTTGGCAAATTTGAACTTCTCTATTATCTCTGAAATATGACTGCTCTCCAGGAATTCATTTGTTGACCTTTCTATTTTATTTTATTGTCAACCTTTCTTTTTATCATACCCTCTTATATATACACACTTAACTTACAAAGAGCATGTCTTCTAAAACTTTATCTACAGTTTAGCATTCTTTGATGCCTTCAATTAGATATCTAACCATCTACTAAACACCTTCTTTCTGTACCTCAAAAACATATCAAATTTAATATATTAAATGCATAGTCTGTATTTCCCTCCACATAGTCTAGAAACCTTTGATTTATCATCAGGTTCTCTCTCACTGAGCTCCAATTAGGAAAAAGTTTTAAGGAAAATTTCCTATCCCAATAATCCAATTTTCATTATCTCATTAAGGATTCAACACTGTTCACTTCCTAGAGATCTCTTTTTATATTTTCTTTCCTAGCAAGGCTGTCATCTTCAGTTCCCACACCATAGTCTTTCTTTTTTCAATGTTTCAAAATCATTTTTCAACATTACAAGTCTGATCTTGTACTTCCTTTCTTAAAACTCATTAGAAACTTACTCTCAATTGTTCAGAGTACAATACCTTAGCTTACTACCTTAGATCCAAAAGGAACTATCTTTCACTGATCTATCTAGCCTTGTCATCTGCAAATCCTTACTCAAAGATGTCATTCTTTTTAAAATTTCCATTGCTCTGTACTTTACCTAATCAATACATACTTACTTGTCAAGTCTTCCTGGAGAGTCTTCCAATGCCTTCTTTTACTACACTTTTCTATGCATCTGTAATAATTTGCATATTTTATTTTATATATTCTCTTGCTACCTGAATATGTTAAAAAGATAAGAGCAAATTACCAAATTGTGTCTATTAGTTTATCTTTTCTTTAATGAAATGAGAATGCACATGCTTACGGTTTTCTAAGACCATAGAACATGGGGGTAAATACCTACAAAAACATGAAGGATAGCAATGTTTTATTTCATACAATTTTAAGTATATGTTTACAGTATTCTATAAGTATGTTAGGATACATATATCGCATGTGCTCTAATTTCCTTCTTTCACATCTAAATTGATATCTTTTCATGGCAATGTAGTAGTTCCATATGGATAGTGTAACATCAATTACTAGCTAAATACCTGCTTCCCAGACCCCTCACCAGATATTTATTAAATGACAGGAGTGTAGCACTGTTATCTTACTATATAGATACAAAGCCCTCTAAAGACAAGTAACTCTGAGTACACTAATTTTACCAATGAAATCAATTAGCAAACATATCAATAAATGTGTGATATGTTAAAAAAGTGAAACACAATAACATCAAATTTAAAATAGTAACCTAATTATTGGTATTTTGATAGACTGAAAATACAAAACTGACTTAATCATCTTAAAGTTTATATTTTTTAAAAAGTATACCCTAAAGTATCCCACAAACTTTGGTAAGAAGTAAACTTCATATCAACAAATAGAAGAGGCCAAAGTTTTAATGTATCAAAGTTAAGGTAAGTTCTAATCCAGAAGAAATCATGGTTTTCCTTTTCATTCTATAGTAAAGCTGAAATATAACTAGTTTCTTAAGAAAACTCATAGAGATGGAACATCCCTGAGACTAATCTCATATCTCTATTCACCTAGTGTTGGAGTTTTTAAAAGCTAAATAAGTCTCTATATCCCTAACTATGCTGCCTGGAAAATAAATTATATAGAGAATCTCATGATTACATCTATCCCCCATCCAGCTGCCTGCATTAAGTACATTTAAATTTGTCACTTGGATGAGGGTTATAGCTAATATTTACAAAACAGACAAATACACATGTAAAGCATATTTTTGCACTAAAAATTTATTAAGGAAAATAATACAATATTCATTATAATGGGGAAACAAGAATTCAATGATTTTAAGTTTTACATCAGATAGTTGATCATTTCCACAGGGCTAGTGTATTTATAGAACCACTTTTCCATCACCTATATGTACTCCAGGATGATCATTTCAGTCACAACAATTTAAAGTAATAGAATATATGAGTCTGAAGCTATCTACATCATAAGAAAATATTGCCACAATTATTGTCTTTATAGGTATTTATCCAAATCTACTACAATCTCAGCAAGACTTAATGAGTGTTCTTATTTCATTAAAGAAATGACAAATTAATAGATATTCCAATACAATTCACATCATTTAACAGATTTAGAGGGAAGTAGTAAAAGCAATGATCCCATTTTAAAAAGTAGGAAATGCAGGGGGAAAAAGGAGATGCAGTAAATTTAATGTGCATTCCTCTTAATCTCTTCTGATTTTATAAAATATAAAGCTCCCAAGCCAATCTTAGTAACTCATTCCTTGATTGGTCTACTTGCTTTTCTAAGTTCATACATCACAGTATGCTTCTAAACTCTGAGAAGCATCTTGTTTCCATGCTCCTAGGTCTTCAATAGGTTTATTCAAAGTGTCTTTATGAGTGATTATAGACATACACATCATTTTTTAAAAAAGACATCCCTTCTCTGGATTATAAGGAGACTCAAAGATCAATATGTTCTTGTGGTCATGATTGTAAAGATCTCCTCATTATTGTGTATGGTTATATTTAACACTTCTGCGCACTAAAATATTAAACCAAACAAGACAAAACTAAACTTCAAATTCAAGACCATTATACTCAGGATCATCAACTTTATTCTCAAAGATATTTTTTAAAAAGGCTATTACTTTGTCTTTCATATTCCTGGGGTATGATACTAAACTAAAACAACTAACAAGTAGATGTGGCATACTGTGGTACTGATTCAAAATAATTTATTTCATTTAAAGTAATTATTTTCATTTTAACAATGTTACAACATTGGAATTCTTTTCAAAGTTCTGTAAATAATGTTAGTTCTGATTACTGTAAAATAAGTTTATTATAATAGCTATGAATATGGAATTTTCCATATTTGTCATCATCAATCTTCAAATAACATAAATGTTTAAAAATCAACTCCACAATTCAAAGTGTCCATATTTCTCAAGATTTTAACTCTAGGCTTAATATATAACATTTCCTTCTGAAAGGTAAGACATACAAAGGGTTAGATCACTAGTGATGAAGGACATAATCAACAAAAATTCATTGAGAGACAATTCAGTCTAATTTGCATGAGAGCAATTCAATCACAACCATGTTTTGTTTGTTTGTTTTTTAATCCTGAGAATCATTTCTGCATTGGTCACTCTACCACTATCCACATTTTTTAAATTGACTTTTCTTAAAACTACTCCTTCTTTTCTTAATTTAGGTACTTGAGAGGATGGGGGGTAAAAAAAAAAAAAGAAGATAGTTTAAATGAAATTAAACCCAGTCAGATTTGCAGTTGGTTATTAGCTCTGTATTTCAATGAGAAATGAGGCCAAAATTATTTGTCTTAAAATAAGTGTTGGTAATTAGTTATAAAATTTAATTGTCCATGATTTTCCTATTCCCAGTTACCAAGGCTAAACAAAGTTAGTTGTAGTTCTTGAAGTTTCCATTTGTTCCTATTGGAGAAGGAAAAGAAAAAGGTACATTTGCATTTAAACTTCAACACCTGAACAATCTCTCACACCTCTATAAATACTTTTAAATATAGTATTTCAGCATATATAAATTCTAATTAAAATAAGTAATTCTCTTTTCCCCAAAGAGAAATGTTTTCTCCCAATAAGTGTTCTACTTACAATTCTTATTCATGTTAGTAAATGTAAGTTATTCTAGACTGTGAAAATTTCAACCTACTTAAAGTCTTATTTGGCCCAGAAAGAAACATATTTTTAGGCACTAATTTTATCTCTGGAAATATTATATGATTCTTAAAATATCATAATTTCATTTTAAAGAAATGTTAGATGAAATTTTAAATAATCATTCAAGATGCATTATCTAAGATAATGGTTAACAAATATCTTAATCTGATAATCCTCTATTCCATAAGGATTGGTACTTGTATTTGTTTATTTTTAGTACTTTCAAACAAATATTTGTATATAAATAAGAACAATAGAGATTAAACTACGTTATCATCTGAAGCATAAAAGTATTCCCTCCTAGAAGTGAGGAGAATATGGTGTACTAACAGGGTTCTTGAATAATCTGAGTCATCTCTTTCTTTAGGAAAACTAAGGATTGGCATCTAGAGGAAGCTGTCACTTCTAGAACAGAATTAGGAATATAAGGACCCGTGTTTCAAGAGGCAGGAGAAACACAAACCATCAGAAAGGGTAGGAAAAACTGAGAAAGAGTATGTCAAGAACAGTGCCGGTTCACCAATAAGGACACCTACCCTTCTCCCACCATGTCTGCTGGGCCCTAAACATGGATATAAAGTGTTCTTTAAGCATCAAGAATATATTCCATTCAACTGATCAGTGAAGAGGACCTGGTGACTACTACTGACTTCAGCAGTGAGGACAATCACTGATCTTCGCCAGATGCAAATTCTGGTTTCCCCAGATTATCAGTGCCTATCTTGGAGAATTTATAAACCACCCAACCCTCCTCACCAGGACATCTGAGCTTTGCCCCAGAGTGTCTAGTCAGAAAATATGAGTTTCCATAACAAAGTTTTCTGAAGAGCAGGGTATTTGTATTCAAATTTGAGAGTTGACAGAGACACAGACCTGGATCTAGGCCTACATCTGGTACTTCTTTGCCCTACAAGAAAATGCAAGTCTTCCAGGCACATTTCACCTCACCTTATTTGTAAGGGGTTTCCTCAAAGGCTTCAGAAAGTGAGCACCTTTGCAAACACATTTGCAAACAAAGGGCATACTTGTAAGTGGTGGCCAGTATGGGGGGAAAAATGAATGATGCATTCTCTCAACCCTTTTCAGACTTACCCTGAAACTCCCAAGTTGTTACTGTTAAGGAGGGCAGTACACTTGGGGGGGAAATCAAAATCAGCAAAATGGGCATAGGAAAAACACAAAACATAGGACTTGTAGCCTCAAGGGAGTGTGGCATCACAAGGAAAGACAACTCTCCAAAATTAATTTACAAATATATAGATTTCATCTTCCACAGTGAGTTTAAACTTACTATGATAAAGAAATTCAGAGAAATGGAAGCAAATTCATGTAAACAATGAATGGCATGAGAAATATAATTAATAAACAGAAAATAGATATTTAAAAAAATAAAAGAGGGTGAAAAAAAGGTCATACAAAACATTGCAGCAAGTTATGCAAGCAATTAGAAAAAATGCAGGGTCGAATTAGTGATCTTGAAGACTTAGAGAACTACTCAACTCCATTAGGAAAGACAACATAGTTTAATGATTATACTAGAAAGGGAAAAGAGAGAAAGTAACAAAACTTATTCAAAGACATAATAGAGAAAAACTTTCCAGACCTGGGGAAGAAACTAAATATACAACTTCATGAATCTAAAAAATAAAAAACACCTTATTATCAAAAGGCAGTGAAACATATGGCAAGATATATAGTCATGTAACTACCAAGAGCTCAACACAAAGAAAGATACTGAAATTGGCTAGGGAAAAGAAGTAGGTACTCTTTGAAAAAAAAAAACCCTCAGGCTGACATCAGACCTCTAAGATGAAACTTTAAAATAAAAAAAAAAGAATAAAATAATGTAACCAAGATATTCAATAATAAAAAGTATCATCCAAAAGTACCAGATTCTGCAAGACTCTCTTTCAGATATGAGAGGTAAAGATCTCAGACAGCAGAAGTTGAGGTAGATTGCCAACACTAGACCTCTCCTATAAGAAATGTCAGACAGGCTTCCCTACCTAAATCAAAGAGAGAAAAATTTAAGAACAACTGGATAAGCAGAATAAGAAAACAAAAGATGTCAAAAAGTAATGATTATATACCAATAACCACACTAAATGTAAATATATAAATGAATCAAAAGGCACAGTGTATGCAGCTGGATCAGTAAACAAAATTCAACTCTCTTCTATTCCAGACTCAAAATAAAATGTTGAAAGACATTCCCCAAATTAGGCAGGGACAATGTCAAAAACGTAATAGAAACAGAGTTGAACACTACAAAGGATCAATATATTGAGAAGACACAACACTAATTGATATATATGCACCAAAATAAGGAGCATCAAAACACGTAAGAATAACATTACTAACCTGAAATCAGATATTAAACCCAAAGAAAAGTAGCATGAGACTTGAGCACACAACTTTCACCAATGCTAAGATCAATCAAAATGAAAATCAATAAGGAAGCAATAATTTTAATTAATGTCACATGGATTAGATCTCATGAACTTATATGACATTTACATAATACTGCACCAACAAAAAGCTGAACAAATATTGTTCCTACATGTACGTGAAATACTGTCAAGGATAGACTACATGCTGCATTATAGAACCAGTGTTAATAAATTCATAAATATTGCTATCATATCAGCTGTCTTCTCTGATCACAATGGTATCAAATTAGAAAACAACCACAAAAGGAAATTGAAATTAAATCATTATAGTGAAGTAGCAAGTTAGAGAATCAATTTACCAATATCAGTTGCATTTTCATATGCAAAAAAAAAAAAGAACTTGAAGAACAGACTCAAGAAATATCTCATTTATAATCACACCGGAAATAATTACTTAGCAGCACTCATCAATTAAAAATGACAAATTTGATGATTTTATGATAACGTGGATGTACTTGGAAGAAATCATATTAGCAGAAACAAGTCAAAAAGAAAAAGACAGAAACCAAATGGTTTCACTAATATATGGCATATAGGGAAAAAATAAACAAAAGCCATGAGGAAAAGTGAAAACAAGCTAAGCACCAAACTGAAGTACACATCTTCAGGTGGGGGCGGGGAGAGCAGAAATGATAGGGAGGATAGGGGGAAGGTGAATCCCTGCGATTACAATGATGTGAAATTTATATATAAATAAATTTAAAAAAATAAAATAGTCTGGAACAAATACTTATTAAATATAACAAGAGGCAAACAATCTGTACAATGAAACTTAAAAGACTGTCAAAATTAATAGAAAGAAACAAAACTGGGAAGATATTTATTGCTAATATATCAGAAGAATTAATGTTGTTAAAGTGACGATCTTACCCAAAGCAATATACTGATTCAGCATAATCTCTATAAATGCCCCAATATCATTCTTCAAAGACATAGAGCAACTATTCTGAAAATTCATTTGGATCCACAAAAGGTCCCGTAAAATCAAAGCAGTTATACTAAAGAAATAAGGAAGAGTTGCAGTATCATACTTCCAGACATCAAACTATATTACAGTGATATACTAATCAAAACAGAATGATTCTGTAATAAAAGAAAAGACTAATGGAATAGAATTGAGGATTCAGAAATAAATTCCCATAGAAAAGAACAGTTTATCTAAAATAAAGAAGCCAAGAGTTATACTGTATACACTGGAAACAGGACAGTGTCTTCATTAAATGGTGTTAAGATAGCTACATGCAAAAGAATGAAACTAGAACATCTCACACCTTTCACAAAAGTATTAGCTCAAAATAAATTAAAGGCATGAGTGTAAGAACCAAAACAGCAAAATTAATTTTAAAAGGGCAAAAAATTCCACCACATATGCTAATCATTGCTATCTTGTGTATTTGATTTCAGTGGCAAGAAAAATAAAAGTGAATATAAACAAGTGAAAGTAAAACACATCAAAGTTTCTACACAGATGAAGAAACTATCATTAAAAGACACCGTAATGGGTTTTAGAAAATATATGCATATTTTTATATCTGATCAGGGACAGATAACCAAAATATATAAAGAAGTCATACAACTGAACAAAAAGAAAACAAATAACTTCATCAAAATTGTGCAGCAAAGGTATAGATAATTCTTAAGATAGTACATGGAAAACTGTTCATCATGACTTACCACCAAGGAGAAACAAACCAAAATCAAAATGACACACGAACCATATCACAAGTGTTGGAAAGGATGTAGAGAAAAGGAAAAATTTGCATAGTTGGTGGAAAGGTAAACCAGTCCAGTTCCTTGAAAAGAATATGGAGATTTCTTAAAGCAGTAAAATAGATCTACTATTTAAGCGAGCAATTCCACCCACACTATCTACTCAAAGAATGAAAACAAAACAAAACAAAAGAAAAAAACAAAACAGTAATTTGAAGAGCTATAAGCACTCTTATGTTCTTTGAAGCACTATTTATTTTCTTATAGATAAAACCTAAATGCTCAAGAACAGGTGAGTGGATTAAGATGTGGAATTTATGCAGTATGGAATATTACCCAAAGATAAAAATATAAATGAGCTCTTGCCATTTGCAATAACATAAATGGAACTGGAGGGGATAATGTCAAGACAAGTGAGTTAAAAGTAGAAAGAGAAATCCTAAATGGTTTCATATAAATGTGGGATATAGACAAAACAAAAAGTCAGATTAAAACAAACTAATAACAAACCCTATGATGAGATGAGATGAGAACCAATGGTCTATGGGCAACTTGGTGGTTGGTATGTTAAGGAGACAGACATGCAAGGTTTTAAAACAATGTAACCAAATCTAAATTGAAAGCAAACAAGAATTTGAACTTGTAATCTTTCAAGCTGGTAGAAGGGACAGCAAACATAATAGCTATTTAAGAGAAAAATTAGAGATATTGGGTAATGCTAGCTTAATTGAATTGAACTCAAAATTACTTCAATTCAACACTCAGTATCTCCAATTTAGAAGGGCAAAGACAGTGAACCACAAATGAGATTTGGAAATTCATAATTTGGAAAGTATCTAGCTCACTGGACTTAAATCTGTTTTAAAGTAGTGCTGAAAAGCCTCAAAAAGTTGGCAGGAAGACTGGGCTGAGATTCTGAGGGAGATCTATTTCCTCTTCAGTAAGGGGATGCTTTGGGTTTTTTGTTTTACATATTGTAGTACCTTATAAGACTTTAATTCTAAAATGTTTTAGTTCCTCAGTATCTATAGAAGAAAGAATAACCATATGACTCATGCTGTGATATCGGACCTTTTATTTTATCTCATATTGGACCTTTTATTTTATCTCACAAGTCTAAGCTAAGTAGCTTGATTTCCTCGAGTAAATAAAATCACAAAAAAACTAAAACTTTACTCTAATTTTTGCAAGCTTCACAGAACAAGAATATCATAAATTTGTACATTCAAATCAATTTAAAGTAAATTAAACACACTTCACAAAAAATTCTCAGACTTCAAAATATCATGAAGTAATAAATCAGAGGATTGATTATAACCACCCATTTTTCTCACACTGGTATCAGTCATAACATTCATCTAACTAGGTTTTATCTCATAGATAGATACATGTATGATTACTAACAAAACTATCTATTTGCAGTTCCTCTACCTACTTATTGCTCTCCTAGAGATGCTTTTGCTCTGAAATATGTGGAGGAGGTAAATGAAATCGTGATGTATCATTAAGAACACTAGAGGTGGTATCAGATCAATGGTGTGAAGTATATAAAGTAATTCTGAGTTTATACAATCCAAAATTGTAGAGGAACATTAAAATGAAATGTTACACTTAATGAACACTATGTCACAAAGGGAATTAAAATATGCATTGTAATATATTAGTTTACATTATAGGGGGAAAGCAAAAGAAAAATTATGAGTGTCACAAAGACACAAAGCTCACTTTAAGTAACTAAAAACAATTGAAAAAAGTGTTCATAATTATTGTAACTCTAGTTCTCTGTTGGTGAACAACTGAGACGGCCTATTTTGTTTTATGCCAGATTGATATTTAATACCAGGATGAAGTATATCTTTTAAAGATGAAGTATAATGGGATTATCCAAAAAGTTCCTGAAGCTCACAAACCTTTGCTTTTATCTGAGGCATTAAGATATATGTTCTCTGGAGAATAATGCTATTTAAATATATGATGTTATTTCTCGACAACATGATTCTTTATTGTAAACATGTATTATGTCTATTAGAAAGAAACTCTTAAAGAAACTATTTGGAATTTTCACACTACATCAAACTTTAAATAAGAGTTTGATAATTTTCTTTCGATTCAAGAAACTTTTAATTTTCTGTATCTCCACAGTTATCTAGTCAAGTTATCAGACAATAAAACACAAATTCATTAAATTCATGGCACTGAGTTGGGCTTACTGTTTATACTTTTAGAGATAGTATTATCACTTGAAATGATCTCACCATTATATAGAAATACAAAGAAAAGTAAAAGACAAAGTCAACATCAAAAGCAAACCTAGTGTGACAGAAATAAGTTTGAGTATGGGGAATCAATGACCATGATAGAACTTTATAGCACTGGAGAAATATAGATTGAATGATTAGGATAATGAATAAAAGAATCACAGAGTAGTTTTTATTGCATGTGGTCAGGGTTGAGGATCTCTTTATGGAGAAGATATTGGGAGGTCTATCATTTAAAAGGAGAAATGTCTGGACCACAGGTTGATAAAATATAGCCTGCAGGCCAAAACAATCTGCTCTCTGGTTTTGTAAACAAATAAATTTTATTGAAGTACAATCACATTAATTTTAGTGTTATCTGATTAATTTCATGTCAAAAGAGCAAAGCTGAGCAATTGCTACTGACTGTATGACTTGCAAAGTATTTGCCTACAAGCTTTCCAATCTTTGGTCGAGAAACACATACACACCAACACTATCTTTGTAATAGCATGGTTCTTAAGTCTTCTAAATTACTCAAATTAAAAGATCCCATCTACTTATTTATTTTACTTCTACTTTTCATTTTACTTCATAACTTAAAGTTTCTGTCCATAAGTCACAAAAATGATGTCTTATTGAATCAAGGGTATGGAATTTGTGGAAAGATTGTAACTCACTAGTTAAAATGATCTGAAGCTCTCATTCTTGTCATTATCCTGGTTAATTCCAACATTCATATTAATGACACTAAACATAATAGCTTTAAAATTTCTTGACCTACTTGTCCCCATACTCTTATTTATCTTCTTTGAGAACTTTATGCTCATTTACAAGATAGAAATAATAGTGTCTCTCACTTGGAATTGTTGTGAGATTCAATTAAAGAAGGTATGGTAATAAATAGATTTGTCACATGATAATTTGAAAGCATCCACTATGAGGCAGGTATAATATCCTCTCTGGTTCCTCCCACTTTGCCTTGCTATCCGATTTTGTCTGGTACCTGTGATATTCTCCCATATATCTGCTGTTTACAACATAAAAATAAAAAGATAAGATTTTTATTTTTATACCTTCCCTCGTTATCCCCTTTTGAAATAGATTACTAACCTGTTATGTTATTTTCTAATTTTCCTCACCATAATCCATCAATTACCAAACAACACACTCAAATTTAGCACTGGCTCAAATTCTCTGTATCCTGTCTTCTAACATCAATATAATGTATTTTGGTGTCTATGCAAACAACACATTCAATTAGTTATTAACAAAATAACAAGTCTCAACTCAACTTCCTCCACCTCCCAGTACAGTGACAGACTTCTGCGGTAATCTTGGACTTTGTTAACTTTCCCCCCAATCTAACTCAAAAATATTTTAGTTCAGTATGCTACATTCAGGTTAGAGCCTATTTTTTCACATTTCCTTAATCCCTCACTTTCACCTATGTTCAAAATTCACATGAAGTAAATTTAAATCTTTTAATACTCCTTTTTCATCTTGTATATTTAATTTCATGACCTTTCCAAACTAACTCAGAATCACCATAATAAAATATTTTTGCTTTATTAACAAATATATATTCTATGTTTATATTTAATTGCTTTCTATTGCTGAGATAATAGTGAGTCAGTTGTTGCTGCACTTGTCTTAGCAGTACAGGTTCACATCTCTTCAGAAGAATATTCCCACATCACATGCACCACAAAGGCACACATAATCCTCCACCATAGGCCATTGTTGGGTTCCCTATACCCTTTTTGTCCTCAACCAATGGCCTCCCTCTCTGATAGCTTCAATTCTACAGTCAGATTTCTAGGGATTGTTATTGGTTTGGTTTTGTCTGACCCTTTGTTTTGTTTCTCTATATCCACATATAAGTAAAATAATTTAGTAGTTTTCATTCTACTTTTGACTTACTTCATTCATAAAGCATTACATCAACCAATTCCATCTGATGTTGTCAATGACAAGAATTCATCTATTTTTCCTCCCAGTAGTATTCCACTGAATCCATCCATCTGTTCTTGGGTTATTTCCATGTTAGCTGTTATAAATAGTACTACAATGAACATAGAAGTGCATCAATCTCTTTCAATTAGTGGCTTTGTATTTTTTGATAGGAGTAAAATTACTGAATCATATGACAGATCTTTATTTCCCTATGAACAATTGTTTTCGCTGTATCCCATAATTCTGGTCATTTTCATTTGTCTGTAGGTATTCTTTAAGTTTTTCTTTCTTTCTCTCATTAACCCAACAACCATTAGTTGAGTGTTGTTCAATCTCCATTTATTATAGGTTATCTCACTGTGGTTTTGATTTTCATTTCCCTGGTTGCTAGGGATGTTGAGCAATTTTTTCATGAGCCTGTTGGCCATTTGTATTTCCTCTTTAGAGAAATGTCTTTTTAATTCTCCCCCCCCCACCTTTTTTTTTTTTTTTTTTTTTTTTTTTTTTTTTTTTTTTTGAGACTAGGTCTCACTATTTTTGCCTGTGGAACCGCAGGCACTCATTGCCCAGGGTACCACAGACTCAAGCAATCTCCCATCTCAGCTTCCCAGATAGCTGGGATTACAGGCACGAGCCACCATGCCCAGCTATTTTTTTGGAACAAGGTCTCACTATGGGCCCCAGGTGGGGCTCAAACCGTGATCCCTAGGCCGGCCGCTTCATCGGCTGAAGCTTACAGGCACAAGCCACCGTGCCCAGCTCTTTTCCCCATTTCTTAACTGTTTTTTTTACTTGGTTTTTGTTAAGTTGTGGAGTTCTTTGTGTATCTTTGTTATCAGACCCTATCACTTGAATGGAGAGCAAAAATTTTTTTCCCACTTAGTTGGGTTTCTTTTTGTTTTGTTTGTTGTCTCTTTTGCTGTACAGAAGCTTTTTAGTTTGATGTTATCCCAGGTGTTTATGGTCTCCTTCATTTTTTTACCTGATATAGATGTATCCAGAAATAAGTTCCTGGATTGTAACTCATGGAGGGTTTTGTCCACGTTTTCCTCTATATATATTATGGTTTCTGGTCTTACATTCAAGTCTTTTATTCATTTTAAGTTGATTTTTGTACATGGTGTAAGGGAGTTGTCTTGGTCCGTTTTTTTTTGTTTGTTTTTTTTTTTTTTTTTGCATGTGTTGGACAAGTTTTCCCAGCACCATTTATTGAAGAGGCTGTCCTTGTTCCAGTGTAAGTTTTTTACTCCTTTGTCAAAGATTAATTGACTATATATGTGTGCTTTTATTTCACGGCACTCAAATCTGTTTTTAAGATCGTTTTCCAACTTTTTACTTCAAGCTTGTACTTTTCTTTAGAGCTCAGATATATCTTCTGCAGACTGCAGAAAGCTAGGTCATTTTGTCTAATCTAGTTAAGAGTTCTATGATTTTTAATTGGTGAGGTCTTTTAATTTACATTTAGGTAATAATATATAATGGCTGACAACTGTCACATTACATTTAGTTTCCAGGTTTTATCTATTTCCTTGCTCAATTTTTCATAGACTTTCTTTGTTGTATTTAAATAGATGTCCCCCTTTTGATATTTCTTATAATGTTGTTTGTCTAGGAAGGCCTTAACTCCCACATGTGAGAGTCTTGCAGGATATAGTATTCTTGGTTGTTTTTAACTGTGAGTGTATTAAATATGGCATTCCTTGAATATACTATCTCAACTGAAAAATCTCAAGATAGCATGATGAGGAATGAGATTATAGTTTACCTGCTGTTTTTTGTTTTGTTTTTTTCTTAGCTACTTTTACCACTTTCTTTCTTGAACACTGAAGTTTTACTACTACATGAATTGGTATGGACTCACTGAATTTAAATAGTTAGATGTTCTTTCAGTTTCATGAACTTGTAGATACAGTTTTTTTTTTCCCCCCAGAGTTTGAGAAGTTTTTCTCTTTAATTTTTTTGAATTAATTCTCTATTCTTCCTCCCCTCTTTCTCTTTCCTTTCTGGGATACGCATTAATCTTTTGATTGCCTTTCTAATGGAAGCAGATAGTTCTCAAAGGATTTTTTCTTTTTTTCCTTTGTTTTCATCTTAATTCTATCTCTTCTTCCACTTGAATTTTATGCATATTACTCTCTTCTGGAACCCTAGGTCAATCTTCATTTTGGTCTATTCTGCATTCATAGCTTTTTCTAAAATACTATATATCATTTCCTGAGCTCTTCACATTCTGAGTATGTTGCCTTTTTATTTGAAGTTTAAATTATTATTTTTTTGCTGGTAATTTTGTGTCTGAACCCATTCATTAATTTTTCTGCATTTTATTGTATTTCTTTTATTTTTCCCGAGTTATTCTCCTTAATTTATATTTGTCTTTTTGTTTTTCTAGCATCTCTTTTATTTTATTATACCAACTTTAACTCTTTATCTAGTAGGGATAAATCATCCATGTTTTATGATTAGGTTCTGGAGAATTGGTCTTTGCTTGTTATGTCAGATTCCCTTGAGGATTAAGGTGCCATGTTATATTATATTTTTTTGATTCTTCATTTTGCTGGTTTTTGTTTCTCTTAACAGCATATCTACCACAGCAACTTGTAAATTGAACTACTTTTACAGGGCCAGATTTTTTATAGATTTTCTTTTTTTTTTTCTTTCTTTTTTTTGGCATATTCTGGTTTTCATAAATACTGAAATCTGTTTTTGAAGTTGATGAGTAAGTGGATAAAAAAGGGACTTGGGGTAAGGGGGGCTCCTGCTACTAGTTTTCATGTGGTGAAGTGAGAACAGGCATATATATGTGGCACCATCAATATCTTTCCCCTTTTAAGACTTCAGATTTGAGACTGTGGTGTGTGCACTATCAGTCCACTTCATGAGGTCAGTACCAATTATGAGAAGTGAAGGAGGAAAAGTTCACCATCAAGCATCACCTCTGTTCTTACCAAAGATCTGATCTAGTAGAGATCCCAACTCTTCAAATGTCTTTCCCTTGGTCAAGTGTATATGCTTCCATACTGCTTTGCTCTACCCTCATCAGGATCCTTGGGATGGCAGCATAGCTGTCTTTGTTCCCTCTCTCCAATCCCCTGCTTGATTCTTAACCTCTGAGTGTTTTTCTCTACTTTCTCCTATTAAATGAATTAGATCTATCCTCTGGGTCTCCTGTGTGCAGCCTGTGTTGGTGTTTGATGTCCAAGAAGTTTTCCACTTTTGCCTTACACAAGAAGACTCTCTTGGTATAAGTATTCTTCTGATTAAATTTCCTCATAGGAGCAAAGCAAAGATCCTATATCACCATTCTGGTGAGGTTTTGTGTCTCTCCATCATCTTCACCACCAAATGTCATCCTGACACATGTACCACAAATCTGCCATCTGGAACACATTCAAACATCTGCAATTGAGGAACAGCACCAGGGATGATCTTTGTAAGAATATAGAGGGTTAGAAGAGTAAACATGAGGAATAAAGGATATTTTGGGCATATGTTCTTCTTTAATCAATCAATTCTAATTTTATCAAGTAATTCCATTCCACCAATAACATGGAGGGTAGATTTGGATTTATTGTACACCTTTTCCATATTCTCAAACTATTAAATTAAGTGTATACAAAGTATAATAATATTTACATAGGTTGATTTCTTTTGTTTTTTTCCTGTTATTGAAATTTACATTTTTATTATTTAATATATAAATCATTGCAAAATATCCTAACTCACTACTTTTTTCCTTGCCTCTTACCCAACATTGACATATTAAGTTTCTTAACAATACCCAAGTTCCTCTCTCTGTAACACTCAAAAGTTTGCAGTGGTTTAGTTTTGTATTTGGAATTAATTTCATAATCCTTATTCTTACATTAAAGAGCTTTCCATAATCTCTTCAATACCTATATCTGCTTTTACTTGTTACCTATAGTTTTATTAACATAGGCTTTTTCTTCAAAGTACTTTGTACTTATTTTTCTGACCTTCATGCTTTTGTTCATACTCATCTGCTAAAATGCCCATTCCACTTTCTCCTCATTTCCATCTTACAAATTTTTTTCTAGTTTTCACACCCTATCTAAATAATACCGCATTTTAAAGGTATTCCTTATATCTGAACTGTTCACATCCATATCTCACATCCATATTCCTATAACTACTCAGTGTGATTCTTAAACCAGTAGTATCAGCATCACTTTGGAGCTCATTAGATTTGCAGTATTTGAGACACTCCACCCCCATGTTATAGGACATCCTTTACCAGAGATGTAAAGCAATGGTATTTCATTAAAAATAAAAATTAAACATAAATAAATAAATGCTAAGTGCTACATATGCACAGTAAAGTTTGAGAAGTTCTGTACTGTACAATTCTTAAGAGTCAGTTATGACAACGATGCCTTCTATTACTTTGTGTACTCAATTTCAGTTTTAAAAAATGTCACAATGGGTTCCAAAAAATCTACTTCAGTGTGACTCTACATATCTATTATTACTATATTTGGAAAGTGACTTAGTTTCATGGAATCTCAGCTTCCTCTAAAAAAATGGAGAAAAATATATAACTTGAAGGTGTATTTGAAGATTAAATGACACTACTTTTATAAGAGCACATTGCACCAGATCTGATATGTCAGTTTAATAAATGTTGATTTTATATATTCCTTACTTTCCTGTTAGAATAAAATTTCTTAAAGGGGAAAAATTGTGTCTGAGTCATTGTTCAGATTCCCCATGTCTCAGTGTAGTGTAAAGACCTGATTGGAAAAGCAAGATCCGAGAAGGCAGCTCAGCTGTGTGTTTATGCCTCCACTCCTACATAGAATGTGCTCAGCAAGAATATATCGTGGGAGTAGGAGTAGGGTGAGACTTTATAGAGGATGACTGATTATTGTTAGAGAAAGTCATTGCAACATAGATCTATTAAAAAAGTTAAGATATAAAACTCATAGATGACTTACTCAAAAAAAAATAGGAAAGGTTGGAATGACAACTGAATTATAACATACACTTATTAAATAGATAAAAAGTTTAGATTTTTTTTCATGATGTATATGAGAGAACCACGCAAATCATTTGGTCTATATTCTCCATAATACCACTATTTATTTAGAGAAAAGATGTATGCAAAAAAATATATAACCATGGCATGCTAAAAGTACATCTATCATCCCATTTTCAGTTACCCAAGTGTAAGCTTGACAGATGAAACTAAGTTGAAGCTACCTGTGAGTTCAAGAGAAAGTAAGGGAGATTTATAGTTCTTAGAAGAAAGGAGTAATTACCTGTGTACAACAACTTTCAGGCCTAATTCAGTGGGAGAAAGAATTATAAAATCTCTCATACTTTTGCCAAGTAAGTCTTCAAAATAAGTTCAAAATAGTTGAAGAATAATAAACCCATATAATACATAAAAATAAAATTGTTTAAAAGGTAGGTGATCATGAAAAGTTGTAATATCTTCTATCTTCAAGATCCTTGTTAATAGGACTGACTTTGATGGATCCAAATTAAATTATTTCCTTGGGCCTTTCAACCTAGAATCCTGTGATTCTGTATCCCAGCAGAATTGAGCTGCAGACACTTTAAAACATACAAGTAACTAAGTTAGTTCCCTTTGTTTCCATGTCTCTATTGAACTGACATCAGCAATTAACTTCATTCTTATTCTCTAAGAATTTACCACATCCATGAACTGTAAGAGTTCACAGCACATTCATCGTCCTGAGTATATCCTTAACCCCAAATCAGTATATTTTCTCTTTAGCCACTGGGGCTTGATATGTCATTTCACACAAAGTAATTTCACATAAACCATGAATGACCTTTAACGCACCACTGACTGCATCAAATATTATGGTAAGTTTTTTAATGATTGAATAATTTTGGGACTATTGTAGAAATATAAAATAACAAAAGAATGTGAGAGGAGAAAATGATTTGCTTAAAAATGGGGTTAAAAGGATTTTTCCTTTTGTACCTGCACCTACTGTCTCTACTTTCCTGACCTGCATTTTACCTCTCCCTTTCAGCATTTATTATTGTGCTATGTATATAAGGCAAATTCTCCTGTGGCCTATATCTTCCCACAGTCAACCACTCCCCAAATCCTACAAATTCAACTCTAAGAACTTGAAGAATAATGTAGATCTTTACTACAGATTTTCCTGATGGGGGATGCAAGGTTTACACAAAACATTGAGCTGTGCTAAGATAAACGTGCCAGTGTTTCACTAGTCTATGCCCCTGAAGCCCCAATAAAGTCTATTCATATATCACTCTGACCCTCATAAGCACAACTTCTCCATGCAGCCTCCATACTGTTAGTTACTCAGCTGGATGGGCAGCTGGGCCCTCTAGGAGGGACGTAGTTGAAAATCGTATTGCTGGCCATACTGTTCTGGTGGGTGGGATCTGAGAGAAAGACTCAAGAAGAAACAGGAAGGGAGGTAAGGGGAAAAGAGACAGACCAGAAGCAGAGAGGTGTGGGGAATGCCAGAATGGTGAGCCAGTAAAGAGCTGCAGGAGCGTCTGGGGTGTTAGAATCACCCAAGTAGACATGGTGGGACAGCGGCTGGCAAGAGTAGCTGGTGTGGAGTCAGACACCAAAGATGCAAGCTGGGTGTGACTGGGGTCTGCTGCAGGAAGGACCTGAGAGTGTGGTGAGGAGCAAAGGTGCCAAAGTAATAGGTTGCACAGAAAAGAAAAAAAAAAAGTTTGTCTTGTTGAGAAGCTAGAAAGCTGGTACCTGGGGAAAGGCAGGGATTTGGAAAGCTGATTTTGCAGAAAAATTTAAAGAACTTTGGAGAAGTTCTTTGAGCATCTTGGAAATGCTGGAGAGAAAGAAGCAAAGAGAAGACTGAAAAAAAACAGACTGGAGTTTGCAAAGTGCCTACCTCACGTTGGGAGGGGCAAAGGGCACCATCTTGTACATGTATTTTTTGGGACTATTGGAACTGAACACTATTGGGGTAAGATAACTGATTACTTGTGGCATTAAGGACTTTTTGTTTCCCTTGTTAATTTCCCTTCTCAATAAACCTTGTTTACATTGCATTGTGACTCAAAACTGCCTCATACAGGTGGGAAAGAGCCTGGAGGCAGAAGCTAGATTTTAAATGTGCTATTTATTTTCCTTTGTCTTGTTGGTTGGAGGAATTTGCCCTATTTTCACCCAATACCAATACTACCTGTCTCTTCTCCCACCATATACTCCATGTGTGGGACTTTGTGTGGAAGTACCCACCTCTGCAATGTAGAGCCAAGCCTTGTGTTCTGACTCTTCCCTGCAAGCTTTCTAAAGAAAAAAACATTTTTTTCTAAAGAAAAAAAATTACATTGAAGTAACCTTCTTTGTACATTTCAATGTAATTTTTTTAATGAGAAACATTTAAAAATGATAAGCATTTGTGCATATAATTTATATTACAAGGCAGTGGTGAAGTGCTAAGAAAAATCAATTTAAGAACAAGAGGTCATTTGCAAATTTGGGGTCTCTAAGCATGTTATTAATTATAGGTTAGTGTACCCCCAAATTCACAGGCTTCTTACCCAAATGGGAAGGGGTTAGGAGATGGGGTCTTTGAGAGACTTCTATGAGGTCATAAAGGTGATGCACCCATGATGAGATTAGTGTTTTTGTAAGAAGAGAAAGAGATTAGAGTTTTTTGCTGCAGTTTTGTAAAGAAATAGTGAAAAAGTAAATGAAACAGTCCTCATCAAGACTTCAACAAGGGGCAACCCAATCTCAGACTTTTGTCTTCTAAACCTGTGAGGCATAAATATTCATAGTTTAAGCCACCAGGTTTATAATTTTTTGGTTTATTTTAGCAGTCTAAATTAATTAAGACAAAAACATGTTATATGTTAAAAGTGAAAAAAAAGGCAGGAGATGGAAAAAAACTACATTTTAGCGGGAGGAGGAGACTATGAAATTAATTTCTAAAAACAAGACATTTAAGTTATGAGAATAATTTTAATAATCATAAAATGCATTTCAGACTGAAGAGAGACAATAAACTATAGACAGATAAATGTAAAAGCATATAACATGTTCAGTGAATAGCATACTGACATTAAGATAACAGGAAAATAAAGAGCATAGTGAATTAGGAGGATGGTGGAAAATGGAATTAGAAATTGACTTAGAGCCCATTCAGTCATTTTACAAATAATTGGGCATCTACAATATGCCAAAGATACTATGTTAGGTGCTAGAAGTATGCTAGGTAAGGATACATATGAAACTCCTACTCTCCTGAGTGGATATCATAGGCTCCTGAGATGATTTCATAGGCTAATGCTATACATAGGTAATAATAGCAACTATTATAGGCAAAAGAAGGAGAGGTACAAGGTAGACATAGTGCATGGGAACCTACGCACTGTTTGAAGGTTTAGTGGATTTCCTGGAGGAAGAATACTAGAATTGAAAAGATTATGTTTCACTGGGAAGAAGTAAAACAAGATTGTTCTAGTTATAAGGAATGGAACATTCAAATGAGCACAATGTGAAGATGAAAATCAAGAGCTATGTGTGAAGAAGTAAATAACAGCTAAACTATTCTTGACCTAAGTCTATCATCAGAGGATTGGGAAGCTGTTGAAGATGATAGATAGAACTGATCTGAGAAAAATGTTTCTTGGATAAGAAAAGTTTATTAGGCTCAGAAGTTGGAATCTTAGGGTACCCATTTAGCATAAATTGTGTATTTGTTGAACTGGGACAACTAATTGAATCAATAATAACTGAATAGACCTTACAAAGATGTATACTATATATTCTCAGCATCATACAGACAGAGCTACTCTTGCACTTTCTTCAAATCTCCTGAAATCATGACATACCTTCAACCTTAAGTGCTTGTAACTATCATTCAATAAAGATTGGTCAGTATTTACTTGCTGCCCCAGGTTTGTGAAGCCCTATATAAATTCCAAGCCCTAGTCCCTAATTGCCTGTGGCCTTTATCCAGCTCCCCTGACCATTTAATTATTCCTTCAGTCACTTGCAAAAATTAATCTTTATGTTTAGTTAGTCTGTTTGATTTTAGTTTGAGAATGGAAGGGTCTATTGCATTTTCTGACAGCCATTTTGAATCAAAATTATTCAGGGAAATATGTACTAAAGGCAAAAATAGACTGAAATAGAGAACATTTGTAGTGTGGTACATTGACACTAACTGGTTGAGAGGTAAAATCTAACAGAGACTGTCACACTAGCCCCCAAGTAGCTGGGATGACAGACATGTGCCACCGCACCCAGCTCACACTAGCTCTTCTTGGCTAAGAGACTCTGTCGGCCCACAAAGCACAGAGATCACGTTCAATTTATAGTTGTATTCTATGAGTATCACTAATTTTTAGGAAAATACTTAGATGCAAATAGCATTATAACATGGGAAACAGTAGAAATTGGGACACTAGATTAGGCTTATGTATGTTCAGATGAATAGCTTGTACTGATACAATCATTTTTTTTTATGACTGACGTTTGTAATCTAGTAGAACAATAATAACTAACTTAGTCCATTTAGGATAAATACACGAAGACATGAGTAAGGCAATTCAGGAAAGGGAGACATTATATTCTTGTATAAACAAAAGGAAAGTTTCAAATTGAGAAAAGGTCCTCCTTGAAAAGTATGGCCCAGTATAATTTCTTTTTTTTTAATGATTTAAATATATATATATATTTCACATTATTGTGGTCCCTGGGGGTCCCCCACCATCTCCCCTCCCTGGCCACTCCAGCTGGTCCCTTCCCATAGTTGTGTATTTTCATTTGGTTGTCCACATATTAGTAAAACCATTTGGTTTCTGTCTTTCTTCTTCTGACTTGTTTCTTCCAGTATGATTTCTTCTAAGTACATCCATGTTACCAAAATATCATCAAATTTATCATTTCTAATTGATGCATAATATTCCATTGTGTATATATACCACATCTTTTTCATTCAGTCATTTGTCTTGGGGATTTGGTATATAATCACAAGGATCTTGTGATTATAAATAGTGCTGCAATAAACATGTGAGCACAGGTGTCCCTTTGCACCCACATTGAGGTCTCCTTCGGATAGATTCCCAGAAGAGCGATTGCTGGGTCAAATGGTAGTTCCATTTTCATTAGTTTAAGGATCTTCCACACTGCTTTCCATAGTGGCTGGACCAGTTTACATTCCTACCAGCAGTGTAAAAGTGTTCCTTTCTCTCTACATCCATGCCAGCACTTGTTGTTGTCCATTTTTTGGATGTGGGTCATTCTTATTGGTGTAAGGTGGTATTTCATTGCGGTTTTGATTTGCATTTCCCTTACTACTAATGACATTGACCAATTTTTCATGTACCTAATGGACATTTGAATTTCCTCTTTGGAGAAGTGTCTTTTTAGATCTCCCCATTTTTTAACTGGGTTTTTTGCTCTGTTTTTCCAGTGTTATTTCTGATAACTTCTGTTACAACATCTGTTCCTTAAGTAGCATCCATAATGAGGATACTCATATGCAAAGTAGTAACTAATAATCAGAGGCAGAGAAACACGTGATCTAGGAAGATTCAAGTTGTGGGAGAGGAAACTAAAACATAGCTTTTAATAAGGAGAGAATAAAAAAGTGACATTACAAAACAGGGAACTAGGAATGTTAAATAGAGATGAATTCAGGTAGTCTGGAATCTTGAGGATTCTGTGTGTGTGTGTGTGTGGTGTGTGTGTGTGTGTGTGTGTGTGTGTGTGTGTACAGAATATTAACTTGTTTGTTTTCAGATAATGAACAAACTAGACAAAAAGACAATGGATTTCATTTGCTTGGTCACATTTTTAACTGGCTTTAACTATAGAGATTGGGTATTTTCTCCTTTGACTATTTCCTTTATATTTATCTTGAAGGAAGTATGAAACAAGGAAAGAAAATTAGGATAAGAAACTCAAGGCAAGAATATTAAGACAGGAATTATAAATCTTATGGGGAAAAAATTTCCAACTTCAGCATGGAAAAGAGAATGAAGAAAGGACAGAGTGGATTAAAGATATTAAAGCGGAATCTTAGGGAATATGGCTTCTCAAAGTGGATCATTTTTGTAATGATAGATAGTTCTAGGCCAATTCTGCTGTCCCTGGTCAGTCATTTTAAAGTTCCACTGTAAAACAAAACTGGGACAATTTCATTTTGACTCAACTTAAAGTCAAGGAGAAATAGCTGCCTATTTTACCCCCTCCATCCTGCTCCATTCAGTTGTCCTCTGACTTAGGCAGCAGTTTGTAGAATCACATTCTCTACAATTATTTCATAACTTGCTTTCAGAGCAACCCCACCGCTCTCTAGTTTCTCTTCTGAACCCCAGGTTTCAGCTTCATGGGTTGTCCCATAGAAGGTGATAACAAACAACTACAAAATATCACCTATGCACCGTACTTTGTACCTTCCTATTTCATATGTTCTCATGCTAACACTTCAATGAGCACTTAGGCTCACTTCTTGAAAGAAAAAAAAGAAAAGAAAAGAAACTCTGGAGAGTATATAGATTTGGTTCAAGTGACACAGCTACCCAGTGACTGGGCTAATTTGAACCCAGGTCTTCTAAGACTTTGAATCCCTGAACTTTCTCAGAATATTGTGCTGCCTCCTGGTGGAACATCTACCCTGTTCAAATTTATACTTCATGGTATCAAGTGGCGGATACTATTTTTAAGCTACTTTGAAAATACTAGGTCTTGACAGTCATTTCCATATAAAGAATGCATTGTAGAAGTTTAAAAGAAAATTAGCCTTTTCCTATATTTTTCATTTTTACTATTGGCAATAGAAAGTTGCTTCATAAGCTGTTGTGTCAGATCTTAGGGTTAGTTATTGGGCAAAATAAGGCACATGCACACAGGTAAAGAAAAATGAACATGAGACTGTAGATATTCAATAAATACAGAAAGGAAGAATAAACTATTTGTCAAAATAACAAGTCTACTGAATTGACAATAATACCACCTACAATAAGCCAGGAGTGTTTGAGTTATTTTTCAGATGCTAAGTCATTTAATCTCCTATAAATCAGTCATTTGTCTGTTTCATATGTGAGGAAACTGAGGTAAAGAGAAGTCAAGTAACTTGCCTACAAATACACAGCTCATGAGTGACAAACTAGAATTTTAACAGTTGCCTTATTTCAAAACTTGCTTTTTCTCCTATGCAATTTATCTTCCTTCAATACTCTAAAGAATAACTGAAATTTATTTATATAAATTGCTATGAGGAATATAGTGAGAAAAACTAAGACAAACAAGATAAAGAAAATAATGATTTGTACCATTCAAAAGCTCACAATGCAGAAAAATTTCCCTAACATATTATTAGGGATTTTGAAATGTGGTCTAGTCATACCTTAAAAATCTATTTTACATGTGTCAACAAAGTCTGCTTTTCTCAGTTTGTCTTTTCCATTTTTAATTAAGACACAGCTTAAAATAAAGTTGTTTCTGTTTTTAACTTGACCTTTCTATCCATATGTCTTACAGATTTAGATATAAAGATCAGACATAAACTAATTTTCAGGAAATTTATACATGAAAATTATGGTTTTATTTTAAAATGATCTGTTCTTATCACTTATATCAGGGAAATACAAATCAAAACCACAATGAGATACCACCTCATCCCAATAGGAATGGCCATATCAAAAACAAAACAAAAAGAATAGGTAACAAATGCTGGCAAAGATGTGGATAAAAGCAAACACTTTTACACTGCTGGTAGGAATGCAAACTGGTCTAGCCACCATGGAAAGCTATGTGGAGGACCCTCAATCTACTAAAAATGAAGCTACCATTTGATCTAGTGATTCCATTTCTGGGAATCTCCATCAAGTATAAGAAAAAAACACTAATTCAAAAGGAAACCTACACTCATATTTATTGCAGCACTATTTACAGTAGCCAAGATATAGAAACAACCTAAATGTCCCCAAACAGACAAATGGATCAAAAAATTTTGTTATATTTGCGCAGTGGAACACTACTCAATGATCAAAAAAGACAAACACATTATTATTTGAAGCAGCATAGATGGAGCTGGAAGGAATTATGCTACCCAAAATTAGGGGGAAAAAGATGATATCAGCTTATCTCACTTATATGTGAAATATAGAGAATTTAAATAAAAGGACAAGAAAAAAAATCAAAACTAGCAAGCTGATAACAGAACTAAAGCATACAGCAACGAGAGGGCAGAAGAAGCAAAACAGGGGAGGGATAAGTACAAGGGATCGCAGTGATGGTTCACAGGTGACATGGTGGTAGGAGAACTATGGTGTATATTTTGAGGTAAGGAAATATATATATATACATATAATCAATACAAAATCAAATTTAATAATCTGTTCTTTATACAAATTGGGAACCTGAAGTAAATAGGTATGTTTATCTTATATGGTCAGATGAATGGGTTCAAAGCTATTAACATATAAAATGTTTTACTTATGTTATCATATGTCACTAAGAAATACGTATAAATCAGTTTGAATATTCTATTAAAAAAAAAAAACTAACAAAGTACCATAACTGTCTCAACAATCATTCCATTGATCCTTTTTCCAAAACAGGTGTGGGGAAATCCAAACAACAACTTCTATGTCCATGTTATGCTTCAAGTATAGGTCATAGTTTTGATTACCAAAGACATGTGAATAAGACCAAGACTATTAATTCATGATATCTTGACCACCAATATAAACTGAAAGACAATGACTAGCATTCACATGGGAGCTTGAGCCGGGATTTGAACTAGTGACATAAAAGTTCACAGCCTTTTTACTTTCCATTTTTGAAACCAATCTCTGCAGTTATATACTCCCTCTAGTCTGAGGCTTCCAAATTAATAATTAAATACATAACAAAGCAACAGGTGGCCGTCAGGTTTCTAAATATGTTGAAGTATTTGCTTTCTCTATGGTCTTTCTTTGTCTTATTAGTTTGACAATTTTTTTTAAGTTTGCTATATAACTCTCTGCTTAGATGATCTATGTTGAATTTTTGCACTACCAACCATCAAATATATTTCAAGTAAAGGAGAAATGATTCCTTACTAGAAAGCCTTTGCAGAGCAATGCTTTCCCCAGAGAGACAGAGCAGCACTCAAAGACAGATGCTCAATGAACTGTCTCCTAACGGCAGGGGTGTACCTACCTCCTGTATTCCTGTATAAATATAAAGGCCCATGAAAGCTAAAAATAAAGGGAACATAAAAAAGTAACGTAATGTGTTCACCATTTTGGGCTTCAGAAGTATATGGCAAGATTTCCCCTTGGGATCACTTCCCTTTGTAGTTTGTTTCTCTGTGTGTCCTCCATCATTACCTTCTTTCAGACACCTGAACTATTCATGTTTCCTTAACTGGAGCTATGCTCTTAAGAGCAACCCCCCAAACCCTTCATTGCAAAGAAGGTCATTATATAGTAGATAGAAACCTTAAGAGGAAAAATCCTATATCAACTGGTGGTATAATCCCCAAGGGGAAACAGACTTTAGTTGAACAATCAGAAACCTGGCTTGCTTTATGGTGTTTACACTGCTGCTTGCTAATGGATCACCATAAAGGAAGCAAAAGGGCTCTTACACCATTGAGTAGGCTATCATGGGAGTCTTCTGAGTGTGCCTTTTTTATTTGCTGCAGTCAGGTTAATGAGCTCACCAGCCCACTTGATGTTGAGGACTTTGTAACAAAGCAATCTCTCATTAAATGCTGCCTGGCACCACTCTCTTGAAGCAAAGGGACATTCAGATTATTGAATGCCTTTGTACTCCTCATTCCTACCAGGCTATGGAGTCCAGCAGTGGCATCAGTCCCACACACTTCCTGGCAGGCATCCAGTCATCCGCCTGCCCTCTTCAAACTGCATGGGCATTTGCCAATCTAAGCAGCACTGGTAGGCAAACAAGCATGGCACACGACTCCTTTGGCTGAGAGCCAAATGTGCAGCTGAACAATCTAATTTGTTTCTACTGTAGAGGGAAACATTCTTCCCCATTCTCTCCTATTCAGATGAATTTACATGTAAAAGTTTTGTTATTGTACAAAGGAATGTGCATTTATCTACATTTCCTTCCTGCTTTTACACCTTTTTAGTCTCAACAGTGCAGGTCATGATTTTGTCTCTGGCTTTATTTTAAGTGCCTCTTGGTTGACAGTTTCTTCAATGAAATGACCCCAGAGTGTTATCAGCTAGCTAGCAGGTGTGTCTCTATTCAGAATCTTGCAGACAGAAATGCATCCTGGGTAAAGAGCAATCTATGCACAATCCAACATTACTCATGAGATTTAATGGTTCACTGTCATTTTTTTAAAAAGCTCAAAGATTTTTTTTATTTTGATATTTTTAGAGTGTTGATAATACCCTGAGACATATGACCTAAAATAGGGTCACAAAATTATTTTTAGTACAGCTTATTATATTTTAATAAAATTCTCTTTTGCAATTAATAATTGTTATTTCCTCGCTATTAAGTGCTTCCTTTAAGATATTTTGAGATTAGATCGAACATATTCTCAAAAGTAAGTATAAGTTTGGCCCTGGTATTACACTTAGGCATAGATGAAAATGTAGGAGTATTTTAAGATTAAAAAAAAGCCATAACCATAGTTATACATTCTTATTCTATCCCATTTTCACTTAAAAGCTTTTCTCACTATTTTAGGATGGCTCTTCTTAAATTAAAAAAAAATTAATTACAATAAACTTAGGAAGCCGGAACATTTTAGGAACTTCCACATATTCAGAAAGAGACTTGTCTATCAAATCAAGTAAAATTAATTTAACTATATTCTTAAATTTGTAAAGTAAAGCAATAGAATGCAAATTCAAAACTGCTCCCTGAAAAATATTCAAATTTAAAACCAAGTCAGAGTAAAATAAAATATAAAATTGTAGTTGAAATACATAACAAATTGCTGCAAGAAAGAAGATGATATTAAGATTAGCATGCTCTTCACCCATGTTTTTAAGTAGTAGAATGGAGGAGACAGTGATATAATAACACTCATAATATATATATATATATATATATATATATATATATATATATATATATCAAGATATTCAGTTTAAAAAAGGTAGCATTCTGGACTATGGCCTAAAGCCCTGCTCTGTAGATTAATTATACTGCTTATTGCAAGGTTTACATTTATATATTTACAGTTTGTTTAAATAATTCAAATATTCCTGAAATTTTAGAAGTAAAAGCTACGCTTTATTAACTTGTTATTAAATCTAATGGCTATTAATTTTTGACATATTTAAATTTATAATAATTTAATATTTTCATTTCATATCATTCTACTTAAGGCAAATTTTGTTTGGTTCCTGGTACTAGCTGCTTGCATAAGAACAATTTTTTTAATTAAATCTAATTAAGTCATTAACTTAATTTTACATCATTTACTTTTTATGAATTGTAAAGAGAAATGTCAAGCAAACAGAAAACCACAACAATAGTTTAGGAGATCTTTGTTCATTATTTTAAGATTCAGTTTGAATAACATTTATATTTTGTTTTGCATCCCAATATTTCCTAAGAATAGGATGAAGATATTTTAAATACACAAACTGCTGGCAACAAAAGAAAGAAAGAAAGAAGCAAAAGAAACACTGTAATAACAGGAAGAAATGTGTTGATATCTCTTAGAGCTTTTCTTACTAGAAAGGTAATTTTTATTGTTCTCCTGGATGCTTCAGACTGGTGGAGGTTTATTCTTTTCCCCAATATTCATATATATTCATATCTTTGGTCAGTGTGTATGTTGGAACCCTTAGAAATACAGTGGCTATCTGATCCTCTAACTATACCAAGTGAGTAGCCATTATTTTAGCACGCTATAGATACAAGGTTTCAAGGATGTCTTAGCACTTTAAAGTAATGAAATTTGCCATTCGTATGGCCCAATTAATCTGCTATCTATCTCTAATCATTCAAAATCTATGAAAAATTATATCTATAAGAATTGCCTCCATTAGAAAGCAATGAAATGCTAATATTAATGTCTGATATAGTTTGCAATATTTCAGAGTATGGTAGAGATGTTGATTCATTTGAAGCCATAACCTTGCAACTGTCTTTGAGAAAATTGCATAGAAAAATGTTAAACTATGACTGATTAATGTAAAATATGATTAAGAAAAATGCATAAAAATTCTTAATCCTTTTCAAATATTCATTAATTCCTCAGCTGAATTTTAAAAACCTTATAATATTATAGTTTAGTAATAGTCATCTTCTCTGATAAATTATCTGTTCGTTAAATTTTTGTTTTCACAATAATAAATAAGAAATCTATCTTATATGAACATGTATGTTCAGATGTTAGAACACAACCTAATCCATTTGATGCCAGTCAAAATCTATTCAATTTGTTTAAGGGCTCACCTTTCTAAAGAATAAAATTTAAAAAAAGAATGCATACACATACATATATATGCACATTTATATGCATATAAATGACTATATTTTATATGTATCCCAACAAGATTTTCTGATAAAATAATAATTTATAATGAAAAAACACTGTTATAACAAGATTTTTCAAAAACAGAATCCTATCCTATCTCAAGTGATTCGGATAAGCAGATTGGTTGGCTAAATGCTCTGCAAGTAGTCTTCAATTTTTTATCTAGCTATTTATAGAAAGCTGCAGAAACAGCTGAGCTGACTGAAGTGATGTCACATTTGCTGATGGAATGGTTTGTTCCAGAGCACGCTCAGAGGCTGCATGAGTCTACTTAAGGTTTGGTGCGCAACCCTAAGCAGTGAGAAGGTGTAAACATGAGCATTTTTCAGCCCCACCAATCAATATTGCATTGATGACTTTCTCCTGACCTTTAACCCTATGAGGAATACCAATAGCACCATACTGAATCTTCCTGTCTTCAAGGGCTGCCAGGCATAAGCTACCAATTTTACAATCGATCAAAAGTCATCTCTGTGAATAAAGCTTGAAATTTCAGGCAACAGCAAGCAATTTTTGAAAGGTCAGAGCTGGGTTTTTATTTGCTTGACCTGTGCTTTCAACTTGTATCATAGTTCTTTATAACCACTAAAAGTAGTAAGAAATTTTCAGATTTTTTCCCCATGTATTTTTAGTAAGCCTTTGGGCATTTTCACTGTCCCTAAAAGAATATGGTTGCATGGCAACCTTCACAGTTGCTATGGAGACTCCATGTGTAAGCAGCTGCTGCAATCAGCATTAACTCCAGGCTTGCAGGTTTGTCATTCCAATACATAGGGAGGGGAAACAAATAGGACAGCACATTGCAGTAAAGGGGAAGTCACCTAGATAATGTCACTCACAAACATATGTTCCACAATTATTCTTTCCACTGTTTTATTGCTGCAATTATAGCTAAACTAAGATTACAAAATTATATGGTTTTAATTTGCCTCTATTGACTATGTTTCACTTCCATTAAAATTAAGTCTGAACCCATTTACGTAGAAAACTGTTGGCTTTCTGGGAAAAAAAATTTTTTTGCTTTCTCATTTAATGTCAGCAGGAAAAAAAAAAATCAATGCCCGTAGAAACCTTTGTATGAAACAAGCAACTTAGCCAAAATATAAATTAACCTAACACTCAAAGCATGGCCCCTGTCCCAAAGTTCCATCTGTATTTCTCATATTTTCAGTTGTGTTAAGATAGACCATGAAGATGCATAGAAGACACTGATCCATGTCTTTAAAATGTAAGTAGAAATTCCAGCTAAACCATGTTAAGCCTTTATTCTTAACCCATTCCATCAAGCTTAAATATTGAAGCATGTGATACCATATCAAAGTCCTTAAAAAGAAAACTCAGGAGCAGAAAGAGCAGGAAAATCATCGTTCTTCCATACAAATGTTTAATTTGACCTGGGTGAGTCTAGATATTAAAAAATATCAGGTACCACAATATGTGATCAATTTATCCCATAAGAAATGGCTTTTCAGTGCACAGCACAATATTATTAACTTAGAAATCATTTTTTAATAGAGTAGTAGTTGACAGTATTTTTGCAAATATAAGTCTGACATCATCAAAATAATAAATGTTAACTATTCTAATACTTCAATTTATAATTTGGAGGCACAATATTCTTCACACAAAGCTAAGAAATACTATTAAAATCACTATGTAAGCCATTTGCTTTCTAATCTATATGATACAGTCCTCAGTAGAATCAAGAAAGCAATCTTTACTATATTTAATTAGAATCAAGTGGCAGGGTAGTATTTTCTGCTAATACCATGTAGAATAGCCACCTTTTAAATTTTAGCTTTTAGGGATTTTAAATGTTCATGACCCCATAAAATAAAAAAGATTTATCAAATATATTCTGCTCTCATATATCAATGAAATGGAGCTGTGTTAAAATGAAACCCTTTGTAAAACTTTAAGATAGGCATAGGTAATACCAGGTATTAAAGATAGATAACTGATTTTAATATTTATGGAGAAAACAATTTTTACCTTATTGTATTACTTAGATGTTTACATACAGACATGCCAAAGGAGATATTTCTTGAATGAAATGGTAGTGCATAAAATCTCTGTGTATGTATATACATACATAGATATATACACATATAAGTATAGTGGCATTATCTTTATATTAATAGATATAACATGATAATAGAGGATAATTGCCCATTCTAAAAAGCTTTACTTAGACACATTAAAAGGTGAAATTTAACAACAGCTAAAAGGTAGCACATTAATATGTTCATGATTAAAATATAACACACAAAAATTTCAGAAACTTATAATTACCATTTTAATGGATCTTTAAGTAGACATCTAATTGCACAATTCATAGACCTTTTTAAAAAGAATCAAATGTTGAGCTATCCTATGTTAGGATGATTTTATTAACCTGATGTTTTTCATTTTTCACCTCAGCATATATTATAGAAATCTTCATTTTTTTAAACTGCAGCATACTATGAAAATATGCATCTTCTTTCAGACCTCATTCATTGCCATTTGAATGGAAACTTATTTAGGTTTAAGGAATCAGGATACAGTCTACAAAACCCTGAAAATAAAAACACTGACGGTCCCTTAAGCGTAGCTGCTTTAGCAGGTGCTGCTGTATTACACAAATCCAGATAACATTAAGTGACCATTTTTAAAGGCTGTCCAAGAAAAGCAACATCAAAAAATCTAATTCTTTGCCCTTAACTTTAATTCCTTGCCATGCAATCTTCAAATCAGAAAGGGTGATCATCACAAAACAAATCCCCAACCTGATACATATAACAGGAGCATCTTTGCAGTTCTGTAGACTGTACATATGGCCTATTCATTGCAGCTTGCATTTCACTCGATTTTGGGGTAGAGAACTTCCACTCAAGTAAATGCAAATTTATCAATGAGAATTTAAGACCAGGTCTTTTAGATAATAAGAATTATAAAATTATTTGGGTTGTTTAAAAATCATATTTTTAATATTGATAATTTCTCGATACTTTTTATATTAATCTTGAACACACTACACTTCTATTTATGTAATAAAGACAAAATAAAAAAATTAAGTTTTTCCAATTTTAAAGTATGATTTGGACTTAAATTTGTCATTGCTAAGTTGGAATCTTAGTAGAATACACTCCACTTCATATAGTAAATGATATGCTATACTTGGAGATACAAAAATACGCTTCAAAATGGTTTTCTGATGAAAGAGACATAAGTGCTATTTTCTGTAAAAGTGACATGAATTCATGAAGCAATTATTTGGATGATTTGAGTACTATTCCCCATGACTGAGAATGAGAAGGGTTTATTTGACTTAAATAGTAGGAATTAACTATGTACACTGAAATAGTATGTTTGTCTCAACTAAATTATTTTTATAGTTTACTAAAATAAGAAAAAATGTAATCTTTTTCTCAATTTGTTTGAAAATTTTCATAGCTACAGAAAATTTAAAGTAGCCAAAAATCTCTGTATACCCTTCACTTAATTTAACAATTGTTAGCACATTTACTTTCTCTTGGTCAAAAACTGTTGAAAATGTCAATATTTTGTCTAAACCAAAAACATATTTTCTTTCACCGAAACATTACAACTTAAGCCACAAGCCTCATGACATTTCTCCCTGAAATACTTCAGCATGTGTCTGCCAAGAGCAAGGACATTCTGATACATAAACCACAATATCACGATCACACCCAGTTTATGGAGTTACAATAGCATTTATGTTATATAAAATTGCTATGTAAAATTTCTCCAGTTCTCTTGCTTCATAACCTTATTTTGATGAAGCCTACAGTCAATAGCTATGGATTATATATTACATTTAATTAATTTTTTTCAGTTGTTTTTGATCTAGAACAGTCCCCCAGCAATATCTTGCGTGAAGTAAAATTTTGAAGAACCCATGTCAGTCTTTTAAATACCCTGCTATTTAAATTTCTTCTAATTGTTTTCTTTTTCCACATTAGGTGTAGATTAAATATATTTGAGAAGAGTACCATAAAGGTAATATGGTCATAAAAAGATAATATCCTGATAAGGGATTGAACCCAGTCTGAATGTATCTTGAGTGTGTTCATTTTTTTATTACTAATTTAAATGAATTGCTAGGAAGCACAGTCATTTGCTACTGTCATTGAAAGTATGAAATCCTACAATTCATTTAAAATAATTTGGTTTATTATATTTTGGACCAGCATCCCTCAGCCATTTTACTCAAATAACTTAACAATGAATATCTGGGGTGTTTGAACACTTGAAAATGGGTTGCTCGAACATTTCATGATTAAATTCCCTTTCCTCTACCCACCCACCTCCTGTCAGCTGAAAAAATGATCAGATTGTAAGAGTTCCAAAGCACCTTTGTGTTCAAAAGATAACACAATGAATTTTTCATCCAGCATTGTTAAGTACATGTTATATCTATTATAATATACAGGTAATTTTTGGAATACCCAGCAAAAAGCAGAAAGTAAAAATCATTTGCAAAAATACACTTGTATTTCACTGTATTGCAGAGAGAATATTGAATGCCAAAACAATTGTTCAGATAAAAATGTTTTAATAAATCTTTTACTCAAAGAACTATACTAAAAATATAGTATAAAGATATGTCATTGATTTAAAAAATTAAGGAGCGGGTAGTATTTGGTAGAGTAATAGAGCTACAAAAAGTGTTAACAATATCCAGTTGCATTCCATCTACCAGGTAATTAACATGCATAAATGGAGTTTTGTCATCATTTAGAGGAAAAATTCAAGTCAGGAGTCTTAATATCTTCTTTCTAATCCCATTCAGTCATACATTATCTAATGCTTGGTTCTGATTTGCAAATAGAATACTACATTTGAAACTCTTATGCCTAAGAGGTCACTTACATTAGGTAAAATATGTGGATCTTACAGCCTGTTTATAAAGCCATTCTGTAAAATATAAAATAATATGCATGCATCTTTTTCAACCTATGAATTATGTAATTGTTCACAAACACTATGAAATTAATTTGCTTTTTTTAGAATTGGTGACTGAGAATCCTTTATGTCAAGATGCTTTGCAAATGTTAAAATCTTTACACAGATGTTAGAATAAAGAGGTCAAGAGATTCAAAAGGATAGAGAGATAACTTCATCTTTACTGGTGACATTACCTTTGGCAAGTCACTTAACCTCTCTGAACATTAATTTCCCTTATAAAATAAGGTTATAATTGCTACCATTTAATAGCAAATGTTTTAAAAGTACATGACACAAAGTAGGTGTTCAGTAAGTTGCAACCATTTGTAACCTTTCAAAAATCATGTTTATAATATTAATTTATTCCTAATATATTACTGCTAATTTATGTGCTACTGATAATCGTTAGACTTCTTAAAGTAGATATAATATACATCTACAGAAACCATAGATAAAGACCTTCCCTGGAAATCTATGGCTAAATGAGATACACAGGTGCACACATACAGGTACAACTACACATGTATCAGTGAAAAAAAGTTGGTTTAAGGAAAGTTTTACAGAGATATAAGGAGTGGTATTGGCCTGGGAGTAGAAGGGGGAATAAATCTGTGTGTTTTCCAGAAGCCTGGCCTATCTGCTTTGGTGACCCATAAAAGAACTGCAAAACAGAAAGTTGGAAAATGGAATTTCTGCTTATATACATATATCAAGAATTTTGTCCAAGAACATATGTATAATTTGTGATTTTAATATGCTTATTAAACCTAAAGAGAGGAATTAGCTGCAATATAGCAGAGTCCACCACTAACTCTCCGTACATAATGCAAAGCAACAATCAAAGCTAATGTATAAGAGTTTTTTAATTTCAATTGTTTCTTTTTTTATTGATCTTGCTATGTATCAATTTAACTTAATTTTTATTTTTACTTGCATTCAGAATATGGGATGAGGAATTCTGCACTCAGAATAGTCAGGTAGTACTGTTTTTGCCTTCTCAACTAGTCTCTTAATATTTTTCTTTTAAATAAATATCGTAAGATTTTCTTCCAAAAGAGGAAAAAATGCTTATTAATTCATCCCTTTGCCAGCAAACTTTTATTTTTATAAGTTAAATCAGAGAAACTAAGTAAATACATCTTACCTAGTAAAACCTGTATAATAAAATGTCCTGAAAATAAAATCCATACAAACTTAAAGCAACTTAAATAACAACTGACACACTCTGCAGACATTTAATTGCATTCTCCTAATTCCCATTTAATCAAATTTGAAATACTAACCGTAGTAAAATTAAAATATACCATATTTTTAAATTTAAAAAATTGATGTTTTATTTTAATTTTTTAAGCTAAATTACAAGGTTTAGCTCTCTGCTAAACTTATAAATCTCATTGCTTTCATTTGTATTTGGAAAGAAAATTCCTCAGTCCATAACCCTCTTATATTCTTTAATGTCATACCTGGTGAAGTTACATTAAGAAAATATGTTTAAATGAAATGATTTTAGCATTATTCTTAGCAACAGGTAAATGTAAACACACTTGAATAACACAAAGTTTCTATATTTTAAAGCAAAATATGGAGTGTTACATATTAAATGACTAAATCAAAATAAATATTTTAATTATATTTGTAAAGCAATCGAATATATTTTTCTAGGAGAAAACTTCAAAACCTCTGCCTATAGTCAATATCACTAATTAAGTTTGTTAAACCTAATTTTATATTCTGTCTGTCCAGTATTATTGTAATTGTTATTGTAAATTATTGCACAAAATATAATTTCCCATTTACAAACCTATATTTGTGGCACTGAGGCTTCAATTGTACGTAGATATATATTACTTATTTATTATGATGGTCAACTTAAAGATCTTAGTCATATTCAAGCTTTTTTCTCAATAAAGCAAACACATTTGAATCCGAGATCACTCAAATGACTTAACAATTTTTGAAAATACAATAGCTCAAAGGAAATATACTTGGGAAGGTTTTTTTGGTTTTGCTTTTTTTTTTCTTTTAATGAAATCACTATTACTTCCCCACCCTCCCTTGCATCTTAATTTTTCAAGATGAAGAGGAAAAGTGTTTATGTTATCATGTACTATAACTATAAAACTTCGCCAAATTTGTATAGACTTTTTTTTACTAGCATTATTTCCTATTACTATCATTTCAGTTCTTTTGTATTTCCAGAGGAAATCCTCTCTGGTCCTAAAGGCTATCATGCCCACTCTCCCTCATGAACAATCCCCTTAGTATAGAGCCAGGCACAAATTAAATCAGTGAACAGAGGTGCAACACTGACCCAAACCCATCAAAATTTTCATGGAAAGAGGATAATGACATTCCAAACTACTTTTGTGGGCTTTCATGGGAAACTCCTTTTAACAAAAAGTGATATAAAAAATGATATTCACACAGCAAGGATAAGAACAGCAACTAAAGGTTTGAAAAGCCCACCAGGAGAGAAAATTCAACCCACTTATAATAGATCAACTGCTATATATTTCTCTAGGTTTAGTATCCAGAAAGAAGATAATATGAATCCATTTTTCTGTTCAGATTCTTTTTAGTCCTACAGATAAAAACTGCCCTACTGTTTCCCAATGCTTTTTCATTCTAATGATAAAAATAGCTACTAAAAGGATGGGATTTCACAATTCATCTCTTACATGTACACACTACAGCAAAATATATATTCCTTTTAAAAGTCACTAATTATCCATTAACTTATAAGCCTGAAATTTGTTCATAATATCATTACATTATCAACATTCCTTCAATAGCAAAACCTCAAATACCAGAGTAGCATCAAAGAATTTCACTGTTTGATAGGTTTTATGCACAGGAGTACTAGCAAACTGAATTTGTTTATCAAACTAGTAACCTGCCTAATTTCAAATTCTTACTTCTTGAAAGTGTGCTATAGATTATTCATACTCTTAGTATGAATAATCAAGTTGACATACTAATCAAGTTGACTTATAATAATCTTTCCATTTGGAAGGATGAGGAAATTATGATAAAAGATTTTAAAACAAAGTTTTGATATTAAATGCTATATTTTACTTGCATTAATTGTTCTAAACAGGAACTTTAAAAAGTAAAACTGATATTATATTATCCATCTAATATCCCATAACTGTCAAAGTATTATACTATTTTGTAGCTCACATTTTTCTTGAACATACTTGATTTTTCAATATATATTCATAAAATTTATTTAACTAACAAAATCTATTCTCTTAATGGGCTTATTTTATTTATTCTTCTTGAAAAGAGTGATTCATGCTGATACTTTAGAAAGTTAATTATTTTGACAAATATAATATTCATAAAAATCTTGTAAATATATCCTTATTTGATGAGTTGATGTAACATTTGCATAGCTAGTTCCCTAGTATGTTAATTTCTCTTACCTAGATTCACATAGACATTTTGTTCACTCATAAGCACATTTGTCAGTTCTTTTTTTGTTAATGGAGATGACACTGGCTTACAACATTGTATATAATACATTTGTCATTTCTAAATGATCAAGGGGTGCTTTGAGTTTTGCACAGCTGCAATAAAAATTAACAGCTATAAACTCAGGCTTCAGGTTCTTTATAATATTTTAAAACACTTCATGATAATCTAAATTTCTACTTCTTAATATTGGCCATCATTTACTTTTTAATTCTTAACTTAGTCAACTATTGATGGATTTTACTATATTTTTATGAGTAAGATGATTAAATCACTATTTTTGATTACCCCAAATTGTAATTATTAAAAGGCAGGTATTACTTTATTCTCATAATACACCTTATCAGCTAGCTCCAGCTGTTTTCTAAAACTGAGAGAAAATATGATTATTAATTATAGGATTATGTATCACATACCTGTCCTTTCTCACTTTATATCATTCTAAATAGGCTGAAGTAGGTAACTGGTTTTTCATATAATTTTAAATATATGCATACTAAGTTAAAATCAGAGGAATATAATGAAATTATAATACTTTAACCATTCTCACTAGTTTTAAAGTTGACTCTTCCTTGAGAATTAGCCAGAGTTTGTCACTCAACTTTTATTACTCCTAAAGGGAAGGAGGAAATTTGATAATTGGAAATAGAAGTCAAAACTTTCAATTAAGGTAAGTTAACAAAAATGTGGCATGTGTGCCATGTCACTTATGACCTGTGAACATTAGGTATCTTTCTCTCCCGGTGTGTCAGCAAAGCCACACACATTCTTTTTTTGCTACAAATCTGTAAATCTCAAAAGGAGTAAAAAACATGAATAGAAAATCTCTTTACAGAATAAAAAAGCATGGGGTGTTATTAAGGAGAACAGTATGCCCTGTTCTATTCATAGTAATTACAGGATCAGATCAGGTTAATGTGGGGACCTAGGTCAATAAAGTACTGTAGGTTCACCGCTTTAATCTCTTTCAATCCTATAGTCTGCAGTGCTGGCTGCTCTGCTTGACTCACCAAATCACTATAGGTAACATGCATGTCATGGGAATTTTTGGCAGACTGGAAATTTATATATTCAGTCGGTTTCAAGTTTCAGAAGATGAAAAAAACTAATTTCTTAGAATAATTTGACAAGTTTTTCTCTCTCAACTCATAAAATAAAGGCCAAACTTCATTTCCAGGTAATACCATTTTTAGTCCTCTTTTCACAATAAAATCTGTTTCCTTATTAAATTTTTCACCCACCCATCATTCACAGAAGATATTGCACAATTTTGATAAACATATAAATGAGAACTAAAATAGATTAGCTTTTGACCTTATGCACCTTGAGATAATCCCTTTCGTTTTGTTACCATTTCCTCTAAAATTTTTGTGGAAGAATGAATAACTGAAAATTCAAAACTTGATTTCTCATGCCTAGAGATATCTTTTTTCTTTGAAAAGTATTCTTCAGAATATATTTCTCCTTTCACGTTTTGAAATCTTCTGCTAAAAAAAGACTCAAGCCCTTTGTCATAATTATGTACTTAAAATTGTCGTTTAGTGGAGTTATGATCATTGTTATTTTTTAGAATCAGTTGCAAGAACATCTTTCTCTTGGAAAAAAGTAAAAGATCATGTTAAATGTGTAATTGTTTAAACCCTAGTCTCATTATACAATGATCTGTGTAAAGTATATCAAGAAAAGGAAACAATTTGAAAACATCACTATTCCTTTGACATTAATGTCAATGAATGAAATACATATAGCATCAACCACTCCAAGTCAATATTCTTTTGTAACTTTTTTCTACTTCTTCACGGCTTTGGTAACTTTTGGTAACTTGCTTTTGCCACTGTTTGCTTCTTAAATTATCAGTCTCCATAAAATACTTCACATTGAAAACCTAAAGGTGTTAGACCATGAAAGTAACCCATAAAATGTAGGAAACCTGAAAAATAAAGGAAAGGGAGTCAAAGCACGTATGGTTCTATACTCATGCACCTAATTTTTGGATAGTTCACAGTTCTTACTGTCTTTTTCTTGAATTAGCACTAAGAAACAGAGAAAAATCACAATGAGTGGGGAACTATAAAAATATCCCAAGAGGTTATTAATAATGGAATAATTTAGCCTGATAATTGGTCATTTATATTGGCATTTGTTACTCATCTTTTCTATAGATCACTAGGTATTTATGTCTAATAAGTGTATGTAAGTACATTTGACTTAATACTAAAATAAATTTGTCACTTGTCTTCTCTTTGTTAATATGCAAGCACCATGAATGTAGGAACTATGTCTTCTATTTTCCTTCAAAGTTATCATGAACTTACTATTTTGTATCTAATTATTACTGACTATTGATATTTTACAAAGATTTTAACAGGTGATTATTTTTATCTACTTTTAATATTTATCACTAAATATATATGAAATATATACAAAACAATATATTGAAGACAAAAATTTGTTATTAAAGTTCAAGTTAAGAAACTGATTAGCAGAACTGACCACTTGAAATAATGAAGAAAAACATACATTTTAAAGCAGAGGTCAACCCAAGAAAGTCATTTAAAATGATTTGAGAAAACCAAACCTACCAAATATGTTACTACTTGAATGATGTGAACTGTGGTAAGCGCCAGCATGCAATATGGCAAAAACGAATCAATCAGTTCAGCTTAGTTCAGCCTCTGCAACTGGCCATCTGGCACAAAATCAACCGAATGTATCCCTGCATATTCATCTTCATTTTCACAAATACTCAAGAGAATGTCATTCTAGGGCAAAATAAAATTAAATCACCATAATTTTTAAGACATCTTTCCTTTCATACCCTCTTGAGAATACAGTGTTTATATGAGAATACTTATTACTATAGGGTTGTTGTATAATTTTTATTTGAATGTATTTTTTCTAACGGTTGAAAATAAACACTTAATTATAAAACTTTTACTTTACCAAAGAATACTCTCTTAGAAGAGGGAAAAGTCTATAAATAATCATTCAGTTCATTTTTAGTTGCATCAATAGTAGATCAAGTAATCAAAACCACTTTCATAGAATTTATTAACTTCATAATTGCAATAATCATGAAGTTAGACTAATATATGACTACTTATTGTACAAAATCAAAACAATGCATTTTTATTTTACATTACAATTGATTTTTACTTGAAATCAAAAACTAAAATTTTATTTGATCAATGGAAGATTTACATGAATGTATATTATATAAACTGAGTCAACACAACACTATAAAATTTAGGAGAGGTTGAACTAGACATTACTGCATTATTTTGTAATAGATTTGAGTTGCATCAAAAATTTGTTTTTAGTGGAAGCTAAAGTATATATAGTTTATGCTGAGTTTCCTTGGATCATTTTGATTTAAAATCAGAGTAGTCTGAGATTTCATTTTAAAAATTAAACTCAATAAAGGGCTGAGTCAAGTTTTTACTGATTTTATCCATTAGTTTTTTTATCCTAGAATTGTATTATTACATTTTATATTTCACTCCTTAAAGTAGATGAACATTAATTAGGATACATTGAAACACTTTCAATAAGTCATTTTTAAGCAATCTTGGTTTTTTTTAAATTGTGTTTGCAAGTGTTAACAAGGACTATCTAAAATATTTAATTAAAAACAATTATATTTAAATTCCACTAACTGTCATTTTACCCATTACAAACACTTTAATCATAAGTTTTAATTTTAAAAATATGGAAGATAATATACACTTTTTTTTTTACTACACAAAAGGTTAAATTGCAAAAATTCATTCTGTATTTGGGGAAAAAAGCTTACCAGCAAATAATTTAATATATTGTTCTAAAATATTTTCTTTAGATCTACATTAACCATAGAGCTGTCATTTTTAGTTTTTATCTTAAAGCCCTTTATTACTTAAAACTTGTGTTGTACTTCTGGCAATGAAACAGTTCCAGCCTAGAGCCAACTAGTGGTTTAGAATCATTTCTATACATATGAGTTTGTGCATGTGTATATACACACACCCCACATTCACACACAGGTAACATCTCTAGAGGTGTTAAAGTTTGCTGTTTTGTATATTGTCTTGAAGGCATTCTATTGTTATTTAACACACCTGAGAAAGCGTATTTTCTCCAGGTAGGAGGAACCATCAGATTCAATGGACAAATGCTTGGAATCACCGTCAGTATTAGAAATCCTGGACTCATCATCTTCAATCTGCTCAAGTTGGAAAAAAATCAGCTACTTTTACTATAGCTCATCTTTCTATTGCATCATCAGTTTAGAAATGTAGCCAAGTAATATAAAATAAAATAAACATGGCTATAAACGATTGCGTATTTATTCGCCTACTTTGTGAAAACTGTACGCATATTCATGGAGTCCTTTTAAATTACAAGTTTTTTATTCATAAATTCTACAGCTTTTAATTTCTGAATATTAAGTTATTATGCTAGGAAATTTAGTACTATTGATGAGTAGCTTACATTCATGCGTTTTTATATATTCTAAATAACATGCATATATATTATCTCACTTGATCATCACAAAAAAAGCCTGAAAAAGAGTATAAGTGCTTTTCTTATTTAGAAAAGAAAGAAGCAAAATCACATAAACTATATAGTTTCCTCAAGGTTACCTTCCAGTTAGCAAGAGAAGATTTACAACTGACATTCAGACTGCAAAATGTTTGATTGTGTCACAATCTTGATTCCATCCAAAAGCCCTATCCCAAAAAGGACTTTATTAAACTTCAATGTCATTGGTAATCTAACATGTTTCTGAAAATCTCTGTGCGGACTACAAAATGAATGTGTTGGTTTCATCTAGAATCCTCTTCTCATTCAGTTACCATCAAGCTCCTCAGTCTGGTATCAGTCTACAATTCTAGACTACAGTTGCTATCCTTGCCTAAATTCTCTCAGCACCACAAACATATCTTTTCATGGCATATCTGCTACCCACCAGATGAAGTTCCTTCAAGATAAAGGACCCTCCCCCTTTAACACTTGTTTTCATTATAGAGACCATAATATGTAGCACATCACACACATCAGTATATATTTGTTGAATGACACAATAAATAAGAAATTCACAATGAGTGTAAGAGCACAATATTTTAAGGCAAGAACTGCCTTTAACTGGTAAGAAATCTCAGTAAGTTGTTTGAGATAAAAAGTGACCATGAGGGCAAGGATTTGAAGTTGAGACCCAAAGCAGCAAGATCAGAGAATAGCTTGTTTTGCACAAGATGAAGAGGAATATGGCTTATTCAATAGAGCCCACAAAGAACAAATGGAGTAAAAGAGCACATAAAGGTGGCAAAAGGAATCACTGAAATGAACTGGTTAGAGACCCCTGGTGGGGGGGTAGGTTCCATTTGAAGCATTTTGCATTTGCTGTAATATAAATTCTTCCATGGCTCCCACATATACTCTCCCATTTCCAATTTCAGTAAAGTCCCCACTCTCACAATTAATATGTATAAGACCCTAGGAAAAATTTGAAGATGATATTCCAAGGCTGAATTTCTAGAAACACTGAATAAGGGTTCAAGCCAATATTATATAGATCTTAAGGAAATAAAATATCTGAGCTGACATGTAAATTTCAATATAAAAGAATAAAACCAGGCAATATAAATGGAAAGGAAAAATTTGGTTCAGTTATTCATACAAACATTATTTAGTTAGTTAACTTTCATTAAGCACAAAAATTGCTTGATTGCTAGAAAAAGATGGCATAAGACAGAATGGCTCACCCTTTATAAAGCTTATAGTTTATGGGAAATATAGATGACCTCAGACAGTTGTTCCAACAGCTCAAGGCTTAGAATGTTAGGAAGTAATTTAAGAGAAGCAACTAAATCAGACTTAAATTACAAGGAAAGCTTTTTGGTAAATAATGCTTATGGTGAAAACTAAGAGCTTAAGATAGGGGATTGGTGAAAATATACCATGAACAGGAAATAGCATATGTGAAGCTCCAGAAGTGAGAGAGAGAGAGAGCCTCCTATATTGAGCACTTGAAAGCACTGATGAAAGTGGGAGCCTATAAAGCTCAAATCAGTGGAAAGTGAGGTTGGCATGATAAGCAGGGGGCAAATTAGGAAGTATAAGTCACACTACAAAGCTTGTGTCTTAGTCTGAAGGTGATATGGAATCACTGAGTGTTTCAAGTGCAAGACTCACATGGATAGATTTCTGAGAAAGATCACTTTGGCTGCTATAAAAGGATAAGAATGGAGCAAGGTAGTCAGGAGGTTGAGAAATCAGTTGGATTAATTAGTATTCTCAGTGAGACAGAGATGGATAAATCAGGGAAAGGATCCTGTGCAAAGAGAATCTGGGTGAATTAGGAAAATTTTAAAATAATGGTCATAGATTTGGATAATTAACTGAATATGTGTATGGAAATAGGAATATGCCCAGAGGAGACACTAAGGGTTGGGTGTGGAGTGATGTCACTCACTTCTACAAATCACAGGAAAAGAACATTAGGGTGGGAAAAAATGTGGGTTCTGTGTTTGGTTTTTTTCTGAGAAATACAGAGGTGTATTTCTACGAGATATTTGAATGATCCCTAGAAGATGTACATCAAATTTAAGGGAAGCTCAGAAGAGAGATCTGGGAGATAGATTTGAGACTAAGAATCAAGTAAATCTTCCTTTAAGAGTAAATGAGAGCATTCAGGTAACACATGACAGTGAGTTAAAAAAAAAAATTCCTTGAACTTATCTTCAAGAGAAAGGTGAAGAAGAAAAGGAGACTACAAACCAGTTTTGAGAAGAAGAATCCAAAGAGACCAAGAGATTAGGAGAAAATTGAGAAAATTTCCAAATTGTTAAGAAAAATAAAAATAAAAATAAAGAAGTTATCCACAATTCTAAATGTGCCAGGAGATCAAAAGGTACCCACGGAATTTTTTTACAAAGAAGACATTTCTGGCTTTTCTGAAGATGATTCAGTAGCAGCAATTATTCAAGCTAAAAACCAATTCAACACATTAAGAAATGTTTAAATGATGGAGATGTAAAATATAACAACAGTACATAAACATTAAATATAGTTAGCTTATGACAAAGACATTTAAAGTCAGGGAATGTGAGGATCTAATATATAAGAGATTCGAGCCTGAGTGAATGTTGACAGGAAAGAGCTGGTAGAGAGGGAATATGGAAAAGACATTGGCCAATAGAACAAAGAGCTTTTTATTTAGGCAAGAATGGATACAATAACTATTCTAGGAAAGAGCAACAACTGCATATAGTAACAAGAGCAGGAAGAGGAAGGTAAAAGGATACTGATCAGGGACGCCAATGGTTCAGTGTAACAGGAACTAGGCATCATCTGCTAACATGAGAGATGGCAAGAAAAAGATAAAATGTATTTGGTGCAGTAAAAATTTTAAACAATACGATACTTGAGGTAACATTCGTGGAAAATGAGAGTAAGAACTGATCTGAATAAGACAGGAGATAATAGTATAGAATGCACAGGTGAGGTGGAGATCATAAATTTGCATTTACTCTATCCGTTTTGTTTCCTCCATTAAGCATTAAGCAGCTTAGGGGTAGATTTTCAAAAGGTAGTTACTGTACCTAAATTAACTGAGAAAAGTTATTTGCCTCATGAATGCAATAAAAGGAAGCTAGAACAAAGTGTTCAGGATTTTGGCAAGAAAACAATGTGATGAGCAGTGATGTTTCGGTGGAATCAGATATCTAAGCAGCTGGCCTTGAAAAGGCTTCAAGGAGAGCAGAAGGGGCTTCTGCCAAAAGATCTCCAAGGCCACACACTAGGCATTTGGAAACAACTTTAAAATTGTCAGGGCATTTATTTTTGAGGAAAGAAAAAAAAAAAAGAACAATTTCCTTCTGGAAAACATTTCCTAAATAAATGGCATCTCTATGACTATGCAAAATTTAATTCTCTTTCCTTAGGAAATAGTAAAGAAAACCCCTGGCTCATGGAACCAGTAATAAATGCATTTCCATAGACCTTTAAAAGTACATTTCAACATAAAGTGGAAAAAATTAGCTGGATTCTATCATGCAAATAAATTGCCTTAAGAAATAGTTATTAGATCTATCATTAATGATATCAGTTAATGCTAAAGACCTGGAGAGTCATTGTAATTACAGATTTTATACTCCATTCCTTAATTAAACAAATATCTTGTGTCTTGTTGCTGGGAACACAAGAATGGAAAACATAGTCCCTCTTCTCAAAGGGCCTACAGAAGGAACAACGATGAACTAATGATTCCAATAAATGCAGTAATGTTATGAGTGAAGTATCGATAAGACAAAGAAGAGCCTGACCCTGTCTCATTAATGAAATCAAGAAAAATCTCTTATTGTTTTTCCAAATGCACTGGGTGGATGAATTTACATATTTTATGTTATGCACATACATATGGACATATTACAAGGATGAGTTGAGCTCATAGTCTGAAATTCTTAGTATAACAAATAACCATAACCAATATCACAATATTCTATTTTTATATGCCCATGATACCATAAATCTACCACCTAAATTTAACCAGAAGTAAATTTGCAAAAGCTTAACATCATATTCAAAATTCAGGATTTAACTTTCTCTGTTACATTGTTATTTGATTAGAATCAGTCATCTGGCATTTTTGAGTTATAGTTGATAATAACTTTTCTGGAGAATCAGAACCCATAGCAAATTTACCCTTGCAGAACACTCTACACTAGGATTGCTGATGCTGTATGCATGAACAATATACAAATGGCAGAACTAGGAACAATTAAATAGGATTTCTTCCCTTGCACTCTCTATTTGAAAACCGATGTTCTAATGCTATAGGTCAAGCAAGGTACTAAATATACAATTCTCCATCCATTGTTATTCAGTGTTTTTAAGCTCATCTGTAATCAGCTTATTAAAAAGTACATGAGAGATATGAAATGAGCTGGTAGAACAAATATTATATTAGAAAACATTTATTAAATACAGCATGTTATCAAGATAGTTGAAAATACATTAAGCCAGATTCTCTCTAGTGCCTAAGCACTAGCAGAAGATTTGACACTTGATATAGTACATTAACTCTTTCATGCTAACATTTAGTGAGTTATTTCTTCAGTCCTTCTGCATTAGTGACTACACGTCATAAAACTGGCTTCATCCTGAGAGACATAAATCCTCTCACCCAATACTAGATACTACGCTTTTGATATTGTTGCCATTCCTGGAAAACAACTAAACCAGTTCCTTGAAACTTGATTTTAAAAAGTCATACAGTTGTATAAATTTTTGCAAAACTAAATTCATAGTCTTCAACCTAGTTGAATTCTCAATTCTTCCTGATAACAGCTCCAGCTGTTACTGTAATAACTACATTTATTACATATAATGGGGTATAATTAAACTATATATACTAAAAGCATACAATTCTACAACTTTTGGCATATGTAAACATTTCTGAGATTGTAAATCTGATTAAAATAATAACATATCCAGTGCTAGTACCCTAAAGATTTCCTTGTGTCCCTTGGTGAGCCCTTCCTCCAGTTGCATTTATCTTCAGGCAAGCACTAACCTGCTTTATTTCTTCACAGGTTGTGCTACATTTTAAAATTTTTATATAGAGACTCACGCAAGTTTTTATATTTAACTTATTTCACTCTGCATAATTATCATGAGATTAAGTTATACCATCCTATATATTCATGGTTCCATCCCTTTCACTAGTGAGGTATATTTTATTTTGTGAATAAATCCACAATTTACTTCTCTGTTAAACTATTGATGGATATTTGAATTATTTTAAAGTTTTTGACTACTGCAAGTATAGCTGTTATACATATTCATGTACAAGTTTTTATATAGACATATGCTTTCATTCTCTTACATAAATATCTAACAGTGGATTCTGGATCATATGGTAGGTGTATATTTAGCTTTTTAAGAAACTGTCAAACTGTTTTCCAAAGTAGTTTTATCATTCTCAATTCCTAGCAGCTTTCTTTTCATTAGTGTTAGCATAGTATATCTTTTCCATCCTTTTATTTTTAATTTATTGTGTCTATACATTCAGAGATTTCTGTAGATACATATAATTATGTCTCTTCTCTATCCAGTCGAGAATCTCTGCTTTTTAAGTTGAAGGTGCCTAAACAATTTACATTTAATGCTATTATTGATATGATTGTGCTAAAATCTAACCTATAGTTCATCACATCTGGTTTTTGTTCAATTTCCCCTTTCTTCTGTATTTTTTGAACTGATAGAGTATTTTCCTGATTACACTTTAATCCCTGTGTTGTTCTATTAACTATTAGTGTGTGTGTGTGTGTGTGTGTGTGTGTGTGTGTGTGTGTGTCTGTTCATGTGCATGCAAGTAACTGTTTTGGATTTATAGCATACACCCTTAACTACTACAGTCTGCTTGCAACTCATAGTATATAGCTGTACATACCATATAAGAACTTAATAATATACTTTCATTGCTAACCATAGATCTCAGGCACACAGCTAGTGGTCAAAACAGGGGAGGGAAGACCACAAGAGACAATGGTGATGGATCATGGGTGTTGTAGTGGTGAGAGAAATTATGGGAACTACACCTGAGGTGAGAAATCAAATACTGTACAAATATGAACAGCAATGTAAAAAATAAAGTTAGGGAAATAAATATTTATATTACAGTCCTTATTGTCATTGTGGTGGTGTTTTAAATACTACAGTTATATATTATAAATCTCACAATTCTTTGTAACTATTCTTTCAATAACCAAATATATTTTTAAAGAATTTTTAAATAAATTTTAGAATAATTCATATATATAAAAGAAGAATAACTCATATATTTACTATTTCTGGTACTCTTCATTCCTCTGTATAAATCCAGTTTTCCAACAGGCATTATCTGCCTTCAAACTAACATATCTTTAATATTTCTCATTATGCAGTTCTGTTTTATTAATTCTTTCAGCTTTTGTGCATCTGAAAAAATATTTTATTTCACCTTAAATCTGAAAGATATTTTTAATGACATTTATCTCTTTTTTTTAGCATTGATAAGGATGCTGCTCCACTGATTGCAGAAGGATATCTCACTGCATTGTTTCCAGCAAGAAATCTGCTGTCATTCTTCTCTACTAAGTAACTTGCTTTTTTCTGAGTACCTTTTCTCCAAGTGTCATGGGTTTTATTTTATACTTTCTCAAATTTCAGCCATCATTTCTTCAGATGTTTTTTCTGAACTTCTCTTCAGAAATGTCATATATTAAACATATAATATTATTTCACTTAACACTAATAATTTATCTTTTATCTAAAGAAAGTTTATTTTGTCTTCAAGTTCATTAATATTTTCTCTTTCAGTTTCTAACCTACTATTAATGACAACCAGTATATTTTTCACTTTGGGCAGTATATTTTTAACACCAAGAACTTTGATTTGAATTGCTTTACTATATTTCAATTTTCTTATTGAAGTAATAACATTGGTTTAGAACACTGTGTAAGATTTAGCAGTATAGCTTCACACCTCTTCATATCTATGTCACCACCACACACCCACCACCAAAGAACCCATTATCCATCACCAGAGACCACTGGTCCAGGTCCCACTCCCACCTATGTTTCCACTCCCCCACTATATCCTCCTCTACTAGCTCCAATTCCATATCATATTTTAGGGTTCATTTTTTTATTAAAAACATATATCTTTCATATCCCCGGTAATCATGTCTATTCTACCTCTATCTTCCTGAATACACAAAATATAGCTTTAATAACTCTTTAACTGTCATTATCTAACTAATCTACCATCTATGTTATTTTTGGGTCTGTTTCTGTTATTGATTTTTCCTTTTATCCTGCTTCATATTTTCTTTTCTTGTTTCATGCCTGGTAAATTTTTAGGACATACCAGACATTATGAATATCACCTTATTAAGTAATATTATATTTTTAATTTCTACAAATGTTCCTAAGTACTGGATATCTCTATATCCCTATAAATTGTCTTCAATATTTTTCTCAGTCATGGTCAACTTAGTTGGAAACAATCAAATTATTTTTAGGCTTGATATTGTAAGCAACACCATAATAATCCATAGCAAAATGGAAATTTTGACTGACTACTATAGCAATACCCACTGGAGTACTATACCTGATGTACCACCAATTACAAGTCTTTCCACAAAGACTAGTGGGAAGACATACCTTACTGATCATAGATGAATTCCAAGGATAACTCCTTAAGGGGACATTTCCTTACCTTACTATAAATCATCACGTGCATGTGATGATTTATAGTCAGCTGAAGAACTGAAGAACTCTGAAAATCTACAGTTCCTTTGCTTCTCCTCTCCCTTCCTCCTTGCTCTCACCTTCTCTTTTTCTTCTCCCATTACTTTACTCTGTTATCTCTAGTTACTTTGACATCACTGAAATCTCAATTTTCTTTCCTCAATTCAGGGTCTTTGTTAAATGGCATATGAATTTCTCTTCCTGTGTTATGGTTATGGCAGAAAGCCAGCTGAAAAAAATCATTGAGACCACTTTATTTCTTTTTTTCAGGGAAGATATTATTCTCCTCTATAGGATATTCAGTATATGAAAAAACATATTTCTTATTTTTTCAGATTTTTAATTGTTTAAGCAGGAGGTCAAATCCAATCCCCACTACCTTATATTAAACCAGAAGAAATGGTTCACAATATATGCATTGAATATATGTCATTTTCTTTGTTTCCTTTTCCACCTCTTTTCCCAGCACTTCATTCAAAAAACAACCTTTTCAAAGTGCTATGTATTATTAACATTTTGTTTTCTACACTCTATATTTTATTTAAATCCATAGCCACATTTTAATTCTTTCTTGCCATTCCCCTAAATAAAATAACTCTATCAAGTTTTCAATTACCAGTTATCTCTTTTCTACGTATCCTAACATTTCCCTATTTTGACTCTTCTTGTTCAGCTGCTCATTTCTCAAGAACGGCTCCTATTTTTTCAATGATGCTATTCTTCAGAGTTCTTGCAATTGTTTTCTTTTCTTATAATCCTATAGAATCTTCCTGGCTATGGTTAGTCTACTCAGGCTACTGTACACAGACAGGGTAGCTTAATAAACAAGAATTAGTGTCACACAGTTCTAAAACTTAGAAGTGAAAGAGCAAGGTGTCTGTAGGTTGACTTTGGAGAGGTCTTTCTTCCTGTCTTGCAGGTTACTGCCTTCTTACTGTGATCTCATGTGGCCTTTCCTCTGCATGCACCCCTGAAAGATCCTCTGTTTCTTATAAGTGACATTACAGGTGAGGGTTTCAAAATATAAGTATTGTTTGAACATATTTTAACCCAGAACATTGCTTTGCTTGACCCTTTCCAATTACTCCAACTGTTGACTACAGCCAGTTCTAAATCTCTGTCTCAGTCTCTCTCCTGAGAAAGAGCCCATATGCCTTATTCTTAACTGAACATTCCCACTTGTACATTATACTTATACTGCATTCAATATATTCAAAATTAAACTTCATTATCTACTTCTACCATATCATGTTGCCTGAGTCCACTTTCTCAGTAAATGACACTACCTTTGAGCCAAACAATCTACCAGAAAATGTGGGAGTTATTCTTTATCTTCATGTGTCTCATTTACCCACTACATCCAATTTGTTTGCCAAATCTTATCAAGTTTGTCTCCTTTGTATCTTCAGACTATGATTCTTCTTTATTTCGACTCTTATCAACTTAGTTTAAAAATTCATATATTCTGGTCAGTTTACATATATTTTACCCCCAAGCAAATCTCCCTCTGTCATGTTCCAATCTACTATCATGATAATATATTTAAAAGACACGTTTGGAAATATTATTTGCATTTTAACACTCTTCAAGATTTTAAACTGTAATTGACATCAAAATAACTGCAAAGTTTTTAGCATGACCTATAAGATTCATTAATAACCTAATTAACTGATGCCAATCTAAATTTTCTCCATGCCACTTCTTTTTCCCAACTTTGTAATGGCAATACTTTATACTCTACAGTAAATTCTTTGCAATTTGTCAAATATATAATGCTATAGTAAACCTGTATAATTTTGTCCATCTTGCTCTCTCTGGAGTGTTCTAATCTTAGTTAATGTTTTTTGTTCCTTAAATCAAGGGGCTACTGCCTCTCCATAAATACTAAATCTGACTTATCTATTCTTCCTAGACAGAATTAGGTGGTACAACACTCTTCTATCTTATCTATAGTGATCCTCAGCATTGACTTGCCTGTCCTCAATTATATGTAATATTCAAGAGAATGTATTTCAAGCTTTATATATCCAAAATTACCACTTAGTGCAAAATTATATTTTAAAATGTAATGAAGGAATGCCTTAATAAATAGATGGATGCAACTGATTCATTGATCAAAAGACTTATTTCATATAATTACAGGATGTCTAGGATACATCTTCATATTTTACAAAAAAAAAATAACATTTCCATGTTAGAAAAATAGTGCTGATGAAATAATAGTGCTGATGAAATAATAATGCTTAAGCTTTGGTCAGCCAGAGAAAACACACAACAGTTTGCTCTAATGCAGGGAATTTCCTTGTCTTTTATCTTAAACTACTAGTTAGAATGTTATTTTCAAGAAAAGGGAGCTATAAAGATATTCAGGTTGACTTGATGCAGTATGACATAACAGTCAAGCATTTAAAAGGCTAATCATCCTGGTTTCATTTCAAAATCAGGTAGCACATTGCTTGATTTCTTACTTCAAATACTACTGTTCCACTAAGATCTCAAACTCCTTTATGATCTTAGCTCCAGGTTAAGAATTTACTCTCATTCAGCTCTAACACCGTGATACTTTTCCTGCCACTGTTTTTCTTTCTTTCTTTTCTTTAACCAAGTAACTCTTCTTTCAAAAATTGCTGCCCAGATGCTTTTCCAACTCAACAGCTTCTTCCTTCTTCTTCCACAGCTTTCCAGATAGTCACAGCCAACATGGGCGTACTTTTACCCATCTGTGCTGTCCTTGTCTTCAGACTCCTCACTTATTTTGAATTCCTTCCTCAACCTTCTGCAGTTCTTCACATTACCTGCCAACTCCAAATGTAAAGTTGCTCCTCTACAGGTAAAATCATCACTATGAAATAGACTGCCTGGCACAGAGTCCAACATGAAAGAGAACACTTACATTCTGAAACCTAAATAATACCATGAGTAGTCCTGCCCAGAGAAACTTCAATCTCTATTCAAATTTTGCAGAGACATTTCCAATACACACTTCAGTTTGAATGTGTGAGTCATTGTGAAAGCCAGTGTTGACATAAATTATGCCCAAGTCCGATAAATCAGAATCACTTAGAGACATATGTTAACTGTGGTATATAAGACCCTGCAGCTTTTTCCTTAGAACATAAGCCAAAAGTTCCATTATTTAGTCTTTCCTAGTTACTGAGACCAGATCAGACTTTCAGTCTCAACAGGACATCGTTGATATCTCTTTGACTTGGACCCTGAGCCTTAGTTATGATATGTGAGTTTATGGTTTGATACTAAAATTTGGCTGACTTATACCTAACTATGATAGTTAAGTTTATGTGTCAATTTTACTAGTTCATAGGGCGCCCAGGTATTCAGTTAGATATTACTTCGAGATGTACATATAAGGGTTTTCTACATGGCATTTCTCTCACAGACCTGCAACTCTGCCAGTTCATTGATCTTTCATCTGTCCCTTCCAGTCTATGGTGAATGCAAAATTTAATTTGGAAGTCAGTAACTATCCAATATCCAAGAGTTAGAGACTTATTTTGACCCAAAACACTGACCCAAATATTTTAAATTATCTTATCTTCAGAAACCATAAGATGTTAGTAAAACTTAGTCCTTGAAAATAAAATACAAGATACAATAGTTTTTTGAATTCGGTTCACAGTTCAAAAAAATAAACTGCATTTTTTTTTACAAATTTATTTTCCTTCTTACTACTTAGTGCTTTATTTTTGTATGTTTGAGCAATACAAGTAAGTGTATTATATAAAACAATTTCATTTTAATATAGGAGTACATATAATGACTATATGTATAGATATTTAAAATGAATCTAATACCTTTGGTGGGTTTTTCTCTGACCATTAATATGATATTGTATATACCACATTCTTGACAATAAATTGTGATTAATGAAATGTTGAAGTTTACTTGATACAGAAGTTCTGATTTAGTTTTTTAACTCACAAAATAATAAAAGTTGTAGAAAAACCAAATTCTGTAGTCTATTGTAGCATAAGTTATTTTCTATGAGATACATAATAAATGATGATATACAAAGATAATGGTTAAATAGCATTCTCTCTTCCTGCATTTCATACCCTCAAGGATTTGAGAATCCTTGCTCAAGTCTAGCATCAAAAATATAAGCCTAAATATTTCAGTAAACACAAATTGGTTGATATAGCAAATGGGACAACTCAAAAAAATAAAGGGAAGGGGGAAATTATGGAAGGATTCACAATGTTGATTTGGATGATGAGGTATATTAGAGCAAATTTTTTTTCATTTTTTCATTGATGCATATATTTTCGTAATGTTGTGTACCCCAAAATCCCACCACTATGTCACCTATGAACCATTATCCTATTCACTTGTGCTCAACCCTCCCCTGAATTCACGCCCACACCTTCCCTCTCCATTCATGAATGCTTTTGTTCAATTATCAGTTTATTTTTAAAAATAAAGGGGAGGAGTAGGAGTGTAGAAGGACTCCTACTGTTGGCTTGGATAATAGAGTATATCAAAATGTTGTATTTTTAAACACAAATAATTATTTCTTCCTTTGAAAACTCTACTGAGTTACATTTCTATGAGAATAAAGATGAAATTCCTGAGCTTAGCCCAGGGTCTTACACCTATTAATCATTTTTCTTGGAACATGTTCTCCCTACTTCTTCACACTCACCCACTCAGCCTAGATGTTATTCAGGAAGACTTTTTCTGGTCTCCAGAGTCTGTTATATTATAAAGTACAACTTTTTATTGTATCTTGAACTTAGTATCATAGTCCTTACCGCAATTGAAATTATATGGTTATTTTGATTAGTGCCCACTCAATACCTTGCTTCTGACAAAATAATGTACTATTTTGGTAACTCTTTATAAATACAACTTAACTAAAAATAAAATATTTATCAGGACCCATAAATATCTGGAGTGATGGACCCTGAAAGGAATACAGGTGTTTCATGATAAGTAGTTTGGGACTAAAGATTAGTGGAACATTCATGTGTTCGTAAGACATTTTTTCTTCTTAGAACTTTTGTTCTACTATTCAGCATGGGGGTTCTGAGAAAAATACAAATCTTATATCTTATAGGAACTGGTAAAGTAGCCAAAGATAGGAATAAATAGGAGAGAGGAAGGTATCATCATTGACTACAAGAGTATACATGAGAAAGATATATGAAACCCCATAGGAGTAGTCATAGAAGTAGGATGAAAGCTGGGGGGAGATAGCATCAGATCAAGAAAACAATTTCATTTTAATATATGAGTATATATACTGAAATGTAAAGAAATGTAAAGTCAAGGTAAAGAAAACTTCCTAAAACAGATAATTTAAAATGTATTGCTTTATTTGAAAGAAGCCAAGCAATGAGGTTTGATAAATAGTACATTTTTTTCTTAAAATTTTCAAGTGCTGTTGAGTATAACTGACAAAATTGTGTAAGTTTATATTGTACAATGTAGTGATTTGATATCATAGGATCAAGGATTGCAAATACTAGGGATCACTGACCTCTCCTGAAAGGAAAATGCTTTCATAAAGCATTAAGAGGAAAATGCAAATTGCATTAATTCAAATACTCAGTCATTTAACAATTCTCACTGAAGGTTTACTAAGCATCAAGACCCGTGCTTGCCAGTGAAGACAAAATAGTAAACAAAATAGGAACATTTCCTATCTTCGTGGACTTTAATATGTTAAGTCTAAGAGTATAAATTCAGAATTTTCACAAATGCAAGTGATTTAATTCTTAATTTCTTATACTCTGCTGCTTCAGGTATTAGTGTTACTGATAGTGCCTGGGTTACTGACTCCAGAAAAATGGTGTCAAAATGCTATATTCAGTTGTCATTGCAAACGTGCTCTAATTGCACATACAGAAACAACAGCTATAGTTGCAAAGGTCAAGGAAGACTTCCCCCAAAATGCTGTGAGTCAGGAATATTAAAAATTACAACAATCAAAAGAAAGGATATGTGCACTCTGCTCAAATGGAAAAAGTCACAAAATTACATGGACTTGAACAAAAATATACAAGATGACAATAATAAAGGGAAATGTGAATATTAACATGAAATTCCTTCTCTGTGGTTTGAAGATAAAATAGAAACAGTTTTCACTTCATGTTATAGCAATCTTTGATAGTGTAGCATAAAACCTAAGACTGTTTTCCTCCCTATTTCCACAAACAGCTCCATTCCTCCCTTGATTTCTAAGGGGAGACAGATGTAGGCCTGCTGAACGCTGTGCATGTTTTTGTGAGGCAGTTGATGGACCAAGGTCACGGGTACCTCACAGAAGAAAAACAGAGCAAAATGAACTGCTCACCATCCTGCCCTGTGACTCTTCTTTTATCTGATACTTCTAACTCCAATCATTAAAAAAAAGTAGACTATAAATAAACAATACTGCCTCATATATATCTTCAATTTTTTTGTCAGCAGAACCACCTATGAGAAACACTATGAAGGCTAAAATAGCACTTTCTCAAGATTCTTTGCAAATTCCAAGATTTTTGTTGCTTTTATTTTATTTTTAAAATTTTTTATTATATAAATAATTTATATATATATATTTCACATCCTTGTAATCCCTGGGGATAAACCCACCTTCTTAAGTGTGCAGAGGAAGATGATTCTTCTTAAAAATAATAATAATAATGTATTTATATATGAATTTCACATCTTTGAGATCTTTGGTGCCTTTATTTTAGTCTGTATGAAATATGGAATTCCTCTTGTCTTATGTTGTTGTTATTCTACATGATTATTGATAATTTAAAGTAAAAAAATATCTGAAGTTGGCAAATCAGAATATTTAAGAAATCAAGTCTGCCTCCAAATTACATGCTACAGAAAGGAGCCATTGTTACTAAATTTCTTTATAATATATTACTGATAGTGCTATTATTATTCATCAATTTTTAAATGGTCATTTTTACCTTATCATAAAGCTATTTTTTTAAAGTATTTAATAATAAGTTTGTCAAATTTCTGGGATATTTGATCATTTTGCAACTGTTTAGATTTTGATATAAAAACGGCAACTGTTTAAGCTAAGACCAAGAAATATCACTAAATAAAAGCAGAGGAGAAGTTAAAGGGCTTGGCTTTTTTTTTTAATCATTTGCAAATTTCTAAAAAAAAGGGGGGGGATTTTTTTTCATTGTTTTTATCTTTTTTGTCTTTTTGTTCATCTTTCTTCTTTCTTCTCAGTGGCTTTTTCCCTAATAATTCTTAAAGGTTTGTCTTTCTTCCTATTTTCTCCTAATATTCAAAATAAGGTTAACCAATGTAGCAAGAAAATCAAAATTTTAGGCTATGTATAAGCATTTTCATATACATATACATGTACCTGTATCTTAAGATTTTTCCCATCTCTATATTTGCTCTTAGAGATGAAAATCAAGTCCTCTTTTCTCATAGTACTGGTACTTGTTAAATCAAAGCTAAGTCATATCTCTATAGAAATTTAAATGGAACTTCTTTTAAGATATGTAGTCAGAATTTGTTTTTGTTTTTTTTTTTGAGGAAAGTTAGAAGGACATAGTAGATATATTTTATTTTACTTGATTTTTTTCCTTACATCCTCACAGCTCTTCTGCCACCATATGCCTTCTGAGCCTTCACCATATTCCATGAACCACCATCATATTCCATGTGCTCTCCCTTCCCTATTTTGACCCTCCTTCCCTTCTCTGCATGCCTCAGATCTATGGTCAGTTTGCTAGTTTTGATTTTTTTTCACCTTTTTTTTTAAATACCAGTGGGAAATAAAAATTAAACTCATCTCATTTGAGGCAACAGGGGTGGGGCTGAAAGAAATATGTTAAACAGAACAAGTCTGAAAAAGAAAGACAAATATCAAATGGTGCCACTTATATGTTGAATACAAAGAAACAAAGCAACGGGTCTGATAAAGAAAAATTTTAAAAATTAATCCTTGGAAGCTGATTATAGAACTAAGGCATGGGATGGAAAGCGAAGTGGGAGAAGCAGATGGAGAGGGAAAGAACAAAATGGGGAGAGAGCAGGTGGGACTATGTGTGATTTAGTAATGAGTGCACTACAGTGGCTACATCTGGAGGGGGGATCCTATAGTTCCGGTAAGAACAATACTGTGGATCAATTTTTATCAATAAAAAAATTTACAAGAAGTTAAATAATAAAAGTTTAGAGTAGCTTCCAATAAGTCTCTTTAGAACTTAGGCAAAAACACTAGTTTTATAAGACCATTTTAATATCCTCACCATCAAATATTTTGTAGACTAATTCCCAACAATTCATGCCTAAATTTCAAAGAAAATCAGATACAGAAATATAGCTGGTAAAAGTTCATAAAAATGTTAATGGGCTCTTTCAGTTATACCCCTAGGGCATGAAAAAGCTCTACAAAGCCACCTATGTCAACAACCCAATTGGGAAAGGGAAGTTTCCCCATTTGGATGAAAGGCTGAACCCAGAACAGAAACAAAGAAATAAAGTAAGGGCTAGTCCTTCCAGAGATGTCTCTTTTGAGAACATAGCAGTTTTCAGGGATGTATAGACATCAGGAGCAATGACAGTAGCAAAAATGACTATAGAATCAGTAAGCCAGAGCAAGTGTAAGCAGGTCATTTCATCTTAGAAAAAGGGTCATTTCTCTAGAAGACAATTTCTGCCTCTCGGTGCTCCTCTGTCTCCCTGGTGGGGAGAAAAATGAATGAGTAAAATATGTTCTTTGCACAGATTAAAGTGAAGTAGTTCCAAAGAAACTAACTCTCTCTGAGCATGACTCTATCTCTGTTTTCTGTCATTGAGAATACAGGTCACATAGTTTACTTAAGGCTTGTCATTGCTGTTTTAATGAGTATTACCAATTATAGTCACCGATATGAATTCACTACCTACTGAGGAACTGTCTTCAAATACTGAGGTATAGTTACATTAGTTAGAACTTAAAATTACACTTCAGATATTATACTAACTTCACATGCAATCTCATTTGTCTTTTACAGCAACCATCTGAGGTATACATTAGTAGCATCTTAAAAGAAAAAAAACCTGAAACTTATAATATTTAATATTTTTCCAGGTCTACTGAGCTACTCCAGGCAGTCAAAATTCAAATCTGTTCATTTAAACCAAACTCTCAACCACTTAATTGCCCGGGGGGGGGGGGGGTTTCTAGAATTTTGGAAATTAGAGCTGGCCAAACTGGCATGTATTTGGAAACCGTTTTAATAGTAGAAAAAATTTCAAGAACACGAAATAGAAAATAGCAGCTCACTCCAGTAAGCCAATATTAGAAAAATAGAAAAAGGAAAATAGAGCTTGAGAACAGAAACACTAAAAATTAATCTTGATCCTTTTTATGCCTCCCTTAAGGATTTGAAACATAAATCCCTCACTCTTGATAACTTAGCAAAAACACCAGCATATTGATCACCAAGCCTTTATTGAGAATTTACTATGCTATCAGTCTACCATGTCAAAAGACTGGTGCGTCAGTCAGTCAGTGAGCACATGAGTGGTACAATCAGTGGGAAGCTCCTTGGGGGTTAAGTGGGACTCCAGTGCCCAGTAAGATTTTTACAAGTTGTTCTCAGTCTGTCCATCCTTATTTCTTGTCATTCCACCCCTCTGCACTGGGATATCATAATTTTCCTTTTCTCCAGAAATTTTCTTCCCATCGCTACTTAGAAAAGTTCCTCTTTCAATTTTGGAAGGGCAGTATAGATATCTTCTTTGAGGTAGTGACAGTGCCATGATAATTTGATATCACACAATTAGCCTCACTTCTATTTTGAACACAGGATCAGATCAAATACATGGGGTCTCTGCTCTGAACCCAGACATGTGTCTAATCTTAGCTCTCATACATAACCATGCGATAATGATCACTGTTTCCAATTGCCCTTTCACTACCTTCAAAGATGATTGTTTTCCTCTTTTGTTTCCCACAGTTCTCTACATATACTTCCACCACACCATTTATCACATCATGCTTTAATGATTTTTCACTTCTCTATTTCCTTTATCCCCCACAATCAATCATCCATCATTAAATTTTGTTAATTTTATTGTCAAAATACTTCTTAAATTTATACAATGCTCTCCATCACTACTGATTTCATTCTAGTTCTATCTGCCATGATTTCTTATGTGAATACTAAGACATTGGCATGTTAAAATAGGCTCTTAGTTTGTTTTCTTGTTTCCACTATTGCCTTTTTAATCTAGTCTCATTACAGAAGCTAGAAGTTCTTTTTTTAAGTTTAATAAGGTATTATTCTTATTTACATGTTTTAAACTTTCCACTGCCTTTAAAATAAAATCCAACCTAACCTCCTTGAACTGATCTTACTTCTCAAACTACCTCATCTCTACCTCTTTTTCATTTGTTTATTATGCTCCAGACACACTAACATTTTTTTCCACTTGATAAGGTTAAATTTGTTCCTACATTCACTTTTATACTTGTTCTCTCTACCTAGGTAAATTTTTCATGGTTAACACCTCTTAAAAGATATTTTAGGTCTCAGGTGAAATGTCATCTCTACTGAGAACACTTCCTTGAAAACACTTTCTAGAATATTTTCTACTGATCTACCATATTACCTTATTACTTTTTACCATAGTACTTCTTTTAATATATAATTATCTTGCTTATTTTGTAACTCGCCTTTCTCTTACAATTTGCTACATACAGTATAGAAAAGTAACATGAGTTTAGGATTTTGTTTTACTTACATAATAACTGTCAGGAATCCAAAAAAATCAAACACTAATACAAATTTACTGGAATTTGTATATCTAATTTTTTGAGAGACTTTACATATATAGAAAATCCTTTACAGGTAAAGACTATGTCATATTTGGAAAGATTTTGACAAGCAGTCTAGAAAGCATCACATGACTAAAGGCAAAATATATGTTGCTATAGATTTTGAAAAAAACTGTGAAGAACATCATTTGAAATAATTCCTGGAGCAACATGAATTCCCCAAAACAGATGGAATGTATATACACAATGGTGCATATACTGGACAATCAGAGAAGACAAACTTATGCCATTTGCAGCAACATTATAGAAGGATAATGTTAAGATAAATAAGTCCAAAAAAGGGTAAATATAGGAGAGTTTCACTTACATGTAGACACCAAGAAAACAAAGGGTCAGGTAAAAGATAAAACTTGCAAGTTCACCATAGATCTGAAGCACACAACAGTACAGTGGGTAGGAGGTAAAACAGAAGGAAGAATTCACCACAAGTATTGTGGTGATTGATCACAGGTGTTATGGTGTTGGGGAACTAGAGGGGATACATTTGAAAGATAAATCAAATACTACCCCAAATTTAACTATGATATAAGAAAATAGTTATTTTTAAAAAGGAAAAAGATGAAGTACTTCCTGGGTCTGTTTTTATGACAGAAATCAACTCAAAGATCCAACAATAGAAACTTTTCACAAAGTGATAGTAAGTATAGGACCCCATGAATATAAGTCTTTAAGTAAAAATGAAGTATGAACACTTTTATCCTGCAAATCATGAAAATTTATCATGCTCTTTGCAAAAAAGCAGGTCTCTGCTGCATTTTCCTACCTTTGTGTTCTAAGCACCCATGGATTTTAGCAGTTCTGTTCTTAAGAGGCTCTTGATACCTGAAAAATTACATGATCAAAAGATTTTAGCTCAGTAATTCACAAGAAGAAAGTCCAACTGAGGTAATACATCTGAATTTAGTACCTAAATTAAAAGTTTGAGACTCAGCTTTCCCAGAAGTAATTTCTTCTCTCATCAGGGAATGTATATGCTATAAATAAGATTATGTAGCTCAAAAGCTAATTGTTTAAGAACATCTAATTGAAAGTAATAGCTAATGAGAGGGTAGCAATAGTGACTTAATGTTTGTGGTCACATTAGAATACTACATTTATACAAACCTAGTTTATTTCCTTCAGAGATGGTATTAGTGGATAAGTAAATTATTCTGGAATAGCTGTAGCAGCTAAAATGTGCTGGACCTGGATCAAAGGACTTGAAAGAACATAACAAAGAAATCTACACTTATAACTCAGAGATTCTTAGAACAAGAGATAATTCTGCCTGAACTCATACAAATCAAGGGTTTCTGAAAGCATCCAACCAATATAAAGAGGAAATAACAGAGTTCATTGTTTTAAACTTAGCATTTAAAATGGACAAATAAGAAAGCTAGAAAACAAATTGAAATGTCTTCTTTCACAGTCCCTGCATTATACTAATGTGATTCACATGATAGGATTCAGGTTTAAAAATGAGAAAGTGTTTCCCTCCATCAACAAACCTGGCCTTGGATAGAGGCATACAAAGCAGCTTCACACATCACTGTCTGACAAGATGTTCACTGATAATTTTAGCATCTCTGAAGAACTTATTGATACACTTTTCCTTCTTAGGAAAGCATCTTAAATTCATGGGAGGAAAATGAGTACAAAAACAAATTGGGAATGTGAAACTTTGCAAGAAACGAACTGTCTGAATTAACTTATATAAAGGTCAAAAAATATGGTGCACATATGAATAATTGCTTTATTATCAGAAAATTTCTATCCAAACTCTTGACCATAAAAACTGTTAAGTAAACATAAAATATTTGCAATGTGTTAACAACAAATTGATCTTCCACAATTTAAAAATTACAAAATTAAATGACAAAACTGCAGCTCTATGTATCTCTATCCCATGCATCCTACACTGTTTTACAATGATTATTCAACAGAAAGTGGGGCCTTCAGTAACTGGTTTAGGTGAATTTGACCAGAAAAAAGCAGTTTTCATAATTTGAAAAATACAAAATAGTACATATACTAATGAAAGGATAGATTTAAGTGTCCAATTCTTCTGAAATTTGGTGGTTTGGCTATCTAAAAAATACTCCTTTCTATACAAATTTTAAAAATACATTAATATGATTGATATATCAATAATCAAAGAATATCAACAACATAATTAAATCATAATATATTAAGTAAGTCAGAATGGAGGAGAAGATTAACAGGAACCCAAAATAGACTTTAAAAACAAAGAGACTGAACATTAAGATAAAAATATATATATATATATATATATATATCAGCTATCATTTACATGTGGGAATGAGGCTTCTAATCTATCACCAGAGATCTTTTGAACAATAGAGAAAGTAGATTAAAAGTCAATCCTATCCCAAATAAAAACAAGTAGTGTCCATTAACCTTTTGGCAATATTCACATAAATGTCTGAACTTTTAAGTAGATAAACCTGATTCTTTTTTTTTCAGATATGAAAAATTATAAGCAAAATACATTAAATAAATAGTTGTCTTTAAACACATAATGAGGACTTTTTCTAACCTTTAAATATTCATTCTAGGTTAATTGCCTAGGCAGGGAATTCACATCCCCTAAATAATTTGAAAACTGAAAAATTGTGTATACTGTTTAAGTTATAATGTTGATTCACCTAATTGTAAATTTAAGTGATATTTAAGTTTGCTGTTTTGTACTGAATTTTGACAATGTAACACAGATGAATTTAAGAATGCTAATTATTAAAAATCATAATCAGAAAAAATTATAATCATGAGGCATAACAACTAGAATTAAGTAAATGTCTCCTTTTTTAACAAAATGTACTCATAATTATAATGAAATACTAAAAAATACTTAATGGAAAGAAGTAATCCATAAACATTACCCCAGTAAGAAAACTGTGGTGACAATTTTAAAATCAAAAACAAAAAAGCTATCTCACTTACAGACAACAAATGTGTTGCAAAGTCCTCTATGTTCCCAACTGGGAATAAAATCTAGACTTCCATCATGTAGGCCAATAATACAAAGAGAACATAAAAATGCCAAGAGCCTGGGCAGAGATATACTTTTTCAAAATATAGGAAAATGCAGACCTACATTTTAGTGAGTAGATGTACCTAGGAGAATATAAATCTAAGTTCAGCATAATTATTTAGGTCAGTGATTTTTCAATTTACTTCAAAATTAAAATCAGCAATATGATCACAGTTACTTCACTGTAAAGCAGGCCTATATCTTCATTCTCAACCAAATTTAAAATAAATATATATGATTTATGTATACCATTACATAAAATATTTTCTCCACTTAAATATTATACTATATGTGAACTCCCCCAAATTCATATGTTGAAGACTGATCCCCGATATGACAGTATTTGAGGTAAAGTAGTTGAAAGGGCAGAGTCCTCACGAATGTGATTGGTGTTTTATAATAGACATGAAATAAATGATCTCCACTCATAAAAGTATTCTATAAGAATATTGCCTCTACAGACCAGAGCAAGTGCCCTTATATGCTGACAAGTTATCTTGGACTTTCCAGACTCCAGAATGTAAGTAGATGTTTGTTGTTGAAGGCACCCAGCTTGGTATTTTTACCATAACACACCAAATTGACAAAAATACTACCATAAAACTGATAAATTTGACTAAAACAAGTTTAATGTTGAAAAAATTATTCCAAATGAACGATCTCAGACCCTATTTATGATATGAATAACAAAGATATAACATGCTTAGATAAATAGCGAAATCAAGAGAAAACATAGCAAAATATCTAGGATTTAAAGTCACTTTTTTGGGGGGTGGGCCATAATAGAGTCAATTTTCTTTACTATGTGTGAGGAAGAGTCTAAGGAGCAGAGATATTGCCTACTCTAAGGTGAAAGTTTTTTGTACTGTCACTTAACACATCTGTATCTTACAATTTCAGAGTGCATGACTTGATACTAACTTTAATCATACTTATATTTAGGAGATGTTTGCTGACTCTGCTAAATATTAGGAAACATTCAAGAACCTAATGATTTGTGAATAGAATCAATAAGTTTTCTCTCTCCGCATAAGAGCTTAAGTAGCAAGGGGAAGGCAGACATTATACATGTAAAAAGAATTAAAAGATTATACAGATTATGTAAATACTGTGAAAGAACTAATATGATAGTCTAAATAGTGACTTAAATAGTATGATCATGAATGGTTTCTCTTGGAAGATAAAAAATGAGAGGCTACTTGTAGAGGGCCATGCAAAGATTATTCCAAATAGGAAAAAAAAAAAAAAAACAACTGCAAAGGAATTGTTTTTTCAGTAATAACTTGATTTTTTTCTTGCAAAATTAGTCAATGAGTAAAAAAAAATAATCTGCTCCTACTTTGTGCTTTCAGCAATGTTACTTGCCCTCTCATAATAGAACAATTGGACAACTCTACAAAAATACCTGGAAGGGGGGGGGGGCTTTTCTTAGATATTGAAAAGCAAGCAATACAAGACTGTGAGCCTCTAAGAGAAAGGAAACAAATAAGATGATTTCTAACATTGCCTCAGTTTTCTGCCAAAAGTTTACAGACGGTTTAAAAGGAAGAAAGGACATAAGTCATGCATTGGGAGGTTGAAGAAGATGGATTTGACATGAAAGAGGCTCTTAATGGAGGGAGCAATATGTAAAATTATTCCAAATATCTAAATAAGGTCTTCTTGCATGTGTATCTGAATATAAAACTATGCAAGTGCAGGATAAAACTGCATAATGGGAAAAAAAAAACTTGGAGACTTAAACAATTTCTGGAACACATACAGAGCAGAGACATTTGGTTTCCACGAATGGAGAAGATTTGTTGAATAACTGGGACATTCAGAAGTGTTTAGGAGAGATGGGTTAGTTTAGGAAGAGGGAAACTAAAGAAATCGGCAAATAGTATTAGGATAAAGGTTTCTTTAAACCCACAAAAGTAGTAAGTTATACTGAGTGTATAACTTCTTACAAAATAAGACAATGTTTAAAGAAAAAAAAACGCAAAATCAAGACACTGAATACATGTGAAAAAGCAGCAAATTCATAGGTAGAAACAAAACCAGATCATAAATGAAAGATGATACAAGATGATGGCATTAGTGACAAAGTAGTGGGGAAACCTCGGGTTATTCAATGATGCAAAATATATGTGTGTGCAATCAATCTAAAATAAATAAAAATAAATAAATAGAATAGCATCTGCAAAAAAAAAATGATGGATTTAGTAATCCAGTACTTAAAGCAGGTATGAGGCATCCAGAAGGTGAGGAAGAAAGGTGAAAACAGAGGTGTGTGTTGGGGAAAGAACATAAGGGACTATCTTACTCGATTATGGATGTTTTGGTTATACAAAAACTAGGATGACCACATTTGAGGGGAGAAATCACATACTGTCCAAAAATTAACAACTATGTAAGAAAAAGTAATATATTCAAAAGTAAACCAACTTAAAATAGAAAAGGGAAATTAAAACATATCTGGTATATTGAGTAAGCAAAGAACACATTGCATTGTATTCTTTTTCAACTTCTGAGTTTTTTCTACCAAGATGGTATAACATAACAAGTACAGGTTTTTGTCAATGTATTGCTATTCCTGTGTATAAATGGTTCTTTAGAAAGTTTGCTAACTAGTGAAGAAATAGTTCATGGAATTTTTTAACATGAGTTTCTTCTAAACTGAGTTTTTTTAATCCATTAGAGAATTATTTTCTCATAAATTAGTGTGATATTTATTTGCTATAAAGGTAATAATACCTATCAAGTCATTAAATTTTTCTCCAAATATTTTACTTTTGCTGTGAAGAAGCATATTTTCTTTCTCCTGACATCTTGTTTCTTGTTGTTTATGTGAAAAGTCTTTTTATATGCGTTTAACCAGTCTAAAATGCTCTAGTTTGCTCTAGCCTAGTTTATATGCATTTAACCAGTCTAAATGCTCTAGTAAATAAAAGTGATTATAGTTTCCAGTTTGTAGCATTAATGTAATTTCTGTAATTCTAGAAAGAGGAATGTTGATATTTTAACTAACCATTAATAATCATTTCTAATCATTGTGTTTTAAGCATAATAGGTGTTTAACAAGTAGTAATTGGAAACTGGAAAAAAATAGAATTAAAACCTGTTACAAATATGCATAAATTCTTAAATAAATGGACACAATGAGAATGAAAACTTTTTAAAAAAGAAAATCAATAATGTCAAAAAAATATATTGCTGGACTCAATTTATAAACATTTTGTTCAGGTTCTCACTCTCTCTGTTCATGAGGAATATTGACCTGTCATTTATTTAATTTGTTTTAATAACTAACTAATGAAATAAGCTGGAAAATATTATTTCTTCTTTAAGTTTCTGGAAGAAGTTGCATAGAATTGATACTATTTCCTTCTTAAATAGTTGTTGGTATAATTCACAATAAAGCCACTGAAGTCTAAAGGGAAAAATTAAATTCAATACTTAAAAATTCAGTAGATGGGTAAAATAAACACTACAAAAAATACTAGTGTGTTTGAAATGCAACATAAGAAATTATCACATCTGAAAGAGCAATAAATTGCTGACAATTTTCAATGGAGAAAGCAGATAGTTCAATAATCTGTATGAGAAATATCAAATGGTATATGGTCTAAGCTACATGTGATTTGTAATACATAAAGATATAGAAGAAAATTCTCTTAAGAAATTACCTAAAAGTTTACCAATGTTGATGAAAATTGAAAACCCACAGACACAATAAGTTCATCAAAACCCAAACAGAAAATGTCAAAGAAACCTCAAAGAAACAGCAGCATATATGAATTCCTGAAATCAGTAATAAAAACTAGATCTTAGAATCAAGCAGGAAATAAAGTAGAGATATCATAAAGCATAACAAAAATAAGAGTTGCCAGTTTTTGACAAATCATTGCAAGCAAGAGAACTGTGGACTGACACATTTAATGTGATGAAAGAAAATACATTTCCATGGAAAATACAATTCCATGTCCAACCAAAATATGTTTTAAAAATGTAAATGAAATAGACATTTTCTAATGTCCATAAGCTCAGGGAATTTGAAATTAGAAACCAATACTGTATGAAATGATGAAGAAAGTTATGTGAGTTAATAGTAAACAATTCTAGATGGAAAGTGGATGTACAGAAATGAATAGAGACTGGACTATTTAAAACAAAAATAATAACTATGCATGTCAGTTATATAACATGTTGAAGGAAAATATATGTAAAATAAAATATTGAATATTATAAAATGCTTTCCCTCTATCTTGTGATATAAGCATTTGGTATTTTCATTTTGCAGTGTGGAGAGTCACATTGATTGGTTTGCAGATGTTAACTCTTCCTTACAAGCCTAAAATAAAACCCATTTGGTCATGAAGTATAAACCTTTTGATATATTTTTAACTAAACTTGCTAAGATGTAGAACTTTTGCATTTATATTCATCTCAGAAATTTGTCTGCAGTTTTTTATTGCGATGCCTTTGTCTGCTTTTCATATCAGAGTAATGTTGACCTCATAAATAATGTATGGAAGAACACATCTTCCCAATTTTTTGGAAGAGTTTAAGAAGGATAGGCATTTGTTATCTTTGTAAATTTGGTAAAACTCACTCATGAAAATATCTGCCTCTAGTTTGTTTTTGGATAGAGGCTTTTTTCTGATTTTTTAAAAAATTGATTGCATATATATATATTTTTTACATTGTTGTTTACCCTCAGGTTCTCCCACCACCCTGATCACTTGTGAACTGTCATCCTAATCTCTTGTGCTCTCTCCTCCCTCAATTTCACTCTCCCTCACCCTCTTTGACTTCCCCTTGCTTTGGTTCTGCTGACACTCTATTAGTTTTAACTTTACCTGTTCTTTTGTTTGTTTCCCTATATCCTACATATAAGTGACATCATTGGTATTACTCTTTTTCTTTCTGACTTATTTCCACTAGCATGATTCCTTCTAGCTACACCTGTGGTTGCCACAAATGACATAAGCATGCCTTTTTGATTGTTGAATAATATTCCATTGTATAAACATACCACAGTTTTCTGATCCATTCATCTGTTTTGGGGCATTTTGGATTGTTGTCATCTTCTGGCTATTATAAATAATGCTGCTATAAACATCTGAGTACAGTGTCCTTTTGAATCAGTGTTCTGGTGTCCCAGAAATAGAACTGCTAGATCAGATGGTAGTTCCATTTTCAGTAGTTTGAGAGTCCTCTGCACAGGTTTCCATAGTAACTAAACCAACTTGCATTCCCACTAGCAGTGTAAAAGTATTCCTTTCTCTCCATATCCATGCCAGCACTTGTCTATTTTTTGGATATGGGACATTCTTACTGGTGTAAGGTGGTATCTCATTGTGGTTTTGCTTTGCATTTCCCTTACTGCTAATGATGTTAAACAGTTTTTCATGTGTATGTTGGCCATTTGGACTTCCTCTTTGAAGCTGTGTCTTTTTAGATCTTCTCCCCATTTTAACTGGGTTTTTGCTGTTTTTGTTAAGTTGTGTGAGTTCTCTGTGTATCTTTGTTATCAGATCCTTACCACTTGTATGGAGGGCAAAAATTTCCCAACTCTGTTGGGAGTCTTTTTGTTTTTTCTGTTGTCTCTTTTGTTGTACAGAAGCTTTTGAGTTTGATGTATTCCCAGCTGTTTATGTTTTTCTTAATTTATTTGCCATCTGTAGATGTGGCCAAAAATGGATTTCTGAATTATAACCTTTGAAGAATTTTGCCCAGGTTTTCCTCTATGTATTATATGGTTTCAGGTCTTTCTGGGGAGAGTTTTAATTACTGTTTCAAATTCCTTTATTGTGATTGGATTGTTCAGGTTTTCTATTTCTTCCATATTTAAATTTAGATGATTGCATAATTTTAAGAGTTTGTCCACTTTTTCTAAGTTATTCAATTTACTTGAACAGAGATGTTCATAATAGACTGTGACTATCCCCCATATTTCTGAATGAAATGAAAAATGAAAAATTTCTCTTTTTTTTCCATTTTTCATTCTATTCATTAGCACTATCACTTTATCTTTGTGAACCTATCAAGAGGATGGTCTATTTTTTATTTAAAAGAACTACCTTTTGGTTTTATTAATCTTTTAGATTGTCTTTAGGATTTCTAGGATTTCTATTTCATCTATGCCTACTCTAAGCTTTATTATTCCCTTCCTCCTTCTGGCTTTGATTTGTTTATTCTTTTTTTTTCTAGTTCCTTGAGGTTTAAGAGTAGATTATATATTTGGATCCTTCCATATTTCATTATATGAGCCTCTATTGATAAAAAACTATGTATATGCTATAATATATATAAGCTATATAATGAATTTATTATGTTAGCAATATATGCATATAATATATATTAGCAATGCAAGTCCCCATCAAGAAATATCTATATAGCATTTATTATATCATATATATCTATAACAAGCAATATATGCATTGCTGTATATAAACAAACACACACTTTTGCTTCACTCCCTGTATTGTGGTAGGTCATATCTTCATTGTTGTTTTTCTCCAGATTTTTTTTTAGTTTCTCCTTTGATTTCCACATAAACCCAATGATTACACAATAACATATTGTTCAGTTTCCACATATTAGAATTTTAGCTTTTTTTTGTGGTTTATTTCTAGCTTGAAAATACCATAATCAGAGAAAGCAAATGGTATGATCTTAACCTTCACGAATTTACCGACATTTGATTTTTGTCCCAACATGTGGTCTATTCTCAAAAGTGTTTAATGTGACTGACAAAACTAAACCAAAATAATCCCTAAAATTGTGGTTTCAGAATTAAGGCTACCAGTGGGGGAAGGAATGTGGGACTGGAAGCAAAGAAATGAGGGGGCCCAATGATCTTTGCCCAATGGGCAAAGAACTATGGGTGCTCTAATAGGAGTAATGTGGTAGTGTGAGAATGTGTGAACCTCTCTCCTAAATCAGGTATAATATTGTGAACTATGTGATATACACACATTCATGGACACATAAGAAAAACAAAACATCCCATGTGCACTTGAGTAGAATCTGTACTCCTTCTTTCTGGTTGTATAGTACCCTATAAAAATGTCTGGTAAGCCGAGAGATGAAGCTCCTTGTTTAAAGTGATTTTTCCTTATTAATTTTCTGTCTTATGGATCAGTACTTTGATGAAATTGTGACTACTACTGTGTTGCTACCAATATGTTTTTAGGTTTTTTTAATATTTGCATTATATATCTTAATGTTCTTTCTATGAATGCATATATAGTGATGAATGTTGTTTCTTCCTGACATAGTTGTCACAGGTTCACAAAGACAATTCCCTTACAATTACTATTAAATCTTATCCCCATATCTCATTATCTTTTAGCTTGAAGTCTATTTTATCTAAGTTAAATAAAGCTGACCCTTTATTTTTAGGGGGTCCCAATTGCTTGTATGATTATTTCCAAAGTATTTACTTTGAGCTTATTATTACTTTGAGCTCAGATGGGACTACTAAAAGATTTTAAAAAATGAATTTTATTTTCTGATCAAATCAGTCTCCCTGTGCTTAATGATTAATGAGTTCAATCTATTTATATATTAAAAATGGTTATTGATATATAAGGATTTTCTACTATAATTTTATCTTTATTTTCTATATCTTTTTTTTCAATGTTATGTATTATTTTGTTTGACTTAAACAGATTAAGTGACAATACATGTAGGAAACACTAAATAATTCACTAAGAAACTACTAGAAACAATAAGTACAGTAAAGTAGCAGATTAAACAATCAATATACAAAAATCAGTTGTGTTTTATATGCAAACAGTGAATTAGGAGAAAAAGAAATCAAGATAATAACTCCACTTATTATACCATCAGAAAAAACTAAATTCTTAAGAAAGAACTTAACAAAGGAAGTGAATGACTTATACAGTGAAAATTATTATGCATTGCTAAAAGGACTAGAAGAAGACACAAAGAAATGGAAATATATTCCCTGTTCCTATAAAGGAAGAATTAACTTTGCTTAAAAGGCCATCTTACACTCAAAGTAATATGTGATTTAGTATAAATCCTTATGAAAGTTTCAATGGAAGTTTTCAAAGAACTAGACCAAATATCACTGAATTTTATATAAAATAATAGTCATGAATTGCAAAATCAATCACAACAAAAAAGAATAGAGACATTAAAACCCCAATTATTTGTTGAAACTGTACTGTGAAGGTATAGTCATTAATACAACATGCTATTAGAGTAAAAACAGACATATTGGTTAATGAAATAGAGTCCAGAAATAATTTCACATTTATATAAGAGCTAACTTATGATGAGAACAAGAGTGTAAAAGAGAAAGGAAAGTCTCTTTAATATGTGATGCTGAAAAAAACTGAATAGTCAAATGGAAAAAAAAACTTGACTACTATCCCACACTACAGATATACATTAACTCAAAAATGAATTAGACTTGAATTAAGACCTGAGTCATAAAATACATAGAAAAAAAGAAAGGTAAAATATTCCATGACATACATTGACTTCATGAATGTCCTGAGGGTCTTGAATCAAAAGAAGAGAAACAAAAGCAAAGATAAGCAAATGGGACTATATCAAACTACAAAGTTTCTTAGACACAAAAGAAACCATCATTGAAGTGAAAAGACACCATCCTGAGGGAAAATATTTGCATTATACATCTGAGAAGGAGTTAATATCCAAAATCTATAAAGAACTCATACAAGTCAAAAATAAAATTTAAATAATTGGCAGGATGGGCACAGTGGCATGTGCCTGTAAACGGCAGCCTAGGAAGCCACGGCAGGGATCAGGGATTGTCATTGGAGTCCAGCCTGGGTCAACTAGCGAGACCTAGTTTCAAAAAGTTAGCAGGTGTGGTGGCGTGCACCTATAATCCCAGCTACCAGAGAAGCTGAGGCTGGGATTGCTTGAGACTGTGGTACCCTGGGCAACAAGAGTCTGCAGTGCCACAGGCAAAAATAGCGAAAATTAGTTGATAGATAAATTGGATGGATGGATGGATGGATGGATGGATGGATGGATGGATGGATGGATGGATGGATGGATGGATGGATGGATGGATGGATGGATGGATGGATGGATGGATGGATGGATGGATGGATGGATGATTTAATAGGTACTTCCCAAGAGAAAACAAACAGGTGTTCTATAGGCACATCAAAAAATGGTCATCATCACATATAAGCAGGGGAAGGCAAATCAAAACCATTGTTTTGGGAATGTAAACTGATCCATTCCTATGAAAAATATTGCTGAGTTTTCTCAAAATATTAAATCTAGATCTGCTGTATGATCCAGAAATTCCATTCCTAGGTATTTACCTGAAGGATACAAAAACACTAATTCTAGAGATATTTTTACTCATCTGTTTACTGCAAAATTACTTTATTAGTCAGGTTATACAAACAATTCCCCAGGAACAAAAGAGATTAGGATGATGTGGTATAAATACATGATAGAATATTATTCACTCATAGTAAAGATAAAACCAGATCATTTGCAACAACATTGATGGAACTTGAGGGGATTATGTTAAGTGAAATAAGTTGAAAGAAGAAAGACAAATATTGGATATTTGCATTGGTACGTAGAATACAGTGAAATAAAACTAAAGTGCAGACAAACCAAACCAAACCAAACCTAGAAAGGTAACTTATTAGACTCTTAGGATGAAGGATGTGGGTGGGTCAGTAGTAAAGAAGGAAGAGGTTCCAGTAGACTATGGTGAAGGATAATTAGAGACTTGATGATGGATGTGGTGTGGTAAAATGTATCTGAATCACATACAATGATGTAAACCAGTGTTACCACTAGTAAAATAAATTTAGAAGAAAAAATAATCTTAAATAACCTTAAGATTAAGAACTGTCTCAATTTACTTCAATCAAATGTTCTTTCTTTTTTCCTCTAGCTCAAACATATATTTTCTCAGATTTAGAACACAGAAACAACATGGAATTGAACCAGTCACTAGAAATAAGCTGCATGTCAACTTACACAAATTCTTATTAACATGCACCAATGATAAAATCCTTTCCCTCTTTGTTGTGCATAATAAAACATGTGCATTTATTCAATCTATAGTTTAAAAATAAATTTTGAAGTAAAAGAAAAACATTTAAGTCTAGATTCTAAAAACTCACTCACAAACTATAATCTTAACCAAGTTATAGTATTTATTATTATACATAATATTTGTTATCAGTATCATCACAATGTCTGACCAATAATTTCAATTATTTTGTATTAATTGTGAGCTTAAGAGTTGCAAATATTTTATACTAATTTAGTCAGGAAAAATACCACTTAAAAAATGAATGTGTGTGTGTATACTTTAAATACAGATCTTTTATATGGGCTTACAAATATAATCAGCATATTGGTATTGAATCTGTTCCCACTATAACCATCATATAAGACACTGCAAACTCAAAGGTAACATTGTAAAGCTATACTTAAGATAAACTAACTTGTAATATATTTCTATATTGTGTATTGATTTAAAACTCTTCCCATACTGATAGCCAAACAGCTTAAACTCTTTCTGGTTAGCCTCTTACTGGTAGACAATTGTGGGTAAGGTTTTTTTTTTTAATATAAAATATTTTTATTGATTATATATATTTTCTTACTTTGTCATGTACCCTAAATTTCTCCCACCAACATGTCACCTGTGAATCATCATCCTATTCAATTGTGCTCAACCTTCCCCTAAACTGGGAGAAAGTTTTTGAGTTTTCAATTGTTTTTCACTATTTAAAGTATTGTTATAAAGGAAAACATAATGTATTTGTAGTTTCTAAATCAAACAGGGATCTTAGTGCCCTTATTTCCACTATCTTCTCCAATACAATGACATGATAATGATACATGTACATAAATTAAAATTTTCCCTTAAAGTCAATCCAGTGAATATAATCAAATGTAAAATTACCTAAGAAAATGTTAGTGTGGCGTACTGAAAGTAACTATGCTTAAAGAAGAAATGATAAAATCAATGATTGAAAATATTCTGTAAAATCAAACTCCTTCAGGATGCTAGACAACCTGAATATGCATCAGCCTAAATTCATTTTCAAAGAGTAACTATGCTTAAATTTTAGAGTATAATTCAAAGGAAGTACCAATGTTTAGGATGTAGGAATAATCGGGGGAAAAGAGCACAGAACATAGCAGTAAGATGGAGGGGGAAAACACACTCCACTGCTTTTGAAGTCTTAAAGAGAGAATTTTACAGAAAATTTCACATTAAAATTAAATAACCCACATATTTCTTTACTTCATATTCCCTGGATCTCTTCATTGGGAGTGAAACTGAAAGGGTATTATGGGATCTTAAAATGCTATGGGATCTTAGAATGATGGAGCAAGAGTACTATATATTTAGATTTTTGATGTATTTTAAATGTAATTAAATACACTGTACCCACTAGTGTTTATCCAAAATTCACCTCCCCAATGCTTTCAAAACAACTTATTTGTTTGTGTGTATCCTTTTGACTTTGGCATTGTCCATACCTCTTATTTTGCTGGCCACATACATACTATTCAGTAATTTTCATTCCAGCATGTATTTTCTGCTTCAGTAAAATCTTCTGCATTTTTGCCCCAGTTAACAATGTATAGCATGATACACCTTCCAATAGGTCAAATTCAACTCCAAGCGAAAAGTTATGTGAATTTGATAAATTGCAGATCTATTGTAATTTATTGGACATCCATAGCATATGTCTGACTATAAAATAAGCGCAAGATTTCTCCTCAAACTCAGACAATTTAAACTTCTCAGTCAACCTGTATCAGGAGTGTGCAATTTACTGGTGATAAGTAAATTTCTTAAAAAGTCTTTAATTCTGGCTTTTAGTGCATTATGCACAGGAAAACAAAATCTAATAAATAGACCACAAAAATTAGACTTCTCTCCTACAATGTTGTGACATTTTACTAACTAAAAAGTCTAATTTTGCACCAGATAATGTCAAGAATATTTCTATAGCACTTTCAAATAAAATTTTGCATATCTATCTCATCTATTCTAATTTCTTTTAAATTTCCTTAATCATTTCCCACTGATATTCCATCAGAGAGTTAAAGTATAAAAACTTAATAGGCCTACAAACTCATGTATTCACACCAGGTTTTGACAGTCTTAAATGGAAAAACAATGCCAATTTTGTTTATAACTGAAGAAATTAAAGTTACTTTTCTCTAAAACAATGATGGAATCAACTCATAAAAATGACAATCTTACTTTAGATGACTTATTACATGTGCTATGACTCATGTAAAAAAGATGAAGCAAGTTATATAACTGAAAAAATCATTCCTAGTAATGAGATTCTGATGAGGACAATATATTTTTACAGTAAACTTTAAATAACTTTCCACCAACAAACATATACAAAAATTAGTTGGTAAATAATTAAACAAATGTATTAAATTATTTCTATATTTTAAATTATATTATTTATATATCTATTAAATTATAATATTTACTATATTAAATTATAGTAAAATGATTAATTAAAATCAACTAAAAATCTTAATTCTCCTCTAAATATTTACTATTCAAAATATGGTCTATGCCTCTATTTCATCAGAGTTTTTATTATTAGAATATCAGAGCTACAGAATCAAAACATTTCATTTAATAAGATCCCAAATGATTTGTATGTACGTGTGTGTATATATATATATATTTCTATTTCAAAAACATATATCTGACTTAGTTGCATAACATTCAAAATATCACATAGTGACACCATCAAGTTTATCTTTTATCCTTTCATAATTTGTAAGATTCTTTTACAACACACACCACCAAGGTACCCACAGTTCTCCACTATAATCTAGTGTGTTCCTATATGCTTTGCTCTCCCCCTTCATCTCCTGTAGATTCAATTCTAAAGTTGTTTCAAGGTTTTATTTTCATTTGATATAATCTGAGCCTGTGTTTTGTTTCCGGGTATTCCAATATCAGTGAAGACAAGTTTGTATTGATATTTTCCTTTAAATCACATCAACATAATCACAAATTTCAAGAGCTGTTTGTTTTGTTTTGTTTTTTAAACAGCTAGATAGGTGCATACTATACCACATTTTTCTAATCTACTTATCTGTCTTTGGGTATTTAAGCTGTTCCCACAACTTGGTTATTGCTACAAATGCTGCAATAAACATAGGGTCCCACATATTCCTTCATATTATTGGTAGTAATTCAGTATTACTTTTGCTACATGAAGTGACTTAATCTTTCTCTTTCATAATTATACATGGTTTCTGTTTTTTTTCCCTCCATGCAAAGTAATTAGCATATTACTGAATCTAGAAAATTATATTCATATACTACTACAATTTAATAAATAGCATCACAACTTGTTAAATATGACTACTTAGTGAGAGGAAGGAGACTTACTATTTTAGACACAGATGTTTTCATCATTCCATGTATGTGACTTAACAGTTTCTTCTTAATGGTTTCTTTTCTTTTTGAATAATTTTACAAATTCTTGTGACTTCAACTTTATTAAAATCCCAAATCCCATAGTTACCCAAAAATCTCCTTCTAATTTCTCATTGGAAATTCTCATGTTTACATGTAATTTATTACCCAAAACTAAACTACTTCTCAAGCATTGGTTTTAAAGTTTGTCCTTTCCTGACCCTTTATTCGATTATTGTATAAATGACATGTATAAATGACACCACCTAGTATTTAGCTCTATTCTTATGGCTTATTTCACTTATTATAAGCCCTTACAGTTTCACTTATGTTACTGCAAATGGTATGAGCTTATCGTTTTAATTGTTGAGTAGTACCCCATTATATACCTGTACCACATATATTTAATCCACTTCTCGGTTTTTGAGCATTTAGGTTGTTTCCATATCTTGGCTATCACAAATAATGTTGCAAAATCATGGGAGTGCAGGTTTACTTTCAAATTAGTAATTTTATCTTTTTTTTTCTTTTTTGGATAGAAAGGAATACTATGCAATATGGCAGATTCATTGTCAGTCTTTTAAGAAACTCCTCACTGCATTCCATAGGGAATAGAACAAGTTATTTTCCCACCAACTGTGCAAGAGGGTGCTTTTTTTTCCTCAGTCTCACCAGCAATTGTTGTCTCTGGTATTTTTGTTATGACCCACTTTCACTGGAGTGAGGTGGTATCTCCTTGTGGTTTTAATGTGTATTTCCCTGATGATATGTGATAATGGACATTTTTTTTTTTTTTAGTGTGCCTGTTGGTTACTCGTGTGTCTTCTTTGAAGAAGTATCTGGTTCTTCTGCATAGGTTTTATGAGTATGTTATTCTTTTTGTTGAGTTGTATGAACTCTTGGTAGAATTTCAATATTTTTTATCAGATGTGTGGTGTACAAATAATTATCCCATTCAGTAGGGTGGTTCCTAAGTCTGTTTCAATGTGCAGAAGTTTTTTAGTTTGGTATAGTCACTTATGTTCTCTTTCATTTTCCTTGCTGCGGGGGATGATTCTGCAAAGATATCTCTGAGGCTTATGTCCTAAAATATTTTACCTATGTGTTCTCCTGTGTATTTTATGGTTTAAGTCTTACATTCAATTCCTTTAACCATGTTGAGTTGATTTTTTATGAGTATATGAGATTGTGATGGGATAGTTTCATTCTTTTGCATGCGGCATTCAAATTTTACAAACACCATTTATTGAAAAGACTTTCCTTGTTTTGGTTGTATATTCTTTGTTCTTTTGTCATAGATTAGCTATCTTTATATATGTTTGTGGGCTTATTTCTGTGTTCTCAACTCCATTCATTAGTCTCTGTGTCTATTTCTATTCCATTACATGCTATTTTAATTGTTATGGTATTATACAGTTTCAATTCTGCAAGTGTAATAAAATCATCATTTTTCTTTCTTTTTTTCTTTTTTTGGGTCAGTATAGCTTGGCTATACAAAAGCTTCTGTGATTCCATTTGAATTTCAGCACTGTTCCATTTTTTTTTTTTTCAAAAAATGTCATTAAAATTTTTGTTGGTATTGATTAAATTTGCAAGTTGCTTTACATATGATGATCATTTTGGTCACACTGATTCCTTTCAACCCATGAAAACAGGATATCTTTTCATTTCTTAGTGACTCCTATTTCATTTAAAATATCTTATAATTTGTGCAATACAGGTTCTTTATCACCCATTTTAAGTTCGCTACTTAGTATCTTTTTTTGGTGTGATTGTAAATGGGCAGTTTTTCTAATTTCTTCTTCTAGCTCACTGTTTGCATAAAAGAAGATGTTGATTTTTTGTGTATTGATTTTGTAACCAGTCATTTTAATGAACTGGTTTGTCAGGAGCTAACACAGACCATACTGGGCTCATACTGTGAAATGAGAAACACCTCATTTTACTACCTTATCTGTTCCCAGAACACTGAAGACAGGATGAGCATAAATACCTCTAAAGAGTGATAGCATTGCCATCCCTCCAATGTTTACCTAAGGAAACATTCCTTAAAGAGATAGCAACCAATTTGTGAGTAATCCCCCTGCCCCCAATTATGTCACAGGAACCAATATGTTAACCAAATTTATGACATCATCACCATTTGCCTTCCTTTAAAATTCATCATAAATTGTGTTCTGTTTTTTATAAATACCCCTTTCTTTGTTTAATAAATAGTCACCTGGTCCATTACTTCCAACCGACCCTTACCTGCCATAGCTAAGCAATCTCTATCGTCATCCTTTCTTGTACTCTGTGCTCAGCTCTCAACACTGGTTTATTGGTTTAATTAGTCCTCTTGATGCATTTTTTTAGTATTCTCTCTATACATTATCATATCATTTGCAAATAACGATGGTTTTGCTTCTTTTTCCAATTTGGATTCATTTTATGTCTTTCTCTTTCCTACTTATTCTAGTTAAGACTTCTGACATTATTGTGAATAGTAGTAGTAAGAGTTGATACCCTTGTCTTCTTAGTGCAAAGGATTTAAGTTTTCACCATTGAGAATGATTCTAGCTGTATGTCCTATTTTAAAGGGTTTTATAAATAATAGATACTGAATTTCATCTTTTTTTTTTTTACATCTACTGCTATGATCATATAGTTTTTACTGTTCTTTTTGCCGATGTGGTATATACTATGTCAGTTGATTTCTGAATGTTAAACCACCTGTGTTCTTGATATAAATCCACTTGGTCAGGATATGTAATCCTTTTAATGAGTAAACGATTTGGCATCTATGTTCACTGAGGATATTGTTCTGTTGTTTTCTATTTTTTGTAATCATTGATTTTGATATTAAAGTGATATTGACCATAAAATATATGCTTGGAAGTATTCCTTCTCTCACATTTTTTTGGTGTTTGAGATTGGTATTAATTCATATTTTAAAGTTTGGTAGTCCACAACATACCTTCTGGTCTTGAATTTTTGTTTTTTAGGATAATGTATATTACTATTTCAATTTCCTTACTTGTGATTGATTTGTTCAGGTTTTTAATTTCTTTACTATCCTTCTTTGAATGATGTATAATTCTATAAATTTGTCTATCTCATCTAATGTTACTTAGAACGTGGTTGTTTTAATAGCTTAGTAGATTAGTAAACTGTCTAGAGTCATTTGACATAAGAAAGGGCTTCACATGAGCATACATATTTATAAAGAAATATTCAACCACACTACTAGTCAAATAAAACATTAAAACAGTGAGGTATAACTTCATACCTATTAAATAACAAAGAAAAAATTGTTTAAAAATTACTTAGTATGTGGCAACAGTGATTCTGGTGCATAATATTGTTGGTACTATTTGCATAATACTTGGAAGGTTATTTAGCATTGGCTATTAAGGTTTATTAAACTTCTTTATTCATTGACCTAGGAAACCCAAATTTAAAATGCATCCTAATGAAACAATAGAGAAAAATGATTTGCATTGATATTTATTGCTATGTAAGTAATTAGAGTTCTAATCATAGTCAAATATTTTCCTAAATACTTTCATTCAATTAACTATTACATAGCCATGAGGGAGTATAATTTAAGATTATATCACAATATGTGAAAATTACAGGTATATAATTAAGAATAAAAGCAGAATTCAGTACTATATTTAATATTTTTCTGCAGATCCATATGCAATTTATGCCAAGAATTTGAAAAAAAAAATATGTTTAAAAGGGATCTATTTTTAAAAAATGTCCTTTCTGTTTATAGCACTACCATTCTATTTCTTTGATAAAACAAGACCAATTTCACACTGGGTCATAATATGTGGAAGTATTGAGTAGATCTGTTAGCTAATTGTTTCAAATGCTTTGTTGTCAGACTTTTAAGGTGCATTTTAATACTTTGGAAAAGGTTCTCTTCAAGGTCCTTCTAACTTTATTGTTCAAAGATTCCAACCTATCTCAAAGTAAGAATACATAGGGGAGTTTTCATTAACTGAGGAAACTGAGCTTTCCCACATGGCAAATGAGTCTCTAAAGATAAATTATAAGATCCTGAAAACATACAATTGGCAGATAAATTGCACTTAAAATCACAATAATAGTTACTATGCTTTCAGTGCCTACAACAGACAAAATTTGTGTTTTGCCTCATTACTGTACCCCCCCCCCAAATTTTGTAAGTTTATTTCTCCTTCTTTTACAGAGGAGTAAATTGAAGCTCAAGAGAAAATTTGTTTAAAAGTTAAACAGATATTGTTGGTAGATACAGAATTCAAATTCAGATCTATCATCTCCCCTGTTCATGTTCTTTATATCATAAAAAAAGCTACGTACGAGAACAATAGCATTTTGGGAGAAAAATTACAACTTCAGGAGGAACATTTCAAAATCTAACAACCACTGATAACACAGAAAGAGTACCTTGGATCATTGTAGCCTAACTGCCAAGAATCTCATGTCTGGATGCAATAGATCATCATCCCAAGCCCTTGAACATCCTTTCATAAATTTCTGGTCCTTTGATTGAGTTTATTTTTCCCACTCCCAATCTCTCTATTCTGTATGCCCCTTCCTGCATAGTCAAATATTAACAGTGATCAAACAAGTATGTTAATGGAATAGTATTTAATGGTAAAAATCTCAGACATGAGTCAGTTAATTGGAAAGGATTAGAGGGTAGCAAACTATTGGAATTCCTAAATTCTCATAATTTAGATAGCTTCATATTCTTTTTAGATTAACCTTGACATCAATGTTTGCTTTTTAAACTCTTTTTTAGAAAAATGATATCAAGTTTTACTTTTCAAGAAATTAAAAAATAACTTACAATGCTGTGTTCATGGGGGAAAATATAAACTGAGATACATCTCTACAATTCTTTTTTAACTATGGAGGACTTGAATATGAGCAGTTCATTTGCCCAGAAATGAAAATATAGGGGAAAATATAAACTGAGATACATCTCTACAATTTTTTTTTTAACTATGGAGGACTTGAATATGAGCAGTTCATTTGCCCAGACACTAGAATAATGGATTATTCTTGGGGGGGGGGGAGGGGGGAGGAGGAAGCAAGATGCTTTTAGGTCAAAAAATAATTAATTTTAAGTGTGACTATTTGGAAAATGTCATGTATTTGGAGAAGTACCAAATAAAAATGACTTAAGATGACCTATAATAAAGTCTTTAAAAAGTTGGCAAATTACATATCAGGTTAAAATAAAACAAAAGCTTTTGGATAATTTAGACTCTCAGAAGTTGAAAACAGTCATATCTTCCTATAAAAAATGTTTTAACCATACTGTCACAAATATAACTGGTAAGCATAGTCCAATCAGCAGCTTTTATGCACATTTATGTCTGTGTACACAGATAAGAGTGGTCTAAATGTACATAAGATTTCATTTTTATATACATAATTAAGTCTGCTTAGATAAGCTGTTTAAAATGTATGTGTAACTGATTAGAACACTTTGTTACCTATAAACCTTCAAAGTAACATGTTATTATTTATCATATCATTTGACATAGCATTCTTTATAAAAGATATTGCTTCTCTCATTCTTTTTGGAATACTATGCAAAATCTATATTAATAAACATTGATTATTAGAGAAGGTTAAGTTTATAGAAAAACTTAACAGAGAAGTATAGTATTCCTATATACTTTTCCTATATTCCTATATCCTTTATCCTTTTATCCTATTCCTATATCCTTTTCTTATCACATCTATTTTTTTTATTTTATTAATAATTTTGTTGTTTACAGATTTACATGAGTACAAGTGTCTTTTTGAATTAGTGTATTAATGTCCTTTGGGTAGATTCCCAGAAGCAGAATTGTTGGATGAAAGGGTAGTTCCAATTTCAGTAGTTTGAGGTTCCTCCACGCAGCTCTCCATAGTGGCTGGTTCAGTTTGCATTCCAACAAGTACTGCAAAATTGTTCCTTTCTCACCATATCCATACCAGCACTTGTTGTTGCCTGTTTTTTGATATGGACCATTCTTACTAGTGTAAGATGGTATCTCATTCTGGTTTTGATTTTTGATTTGCCTCTCCCTGATTATTAGTGATGTCAAGCATTTTTTTATATGTGTAATGGCGATTCGTATTTCCTCGTTGGAGAACTGTCTTTTTAACTCTTGTCCTGATTTTTTTGTTTTGTTTTGTTTTTGTTTGTTTGGGCTTTGTTTTGGCTAAGTTATGTGAACATTTTTGCTAAGCTGTGGATCTTTTTAGCAGACCCTTGTCACTTATATGGAGGGCAAAAAAAAATAATTCCCCTCCATTGGGTTTCTTTTTGTTTTGGTTATTGTCTCTTTTGCTGTACAGAAGCTTTTTAATTTGATGCAGATATTTTTGTTTTCCTTCATTTTTTATAGCATCTGTAGATGTGTCCTGAAAGAAGTTTCTGAAATGTAAGTCTTGGAGTGTTTTGTCCATATTTTCCTCTATGTATTTTACAGTTTCAGGTCTTACATCCAGGTCTTATATGCATTTTAAGTTGGGTTTTGTACATGGTGTAAGGGACTTGTCTTGGTTCATTTCTTGATATGTATTGGTGCAATTTTCCCAGCACCATTTATTGAAGAGGGTACCCTTTTTCCAATGCATGTTTTGTTTTTGCCTTTGTCAAAAATTACTTGACCATACATGTGTGACTTTGTTACCAGGCACTCAATTCTGTTCCATTGGTCTGATCATCTGTTTTTTTACCAGTACCATACTGCTTTAATTATTATGGTTTTATAATATAATTTGAAGTCTGGAAGTGTAACTCCTCCATTCTCTCTTCTTTTGGTCAAGAGGGTTTTATATATTTAGGTCTTTTGTTATTCCATATGAATTTCAGAAGTTTTTGTTCTATCTCTTTACAGAAGGTCGTCAAAGTTTTTATTAGCATTGCACTGAATCTGTAGATTGTTTTTGATAATACAGCCATTTTGATAATATTAATTCTTCTGACCCATAAGCAAGAAATATTTTTCCATTATTTTTATGTCTTCTGTTTCTTTTAACAGTGTTACAGTTATTTTTTTGTTTGTTTTTTTTTTTTGTTTTGTTTTGTATAAATCTTTCACACCTTTTGTTAGGTTTATTCCCAGGTATTTAATTTTCTTTGGTGTGATGGAAAATGGAGTGGTATTTTTTGATGTCTTCTTATTCTAATTTTTGTAAATAGGAATGTCACTGATTTTTCGGTGTTGATTTTATATGATTACCTTTCTGAACTGATTAATTATTTCAATTAAACTTTCTGGGCATTTTTCTACATAAAGTATCATATCATCTGCATGTAATGATAGTATTGTTTCTTCATTTCCGATTTGTATTCCTTCTATGTCTTTTTCTTGCCTATTTCCCTAGCTAGAACTCCAGTACTATGTTGAAAAGTAGTGGTCAGTGTGGGGACCCTTACCTGTTTCCAAATCTTAATTGCAATGATTTCAGTTTTTCCCCATTAAAGATGATGTTTGCTGTGGGTTTGTCATAAATGACTTTTATTATGTTGATATATGTATCTTTTATTCTGTTTTTTTCAAGGGCTTTCATCATGAATGGATGTTAAACTTTGTTGAAAAATTTTTCTGCATCTATTGATATGATCATGTGGTTTTTAGTTTTTTCCTTGTTGATGCGATTGATTATGTTGATTGATTTTCAAATATTGAAGCATCCTTGTGCCCCTGGGATGAATCCCAATTGGTCATGGTGAATAATCTTTTTATGCATTGTTGGATTTGCTTTACCAAGATATTGTTTAAAATTTTTGCATCTGTATTCACTAGGGAGACTGCTGTATGGTTTTTATTCTTTGAATCTCTGTTTGGTTTTGGTATTACTGTAATGGTTGCTTCATAGAATGCATTTGACAGTTTCCCTTCTTTCTCAATTTTTATTCATCAATTTTCTCAATTATATTTCTTCTTTGAATGTCAGCAGAATTCATCTCTTAAACCACCTGGTCCTGGGCTCTTGTTTTCACTTATTCTTTTACTTATTTTTTTTTATTTTCCTTATTGTTTACATACATAGCTCATGTTTGCAGGCATGATCCTCTCCTTTCTCCTTCCATTGGTCCCCCCTCTGTTCACTCCAGTTCCTTTCTCATTGTCAGTTGTTGGTCAATGATTGGTCTCTTTGTGTTCTTTTCTGAAGTAGTATCCTACTGGTTGAATTCCCATTTTCCTGTGGGACTGCAGAGCAGGCTGAGCAGATCTCCATGAATATCATTGTGATAGGTGACCCTTCTGAGCATGTCGGAAAACCTCTTGCCTATCTGATGTGTGTAGTGGCTCTCCCAGTTTTTTCATTGTGGAATTTCCTATGGTGAAGGAGACAGTCTCTTTTTCTCATGAACTTTATGATCTCTGGTTACAGTGTCTCCTTGCTTTTATTGACTGTCTTTTCCATTCAACCTGATGTTTGTCCCTTGGAGCTGCTTCTTGGCCTTGTAGCTATGTTATCTGGGTTTGGGAGACCACTTCCCAGCCAATGAATGCAGGGGAGTTCCTTGGTGGGGACAGACATCAGAAAATGGTTGATTTCCTCTCTCATGGTTCACCATTCTCCATGGGTCACTGCCACTTCTTTTTGGCTTTCCACCCCATTGGGAGTGGGGAGCTCCTTGCTCATGTTGAAAGTGTCTCTGGATGGGGAGGTTAGCTTTAGCACCAGAAATGTTGTCAGTGTCACTTGATGATATGTCTTCACTCTTGTCCTAGAGTCTTGTGTCTCAGTGTTCTGACCATACTCTTTTTGAGCGGGTGATAGATGTGTTCAGGACCTTTATTTATTTCTCTATCTCCTCCAGTTCATTTGTATCTGGGTTGTTGTTTTTCTCATTCAAGATGAGGAATGACTGAGGTGAGAATGAACAAGAGGGGGAACACCCAGCTCACATCCCAGCAGTTTTCCAGTCTCTCCCCTGAACCTAAAGGAGGCAGGGGCAGAGCCCCAGGGCCACAGATGGAGGCTGTATGAGTCACCCCAGTGTACCCCCAGTCGGGAGCGGCTTTTACCTTCTCCCTGGCCCATGTCCCCTGCTCAAGAGAGCACAGCCCCCAAGACATCCAATTCAGGAGGTAACAACACCTGAAGAGGGTATGGCCAAGTTCTTGTTTTGGGGAAACTTGGGAAAGTTCTGATGACTGCTACTATTTCACTGCTTGTGATTGCCCTGTTTAAGTCATCTATTTCTTCTTTGTTTGGTTTTGGGTGGCAATATCATTCTAAGAATTTGTTCGTCTCATCTAGGCTATTAAATTTGCTTGCATTTAGATGTTCATAGTGGTCCCTAATTATCTTTTGCATTTCTACTGTGTCAGTTGTAATTTTTCATTTTTTTGTTCGTGATTTTACTTGTTTTCCTTCCTTCTTCTATTTGTCATCCTTGCCAGGAGTTTGTCAGTTTTATTTATTTTTTTCAAGAACAAGTTTCTGGTTTTGTTTATCTGCTGGATTGTCCTTTGGTTTCTTTATCATTTTTTTCTGCTTTGATTTTTATTATTTTCTGTCTTCTGGTGGATTTTGAATTTTTTTATTGCTCTTTTTCTAGCTTCTCAAGTTGGGAAATTAGATTATTTCTTTCAGTTAACTTTTGCTTTTTGATAATGAATTTGCTTCTAGGTACTGCTTTTGCAGAGTTCCATACATTTTGGAATATGTGCAATCTCTTTCATTCATTTCAATGTAAATTTTAATTTCTTCTTTGATTTCCTCATTGACCCAGTAGTCTTCCAGTAGTATGTTGGTCAGTCTCCATGCACTATACACCCTCCTTATTTTCTTTTCATTATTGATTTCTAGTTTGATACCATTAAGATCAAAGAAAAACGCTGAATTATTTTAATCTTTTTGTATTCATGTTTGCCTTGTGGCCTTGATTTTGTCTTGTGGCTAATTTTGGAGTTTGGTCCATGTGCATTTTGAAAAAAAAATATATAATCTTTTCTTCAGGGGGTGCAGTGTCCCATAGATATCTATCAGGTCCATTTGGCCTAGATATTGTTAAAGTTTCTGTGCTCTTGTGTAGTTTCTGTTTTTTTATCTGTCCTTTTGTGAGAGTGAAGTGTTAAAATTTCCTACCACATATGTGTTCTCACAAATGTTTGCTTTCAGCTCTGCTAGTAGTTGTCTTATGAATTTTGACGCACCTTCGTCTGGTGAGTATATGTTAATAATTGTAATGTCTTTCTGATGAATCAACCCTTTTATCATTAGGTAGTGACCTTCCTTGTCATTTGTCACTTTTTAAAATTTGAAACCTGCTTTATTGGTCATAAGAATGGATGCCCTGTATTCTTTGGCCATTTGCTTGCAGAATTATTTTCCCACCCTTTACTTTTAGTCTATGTTTATCTTTAGATTTCAGATGTGTTTCCTGAAGGCAGTAGAATGATGGGTTTTGTTTTTTAATCCAGTCTGCTACTCTATGTCATTTAATCGATGGGTTTAGACCATTATTATTTAGAGTGATTATTGATATTTGAGAGTCTGAAGTTGTCATTTTGTTGGTCATTTTGAAGTTCTCTTTACTTCTTTGTTTTGTTCTTCCTGTTTATTCTTCTATTGGTTATGGTTTTTAGGTTTCTTGTAAGATTTCTTGGAGGGGAGGTATTGTAGTGGCAAATTTCTGAAGACTTTGCTTGTCTGAGAAGGTTCTTATTTTTCCTTCATATGGTAAGGAGAGTTTTGCAGAGTAGAATATTCTTGGCTGGTATTCTTTGTCTTGGTGTTTTTTAAAAGTGCCTCTAGTCTCCCCTTGCCTGAAGAAGTCTGAAGTCAGCCTAATAGGTTTTCCTTTGTGTGTTATCTGTTTCCTTTCTCTAGACATTTTCATTCTGTTTTTATGGACTCTTGGAAGTTTAACAATGATTTACAAGTTTTATAATGTCTGCTGTGGTTTTCCATTCATTAAAGTAGTTTGTTGTCCTGTGGCCTCTTTTATTTCTATTTTCATTTCCTTCAGGTTTGGGAAATTTTCCTCCATGATTCCCTTAAATATTCCTTCAATTCCCATGACTTTCTCTTTTTCTGGGATTTTAATCACTCTACTATTTCCTTTCTTCAAGATATCTGACAGTTCTCTGAGTTTTCCTTCCATCTTCTTCCTTTGTGGTTCTCTTTTTCTTTCTTCATCCTCTCTATTTTTTGGTATCATCAAAGATACTGATTCAATCTTCTATTTCATCTAATCTGCTTTCATGGCTTTTCCTTGTATTTTTGAGCTCCTCTGTTGCTTTATTTGTGTCCTGTATCTCTTTCTGCTTCATTTTTAGGGATTCAACCTTGTTCTTAAGTTCATCAATTATGACACTATTATTGATGCATTCATTTATATATTTTTCTACTTATTTTAACTCTTTGAATGCTTCTGCCGTGTTTGTTAACTCTTTGAATGTTGTTGACATGCTAAGTTTGAATTCTTTGTATGAAAGATGAGACATTTCTTCTACATCATCATTTTGGGTTTCTGGAGGTTGACTTTCCTTTGGTGGTGTATGTTTCCTGGAGGGCTTGTTTGAGTATTTGCATTTTTCCTCCATCCTATGGTTTGCTTTTGGGCTAGGTCTACATATTGGAATACTACGGCTCTTGTATTGGCCAGCATGGTTTTAGAAATACTTGTACTAGGACCTAGGTGAATCTATCTTGTATTTGAATTGTTTGGGTAAGTTTGTGACCAACCAGCTACGTGTTGCAGAGGTTGGTGTTTTCTTGCAATCTGGGATGCTGAGTACTATGTCTGCAGACCTCCTTTCAGTGTCTCATCACTGTGAGCACATCAGGGGGCCCTGGGATGTGGGATGCCAAGTCTGTCAACTTTCTTTGGTGTTCAATGGTTATGGTGCACAGTTCTTGGAAATGGTAAGGAACCCACAGCTCCCTGCTCCCTATTCACCTAAGATGCTGGGTGCCAAGCCTGATTAAGGGGTGCCAAGCCTGATTAAGTTCACTCAATGTCCAATGGCAGTGGCATGCCCATCTTGGGGCCCTGTACTCAGAAATCAGTTTTCTCTATTTTTAACACCTTCCATTAGTGTAGTATATTTGTCACAACTAATAAACCAGCATTGCTATATCATCATTAACAGAAGTCTATGGTTTACATTAGGTTTCACTCTTTGTACTATACATTCTGTGAATTTTGACAAACATATTTATATATATATCACTATTACAGTATCATGGAAAACAATTTCACTGCCTTAAACCTACATATTTCAGTGGAGAATCTGCCTCTTTCAGATGATTAATCACTTAGCATGACTGATGACACACATCCAAGCAGATAAACTGTTAAACCTTTACAAAGTAATGGAGAAATGTCAATAGGACTCAAAATACTTGAAAAGTCAATATTGCTATCAATTCTTAACTGGGAAAACTGCCAAGCTCATAATATTACCATCTTGAGTCTGTTCAAAAAGGAAAAGAAGATGAATTCATTTAAGAACTTTAGATATATCAATATTTGAAATAAGAAAGAGATTTTTGCCTGCTATAACTAAGTATAATACCAGGAGTATTAACAGACTGCAAAATTCCAAAACCTGGTTATCAGCAGCCAATGAAAAATATAATGCTGTCCACAGGATCTATATTATTTAATATCAGTTTCCTGAAAGAGGAAGAAAACATTTAATAACATAGTACAATATTTCAACAACATTAGAGGAAAGACTCTCAGAAAATAGTAATAATACAAATAAAAAGTTGTTATGGACATATCATCTAGTAGCTAGTTTTTAGCACTTAAAGCATAGTAAGCCAATTAATTTTTTTAATTCATTTTATTGATTTTTCACAATTGTGCATTAATTGATCCCTTCTCCTCCCTCATGGTAAGCCAATTTAATAAATAAAAATATTTTGTGTGATCATTTGATACATTTCATCATGGTTTATCCAAAAAAAATATTTTTATCCAAAAATATTTTTATCCAAAAAAAAAAAATGATACTGACTTAGTTGGCAGATGACAGAACTACAATGAATTAAATAAAATAAGGAAAGTTTTTTCCCTTGTGGAAAAATAGTACTAATATGAGAGACTGATTCTGTATTATACAAGGTATTCAAGTTGATTGTTTTTCCTATCTAGACTCTGTAACAGGGGAAAGTCACAGAATCATGACAATTGTTCACTACAGATTATGATATTGAGATCAACCACACTGTCCATACCATTCAGAAATCATTTAAATTATTTGTCTCCTTATTTCATATTACACTGCAGCAAGACTGTGTTTTCTAATCATCTCAAACCTCCATCTCCAACAACACTTGGTTGATGATAGTACTTTGTTAAAAAGATGAATACTTTGCAACTAAAAGTTTTCCATATCCACATCATTCACTTTACATTATCTACCATTGAAATCAGACAAACATATTAGTTCTTCTAACACAGTGCCCTCTATCTTTGCCTTTATTTTCTGAAATTTGTCCCATCTGCCATCTCCCCTTCACTGTAATTTTATCCTCTCCATCCCCTTGTACAGGTTTCATTCTATGGACTCTGCTCCTGACTGAGATCTAAAGTATTCCCATCATCATGAAGAAACTAATTTGATATTGAGAGTTGCCGAATCACACCTAAGCCTATCAACCACTTTGCACTTCATGCCTTGGGTTTCCATTTTCTTTCACTAAATCCAATTTCTATATTTGAATTGTCTTCTCCAAAACCCCACTTAAGTCTCCCTATATGTATAAATCAAAATCCTTAGTCAATGCTATTGACAGTTTGTTGTAAATTTACAACTAAACCTGGTAGTAATGATTCAATAAATATTGGTGAACTTGTAAGTTTTTAAAGTGTATTAACAATAATCATGTTGCATTCTTTCCTACTGTTTATAATCAACTAAAATAAGACGAGATATTGCCATTCACCATTCAACATCATTCTAAAACTTATCTATTCTCTGTTTCCCAATCTTTTGATTTCTATGGGATATTGTTTCCATTCTTCCTATGTCTCCTGACATATTCTAGCTAAAATTTATGGATCTACCTGCACTCTGATGTTTATTGCAGCATTATTTAAAACAGAATTTGGAAAAAACCGCAATGCCCCAAAACATATGCATGAATCAAAAAGTTGTAGTATATTTACACAATGGAATATTGTTCAGCAATCAAAAAGATGAACTATGTCATTTGTAGCAACATGGATGGAGTTAGAAGGAATCATGCCAGCAGAAATAAGCTAGAAAGTATAGGAGAAATACCAGATAGTATCACTTATATCGAGGAAAAACAGACAAAAGGTTAAGAAAAAGTCAAAACCAACAAACTGACATCAGAACTAAAGCATATAATCAGGGAAAAGGAGGGAGGATGAGGTCAGAAGAAGGGAGAATACAAGAGCTCAATATGATGATTCACAAGTAAAATGGGGGCGGGAGAACATTGGAGTACACGGTGATGCAAAATGTGTGTGTGTATGACCAATAAAAAATAAAATAAAGTAAAATAAAAATAAAAACAAAGAGACAAAAATTAACTAAATAAAATAAAATGTATGGTTTTAGCCTAATGCTAACACTTAAAACATCTCAGAAAATCTCAATATTGAGGGGTATAAGGAAGGAAAATATTTTTGATGATCCTGATTGCACCAGATCATATAACTGATCTTTGCTCTTGCCCATGTTGCAGCAGAAATCCAGGAGGGTGAATACATATAATAGAAAGGACTTCTTTGGCAATTCATAATATAAGCAAGGTTCCCACCAATGTCCTCTGGAAATAACTATTCTGCAGTATCATTTCATAGTGCATCTGACTAGATTACTTTTGAGAATCATATGAAACCATAGGATATAAATTAAAGCAACAGTTATAATATTTCAATGGATGAAGTACTAAGAATATAAAATAGACCATAGCCACTATCATCACAGCAGATATTAAAGTGACTAGCAGATATTAATGAGGTTTAGTTCATGAAGTAAGTTTTTGAAGAACATAAGGATGTCCCATAAATAATTCAGTTGATTATGATGGATGTAAATAGTGTGATGAGCTACTCGTTCCCTATTGCCAATGGAATAAAATATCACAATTTAGAAAATAAAGTTCAAGTTAGTTTAGGCAGTCACACTTTAAGGTATATTAATTGACCTGAAAGTCAGTTAAAAATATGCTTCCAGTACATCATAACCCCTGATTTAGAAGACTGTTTAAGAGATCATTTGTTTAGTAATCAAATTTCAAAATATAAGTTTATGTGTCATGTAAGTTTTAAACACTTTACAAAATTTAATTTATTTAATGCTAATTACACCTCTGTGAAACATGTGCTATTATTGTCTCCATTTAATAAATGTGGAAACTGAGGTACAGAGACATTAACTTGTTCAAAGTCAGAAAGTTAGTAAATATAGGAGGAAGCTTTCAAACAGGCTTACAGAATCAAGATCCTGGGCTCTTTACCTCCCACACTACCCACTTTCATCATGCATGCTTTTTCTAGTTTTAAATGATGCATGCTTGATAGCTCCAACGAGAAAAGTAATGAAAAATATCATTCTCTCAGTCATCAAACGTTTATTCCACAACAATATAATGGAAGTATGATACAGACATGAAGGGCATCAAGGAAAACAAGACAGAAAAAAATCTGCCTTTGAGTATCCTTCTGCTAGCAAGAAATCTAAGTCATGTGGGACGAATACAGATAAATTTTGTGACAAAAATAGAACATTAGCCAGGATGTGCAAAGGAGGGGCATATCACCTAAACTAAACCTGGAGTGACAAACTTCCTAAAGGAAATCCAATCTATGAAGAAATGCAAACTTTAGTGAGAATTATTTGGGAAAACAAGGTGCAAGAAACAGCAAAGAAAAAAAGGAAAAGAGGTATGAGCATTTCCAACAAGTGGAGGAGATCTTTCAATAAATTCAGAGTCACTGAATGACAAAACGTGTGGTGAGGCACGGAAGGAACTAAGACTGGAACTAAATAATATGGTATCTTTTAATTCTTAAAAAGGAATATGGAATTTTTTGTATCCTCACAGCCAATAAGTTATATGTAAAGTTTTTAAAGCAAGAGAGTAACATAATCATTTGTACATTTAATAAAGAACCTTTGGGTAAACAAATATTACAACAGCCCTAAAAACTAGAACAAGTAAGCTATCATCTATCATCTGTATATATTTGTATAGTCTTAGGACAAATACATCTTAGGATAGATGATAAAAAAATAGATATGATTTGACCTGTATGATTCAAAAGGTAAATTTGTGTCTTATGTCCATGAACATAAATATATATATTAATGTATCTAGTATGTAGAATATAAACACAAACTATGACATATAAAATACATTGGATATTTGCTATAAATGTATTCTTTGTATAAGTATTTATTTACATAAACATAAATTATATATCCCACTTTTAAATATGTACATAGCACTTCAATCTATGGTTATACCAAAGTGTGACTTTACTAGAAGTCGCTATGTATGAAGAAAAATATAGTGCATACTGATATGTGACATTTATATATACTGATGTGTAATGAAATTCAAATTACAAAATGAATTTGAAATTTAAATTCAAATGACAGTATAGTGCACTGAGAATAATGGGAAAACTATTAATGCTACAAAAATGTTTCTAAAAACAGCATCAAGCTAAAAACAAAAACAGGTAATCTACTGAAAATAGAAAGATAATTTTGTACAATGTTTGTTTTCTTTAGCAATATAATATGACTATTCTCTTCATGCTGTATATTATTGTAGGTGCTTATAATTTAACTGTGAACAGATAACATAAGAACCTCTAATTCCACAAGCTCACATTCTATTAATGGAAAACAAACAGGATACATCATCAGTAATTAAAATATATAGTATATTAGAATATGATAAATGTTATAAAGAAATTAAACCATGTGAGAAAGAATAGAGTTTGAGTGTTGCCATTGAAAATGGATTTTTAGGATCGGCCTTCCCTTTTTTTACAAATTAAATCTATTGAAGCAAAAAACATTTGTACTTCTGTATCCTATATCTTTTCTCATAGTTATTCATTTAAATCTCTAGAAATGTATATTTTCTCACTCTGCCTACCATCAATATCCCTTATGTCCCCTACTCTTACCCCTTTCACCTGCCTCCTCTGATTGCCTCAGTTTTGCAGTCAGATATTGAGTTTATTATTGATTTGGCTAGTTACTGAGCCTTTTCTATATCCCATGTATGAGTGAGGTCATTCAGTACTTGTTTTTCACTTTTAGAATTTTTTACTTAGCATTATCCTCTCCAGTTCCATTCATGCTATTGAAAATGGCAGTAAGGCATCTTTTTTAATAATTGAGTAATATTCTATTGCATTTGTGTATATAAACCAGATTCAGTCCTCTGTCCTGTGTACTTAGGCTATTTAGTTATTATAAATAGGTCTTTTTAAAAGATGACAATTAATGAAGCTGGCAAATTTAAGTCACCCACATTATTCTTCAATGTTGACAGTGGCTATTTCATTATTTATCTTAATGTCTAAGAATGCACATTAAGGTTTGTAAAGTTTTTGTCTCACAAAAAAGCATGCTGCATTTACAATATAGAAAATAAAGTACAAAAAGTTAATCTATAGAAATAATTGTAAAGTTAGTAGTTCTACACCAGACCCAAGTAGTTGTATACGCAAGGTTTGCTAGCATTTCAGAGAAAAAATATCATCCTTACTGCAAACAAGTTTCCAGACATTGGCAAAAAGGAAAATGCTTCCCATTTCACTCTATGAAATTAACAAATTTTAATTTCAAGACCAGAAAAATGAATTTACATGCCAATTTATTCATGAATATAAGGGCATAAATCCTACCAAAAATATTAACAAACTGAAGCAGGCTCTAGAAAAGATAACATCAAGAGACAGATGAGTGAATTGCAAAAATCCAAAGATGATTGAGGCTTTAAAAATCTAAGAATGTACTTCAACACTTCCACTGATTAAATGAGAAAAAAACATGATTATCACAATGAATGCAGAATAATCAATTGATAACAAGGAATTTTCTTTACATTAAAGAAATAATGCAATGCCTGATTCATCAAACATAATATGGAAAAGAATCTAAAACAGGCATGATCCTAAATGAGGAAATGTCCCCAAAATTGTTAATATTAGACACAAGAGAAAAAGCACCCATTATCTTCACTTCTATCCAATATTGTACTGAAGGTCTTACCCAACACAATAAGAAGGTAAGGGCATAACAATTTTAAAAGAAGTAACACATTTTTATTATGTGTTTGATATGCTTTGATTATCTGAAAATATCTTCAAATACCTTTTTACAAATTCATTATAAGCTAAAAATAATAGAACAGCTTTTCTATAATTATCCAGATAGCTGAATATATGAACAATAAATGAAAGCCAACTGTTTTTACTGTATATAATTAGAAGACACAAACTTAAAGAAGGCATTTCTTCTCTCCACCATGTGAGACAGTAAAATGGTCATCCTCAATTCAGGAATGCATGCTCGCCAAAACCCAACTATACTAGCAAACTGATTTCAGACTTTAATCTTCAAAACTCAGAAGTAAAGATTTACTTCTAACAACCAGTCCTTCTGACTCAAGTTTCCTCAAAGCACCACCCTGGTTTCCACTGACCACAAAGGACCCACACATTCCAGGGCAGAGACCACAAAGCTAAAGAGAAACTCTGAGCATCCCTATCTAAGAGAATACACTAAAGTCCACCTCTCTTTAACTCACAATCATCATCTGTGATTGATGCTGAGTTTAACATAATGGACTTTCAGTCTTTGTAATAATTTATAGTGTGCAAATGTTTTCAAAACATTTTCAGAGAGTCCTCAGTTGATCCCATAAAGATGACATCATCATCCCTCTTATAATATCTTATCACAGATTAACAAATACTGGCTAGAGAGTTTAAGTAACTCATTCTAAACCCCCACAACCAATAAATGGTACATTAAAATTAGAATTTGGGCCTTCTGATTACAAATCATGAGTTTATAACTGAAACACTAAAGAAATAACTTCTATATTGCCCCAAGAGAGATTAAGTATTTTCTGTATTACACTACTTATACCAATTCCTGGAACTCTGGGTTATAAGAGGACAGCTGTTAGAAAATGCCTGCTGTTCCTCTTTTTCTAACTAAAAATAAGGCCATCAGTTCATTGGCACCCAAGCAAATTGCAACTAGAAGTATTCCTCCTCAGGCTACATTTCACTATATAAAATAGATCAGCTGGTTATTGCTGATATGGAAGGTTATATTATATGCATATTGGTTTTGCAGCTGGCTACTATGCTGTGTTACTACTCCAATTATATTTCAGTCTGTTTACTCTAAAAACCTAAATGACCTTTATATCCATTTTAAAGTATTTATTTTTCAACCTCATTTCTAAAAATTTGTCTCACTTCTTTTTCCTAGTCTATTGCATTGGTTTGAATTTCTAGAATAACAATTAATAGTGATGAGAAAACTACATTCCTTACAACTAAAGAAATTATCTCTTACAGCAGAGTTTTCTAGTTGTTTTTGAACCCAAAGTTCTTTGAACAATACAAAGAGCAATTTATGTGCTACAAACATATTGTTGCTGGAATTTTTCACAGTTAAGCACATAGTTTCTAATGATTAGATATATTATCACAATGAAATCTGTGCTTAACCTTTAATTTCTAAGGTTTCAAGAGCAGTGGATATTGAAATTATTCAAATCAAATGTACTGGTGTTATGCAAAATATGAAAGTTGTTTAAAAATAAAACAAGAAAAATGAACATGCCAATAACACAGAACCAAATAATATCAAGTACATATGAATAAGTTATACCTAAGACATTAAAGAACTTCTGCTCAACCAAAGGTACCTTAAATAAAAAGAAAAGTGACAAACAACGAGAAGCTATGTGTAAACTGTATAATCAGCAAAAGCTTAGCACCAAGAATATGGAAGAAACTTGTACATCAGTAAGAAAAGAATACCTGATAGAAAATGAGCTGACATTTCACAAAGGGAAAACATATATGGTCAATAAAAAAAAATGTTCAACTTTATTAGGTTGAGTGCAATCAAGACCATAATGATATATCATTTCATATTCCCACAACTGGCAAAATCTAAGAAATCTATCATTACCAGGTGTTGACAGTATTTATCAATATTTATCAATATCCCAATATTTATCAATATCCCTTTGTGCTGCTTTTGGGGTACAAATTGGTATAGTCACTTTGAAAATCTGTTAAACATTGTCTTGTAATATTAAAAAATTCATATCCTGAAACCTTTTGCAGATACACAGGAAGAGACACATGCAAGAATGTTCACTTCAAGGCAAAATGAAGAAACAAAAATCGCTGTCCACAGGGAAATGGATGGATTAAAAACCTGTAGTGGATTCACACTGTGGAATTTTATACATAAGTCAGGGAAAATGCACTATTTCTATAACAACATGAGTGAAACTGAGTAATACATGATTGAAAGAAAAAACTTAACTAGAAGGTTACATGCAGCATGATAAGTGAGAATGTTATAAAATTAGAAACAGCTGTAATTATGTTTTTAGAGATTCATATTTAAGATAAATGAGTTTTTTTAAAAGTCAAGAGCATGAAAAATAAACACAAGATTTAGAGTAGCAATTGTATCAACAAGAAAAGCAGTATATAGAATGGGAGAGAATCACATGAATAAATTCTCTTAATAGATGGAATAATGTTTTACCAGAATTCAGTGCATTAATTAAAAAATAATTATGTAGTTAAGAAAATAAAACATGTATAAAATCAATGATTAGAACCACATTTATGCTCAATATTTTGTTTCCATAGTCCATTTCCATATTCCATCTGATGATTAGTTTGGAGCTAAGATGGTGGGAGCTGAAGGGTAAACAGTTATGGGAATGATTATATATTTAACAATTGTCACAACAAAAAATAAGTTCAGTGGAATTCCCAAAGATATTTCATCAACTATAAACCTAGTGACCTACAACAAAGTGCTACAAACACACTAGGCCAAACCCCTACAAAACAGGAATCTTATATCTTGAAGATTTTACATTATTTATATATATATGTACATACATATGTACATATATATATTCTATATTCTACATGGCTTCAATTCTCAATATGTTTTGTCATTTAGAAATTGAATGTCAGAGAAAATGGATTAAGGAAGACAATCTTTATTTGAAAGTATATGAAGCCCAAAGGGAAAGAGTAGTGTAGGAACTAGCCTGGTTCTCAAAAGTTTATGCAACAAGAAGATCTTTGGGGAAGATCTTGTTACCTCTCCTCTAGTTCTATTCTCCCTCAGTCTCCTCTATTATCTAGCTTTCTAACACTCAAGCTACCTACTAGAAAAATAAGGAAAATAAGGTTCCTTTTAAAACATAAATTTATGTTAATCTACATTCCTAAATCTAACACTAAACATTTTGTCAGTTTTTAAACCCTATACTACATCTAATCCAATGAAATACTGAACTGCAAGATTTGAGATGCAGTCTTTTTGTTATTTTTTATTTCTGCAACTAATAAATTAGTCAGCCACATTGATAATTTATAAATGCAGTAATGTAATATAAATGTTGTTTGGAGCATTGACATTATACATTACAGACTCAACAATCTGTTTTATTTATAATCTATGGACTAGTTTATTCCTTCTCCAACTGAAATAAATACAGAAATAAAAATGATCTCCAGTTATTGACTCTTATTTAAATTATGAATCTAGAAAGTTAAAAAAATCTTCACTGAGAAGAAAGGAATGATACAGCAGTGAGGGAACAAAACTTGGCTAATAAAACCAGAAATAAATGACTCTAAATAGAGCTCCTCAAATTATCCTTATAAGTAAGTGGATGTGACAGATTCATTTAGTGGTGAAAAAAATTTGATCAGAGGTGAAAGTAGGGGAAAGAAAAAAGAAAACTTTCCTTTCACTGCCATATTTTATAAGGAACTTAACTCCTGAAAAGGTTTAAAAACTGTTTTAACCTACTATCTCAATAATAATGGCAACAACAACTGATAATCTATCATCAAAAATTAACCTCAAACACTGGCAGAAGGCAATGTGGTTGGCATAAAAGTGGATGCCTCTTTGGGGATAAAGGTAGAGAAGCTGGAAAAGCATATTGGGCCTCTGGAGTTTTGTCATACTAAGTGAAGCTTATTTTATCCTAATCTAAACCTATTTCATTTTATAGGAACACAAGAAAAGTCTTGTTGGTATTTTATCACCAGCCATTACTTTGGCAAAAGATGCTTCTGTATGTGTGCATTCCCTTTGTTCAAGCACAAATACTTTAAAACTCTCATTCAGTATAAAACAAGACTTCAAGCACAGTATATCCATTCACCGAAGAGGTTGTGCATACATTAAGACAGATGCTTCTTTAAGTTTCTGCTAGCAGCACTTTGAACTTGCTCATGTTTTCTTCTTAACATTCAGCATGATCTTTCTCTTAATTATTCAACGTTTTTTTTTAAAAGCGTTAAAAAAATTATAGATCCTAAAGGTCCTTCAGTGCAAAAGCATTTAAGCTGCAGAGGCCACTAGCTGCTTATCTGTGTGCATAGTGAGACAGCCATGACCTAAAATTGCCTTTTGAACTATTTGAACACATTGCAGCCTCACTTGTCCAATCTTGTGTTCATTAGTTATGGCACCTGCTTTTGAGAGTAGAAGAAAATATTAGACTAGGAATAAGAATACCTCGATTTAAGTCCCAAATGGCTTGCTGCTGATACTCAGAGACTTGTTTGACAAATCTGAAGCAAATCTGTAAAGTGGGAAATCATCATGATACTTGATTTATGGGCATCAGTGGGTTTATATGCTGCTCAATGCAAATGATGTATATAAAAAGTGCATCGTAACATGCATGACAATATAATTATTAGGTATTATTACAATGGTATCACCTCTGATTTTTTATTGGAATTCTTAAGATATGTACATTGACTTACTTATTTAATCAGTCACCTGCATCATCTAGTCTCCTTTGGGACTGGCCATATTTAGAGTAATAATTTGATTTAGGGGCCAGTCTACTTGAGAAGCCTTGTAATTCAGAGAGGGATCTACTGGAGCTATGCCTGAACATGAACTTCCTAGGCTTTGAGGGTGACATGGCCATGTGGGCTGTGAAATGCATACCCTCAGGTCCTTTGATTCTTAGAAATTTCCAAAAGTGGTATTATTCTTGGCTCAGTCAAATCTGATAAAATAATAAGTTTTATCAGCAATATATCAGTTTCCAGAAACTTGGTGATCTCATTTTATTGTCAAAAATTATTGTTTGAAGATATCAATTTATTATTCTTCTCATATTATAAATAAGGAAATGGAGGCTAAAATTAAGTACGGCTTGCTCAAAGTCTCACAACTTGTAAGTAGCAGAGTTAAGAACCAGACTCAAGTTTTTTAGCTTTCAGGTCTCTATTTCAATTGCATTGCCCATATTCAAAAACTTCCACTACTCATTCTCCTGGGAAAAAGAAAAAAAAAAAAAACCATATAAATGCTTGATAAATACTACTTGACAAAGCTATAAATTCAAATGAAGACATTGAGTTTATGGCAACAACATTTTCTCAGAGGTGCTCAAGGACCTTTATGTCTCAGATATAAGGTATTCACAGAAAACCAGGAGGAAAAGTATCAGTTCTACAAACTACAGTAACAGTCCACATTTAGAGAGTAATAGAGAGCTTGCTAGCATGTTATTATGCCAAATCTTCATGACTCATCTGGAAATTTGAATATTTGAAATCTCTGAAAATAACTCTTAACACTATAGGTGTATCTGCAATAGGTTGGCATATTGGGGGCAAAATCATCAGCCATTACTAAACACTACCTATACTTTATTCATGTGACACTTATAATAAGGAAGTATATGTCGGAAGTATAGGTCAGAATGATGAATTGCTTGCCTGAAATCATTCTCCTGAAAAACCTCACACCAATGATTTAAAAAGACGCCAAAGTCCATGATCCTTCTTCTCTAGTCACCTCCCCAAATCACAAAGCAAAAATGTGCTTTGGTAACTCTCAGAGTTCCCTTGAGATCTTTCTGAATTTATAGATTCACTATAAACACAAAGATTGAATATATAAGCAAGAATATGCCTGTTCTTTACTTATTATGAGGTACTTTACTTACATTATTTTAAGCCTCCAACTACCATCTGCATCAGGCATTATAACTGATCCATTTTCATGTGTGAAGAAACCAATAGTGAGAGGCAGAGTGTGGTATATTTCACCACATCACCCTTCCAGGTACCAACATACCTCCTTAAAATCCCCACAATCTATTCAAAGGGCTCTTTCTTCCCCCATACCTGCCTCTTTTTCACGTCAACATCAAACTAAAGAAATTATTTCATAGTGTTATACTATTCTTAGTACATCTATTTTTAGTTCGACTGACTCTTGTTTACAGCTAATATAAATGTTTTTTGAATTGTGCTTTCAGGCAATTTAGTAGCAAAGATTTTGCTTTTATGAATGATAATAAGTTAATATGCATCTAAGATAACATATTTGACAAATATAAAGTAAAGGGCAGATCCTAAGTCTTATAAGAAAAAGTGTAACAGCTGAAGTCATCAATAGCTTAGTCAATAAAAGACTGGATTCCCAAAAAGAAACTAAATATAACAAGGTATATATGTGTGTTTTAACAAATTATCTCTTCATATGACTGTCAAAAGTCTAAATATTTTCCAAAACTTAGTATGTACTCTCTGATCTATTTAGCTTTGCAAATTAATATAGTGATGATTTTTGCATTTTTTGAGAGATAAGGGGAAATGGTTTATGAAGGACTAGATAAATAAACACTCAGAATATGCCTAAATCTTCTCACTTCAGGCAAAACTTTAAGATAATTTTATTATTTTTTAAATGAAAGAGTCTTAATAAGTACATTTTATCCCCAGGAGACATTCAAACGAAGGATAGGTTGTGATCTCAATATTCCAAAGGGGACTTAAGCATCTGATAAATGAATAAAGTTCCTTTCCAATTCAACAATTCATGAATCTGTGAAATAAGTAGAATTTCAATTTGCAAAAATATGCATCGCACATTTTACTAACATTATTAATTGTCTATCTTTAGACAAACTGCTTGTTTGATTTAAAACAATCAAATTGAGGACCTCACAGCTGTGACCACATATGGGACCAAAATAGGATTTAAAGTAGCCGAAAATCAACTTATATTTCAAGATCAATTCCATCCTAAGCTGCACAAACACATAGTCAACCTATAAAGCATAGTACTTGGAAATGTAAGACTTTCTGGAACCATGTTTCAATAGTCCCTATTCCCCTGTTTCCTTTTTCTCTAACTTGTCAGCACATTCACTGCATCCTGCATTAAAGACAATTTGGCAGCAGGTTCGATAATGCAGCATTTCTGACAGTGAAAGTTGGTCAATATTAGAAGAGAGACCCAGAAAGGTGATGGAATTTTCTCATTTAGAAAGGTCAGCCATGTATAGTGTAGGATGGCCTACATCTATAGACATGGTCTCAGTGACTTTCCAACACCACTTCAGTCGTAGGTCTCTGATAGTCTGCCTGCTTCCAACTAGCAAGTATTCAACTGTAGTCAAGCATCTGCTGATTCTTTTCTAGAAAGGCATTGGATTGCATGTGAAAGGGGGGAAAATTAAGAAGGAAAGAGAAAAAGAGGAAGGACAAGAAAGAGATGTGAGAACCAAAATAATAATGAAAAAAATTAAGAGGTATAGGTTAGTCATTTAATGAACAAAAATTCTTGATTTCTCACCATCATAGCAGCATGAGAAATCTGCACACCACCAATACCATTTAATTTTTACCTGAGTATACTTATGTGAGACCTGCTGAGATGTCAGGGTTTGCTACTCAGCATACGCAGCACACTAAGAGATATTTGGCGTGAAGACACTGACTTTTCAAACTAGTTCAAGAGTAATTGAAAATGGAATTCTGACAAAAGCTAACGTGTATCCTTATCTCCACATAAACACATCAATACTCATTTTAAGCCTGCCAGCTATCTATCTGCTAGGAAACACTCAATACTGCTCCTTGTACACTGAGCAGATCATTGAGTTTTCTCTCAAAAACTAATAGTACAATCATTTGCAACAAGAAATTCTTCTTTGTCTGGTGAAATAGTACTGTCCCTGAGATGTAGCCTAATATTTCAGAAGACACAGGAATTCAGTCTATAAATTTCATACCCATAGGAGAAGCTCAGACATAGGGCCATAATATCACAGATTCCTGAAATTACAAGGGACCTTAGAGTTCATCAAATCAAGCCCCATAATTTTGTAGGTGAATCAGCATGAGCTCTTAAAAGGCACCTGCTACTTTAATTTTCAAAATTGTTCTCATTTTTCCTAACAAGTGATATTTCACAGTTCTAGGATGACAGGAAGGAAAAACCTTGGGCTACAGCCTACCCCTAGTCCTATTCTAATGTTTTTAAAATCATGAATATGTTTATAGTTTCTACAATTAAAGTATTATACTTGCAGTAATTCTGGTCTAAAAGCACAGGTTAGCAATTCAGGAAGAACAACAGTACATGTCTGCTCCAAATAGCTTTAGTACCACAAAGAAATAACTTAAAAGACACACAAAGATCCATCATCTCATTTTATCCTTTAGTAGTCCCTTGAAATGAGTATCATTTTCCTACTTTACAGATGAGAAAATTGAGTCATACAGTTCATTGACCTATCCAAGAAAACATCCAAAAAATTAGTGGTAGATACTAGAACTTAAGACTTATAAAAAAGCAAGAGATTCCTGGGGAAATCAGGTAATAATAAAATCAAACACAAGTTGTTAAAATTGGCCAAAAAAGGAAAAATGGTGGGAATAATGAATGGAGATATAAAAAATTTTCTGAACTGAAAATGTATTATCCTCTTATGTATCTAGAAAATAACTAAATATATTATTCATATTTAGTTTCTGAACTAACGAGAAAGTACCATTGCCATAAATATCCTCAATGTTCACAGTAAATCAAGAAATCTTATCAGTTAAATTAAAAGAACAAGTAAGAACAAGGTTAAGGACACAAGAGGAGAGAAATGCATTAAAACTGCTGCATCCAAATGTGATATAGGATGTTACAAAGAACATCTGATTGAGTACATTCTGACTGAGGACATAGAGTATATAATTCTGTAGCACCCAATTAGTATGCTTTCAAATCACCTACAATTGGCAGGGTCAGATGTGGGAATTCAAACAGTATGTGGCAATGGGTCCCAGAATCTATGCCCTGGATCTACCACAGATCAAGAGGATATAAGCTAAAGGACCACAAAAATGTTGTTTTAATTGCTGATTATGGAACAGAGCATCAGGAATTGAACATAATTCAAAAGTAAATTGATAGTCCTGAGGAAAAAGGAGTTTTGAAAATAAAAAATGAATATCAGGTATGGGGGGGTGAAAAATTGTTCAAAGAACAAATTATATTGATAAGAAAAGGAAATACAAAATACTAGTACTGACACTATTGTTGTCACTGATCTTAGTATTGGTGATAAACCAGTTATACTGGGATGGGGTATCAGCAAAACAATCAAAATGCAAAGGTAAATTTATTGCAAACCTAAGAAAAATATAAAGTGTTAAAAATAATACTGACAATGTTCATGGGAGTTTTAAAGCACAAAGGCAAACTATAAACTGAAATGAACCAATATGGATGAAAGAGAAACACTGAAACTGTTTGATGACTAACGCTAAGGAAAGAAGAGGACAAAATGGATAAAAGATGTTCAACACAGTTATGTATATACAAATTATGTGGTAAAGCACATCTCAATGCAACACACTTCTCCTCATGACAAAAAGTACACAAGGAAGGTAAAAGCTGGGTCTCTTGAAGAGTCCACCATGGTGTCTGAAAAATTTTAAGCTTGCATTTTGACGAAGGTTTAATGAAGTCTTGGTGAAAGGGATATGTACAAGAAAACTGGAGAGTATCTCCTGACTTTTCAGATCTATAACATACCCACATGAGTTCTCAGAATACAATAAAAACAGCTTCTATAACCCCTCTTCATCATCCTACTCTTTCATTTACCCTAAATTTTGCTTACACATGTGCCAACTCTACTAGAAACATGAAACTAGAGCCAAAGGGATAAAAACTGATGATTCTAGTTTTCAGTAACCTAAAATTTTCTCTGCAAACATGAAAAAGTTTCTATGACCTTTACTTCAAATTTAAGAATAAATTAATAAGTAACTCATTTGTAAGTTAGAAAACAAAGATATAATTCCTGTCTGAGTCATCACTAGAATTTAAATATCTAGGTTACTGACCTAGAGTTTCTAGACTAAATTATGTCAAATCACTCTAGCACCACAGCATACTTGGAAAACATGCCTAAAAAAAAAAGAAAGAAAAAGAAAAGGAAAGGTGTTGTTTTCCTAATTCTAAGAAATCCTTACAATCATTGCTTTACAAATCTCCCAAGTGCTGCTTTTCCCTATATGCCCTTTCACTTGAAAAAGACAAAGAGTAGACTGATTTAAGATTTTCCTATTCTTCTCTCCAATTCTTATCCTGTTATAGGAAATTACCACTCAATTTGTAGTAAAATGGAAAGTAGGAAGAACAAGTTTAAAACCAGACAAATATTGGACATTTTTCAATATGCTCATAGTGTCTTTTACAGAATAAGCAATCAACAAGAAATGATTTTTAAATGATTTTTAATGTAAATATCCTTTTGTGATAATCTGTGAATTAAAAAAATGAATGCTTTAAACAGTTCATGAAAAATTATAGTAATAGATTTTTAACTTTTACATTAAAGATTATTTTTGTGACTTTTAAGTTTCATAAATATTTAAGGCCCATATGGTGTATATGCAATATGTTTCTGAATCATCATTATTGGAATTAATATATTGGCATAGCACATGCTGACATTTCTATAGCTTAAGGGACATACTGTGCCTGACTTTTCCCACCGTAGGGCAGCTGTTGAGAAGTGATAGTAAAGCTGGATATGTTCACTATATTCTAAACCAAATAAAATAATCTAAAGCCTGAAGGTTGATTTCTGGCAGAAGACACTGTGTCACTTAATTTGCTTTCTATGGGAGGCAAAACATCTTCATATACAACATGGTCTTTTACTGATGCGAGATGGACCTGGCTAAAGCTGGATCTCTGCAAAGGCCAGCATCTCTGCAAAGGTTAGGACAGCATAGTATACCTATAGAAACCTAAACAGATTGTGACTAAAGTGATGCAAAGACATGTAGAAGGAGTTATGGTCTCTTCTCAATTACCTAGAGTTTCCCAACTGTGTACCCTATACAATGTAGCCCCTATACAGATACATACATATTCATAAACACTATGTCTACAAGACACACACACAGTTCATACCAACAATCACACAGAAGTTAAAGATCCAGTTGCTTTCCTGTACACTTCATCTATATACATAGATACCCACAACAAAACACACTTTCACAATAAAGAAACCCATCATTGTAAGCTTAACTGCTGCAGGAGCTGGGCAACTACTTACACTGGATCATTTAATGATAATTGAAAGAGAAGGCTATGGTTGAGTCTACAGTTTGAGTGCCTCTTTCTGGTTGATTGAATAGATTATAGTTCTATCCCTAGAATCTTTCTGAGAAAGAACAAGGGTACAGAATCCTCCTTCTAGTTCATCATAGTTAATTTCTTTCTCTGCCTAGTGAAAATCTTGTCCTTGAAGATCACTCAAATATCCCCTCTTCAATAAGGTTTTCCTGAGAGTTTCACCAGGAAGAATTAATTCTTCTGTACTGTGCTAATATATAGCACCTTGTTCATGATATTAAAACACGATGACTTTGCATAGTACTTTCTGTGTGCTTTTATTTAAATAATTAGTCATAACTGCTTCTGTCTTGCAAAATATCTTCTATGTATATGTAGTTATTTTAAATTCATTCTACTATCTTTGATTTATCATCTTAAATATCTGTTTCTTATATATATATATAAATAATTTATATATATATATTTCACATCATTGTAATTCCCGGGGTCACCCACCACCTCCCCTCCCTGGCTACTCCAGCTGTCTCTTTAGCACCATCTCCCCTCAGTAGATCTTTCTGAGGCCATGACAGAGACTATAGCCACTTTATCTTCAAGTTTGCTATTTGGTCATTAAATCTTCCAAGAGACTAAATGTTGTCACTATACTTGAGTTGAAGTTCTATATGGGGTTTGGCCTTTCTCTAGTCTACCTGACTTCAGATAACCAGACCAAAATCCAACTTCAGTATTTATTATTCTTGTTTCTTCCTATTATGGTCTTTAGAGAAAACCACGTACTTCTGATTATGGGACAGAAACTGCAACCACTTTGTAAGTATTATATTTCATAGCTCCTTAAGAATCATGAATGTCATGTTTTCTGATGTAAGCCAAACTACTGATCAAAGCATCCTGAGTTATCATTGCTCTCATCTCATTTTCTTTGGCTGTTCCACCAAAGTCTATTCCCAAAATTGTTTTTGAACCTACTCTCTAGTAGACAATTCCTCTTTGCTTTCAGTCTCTTTAATCAGTCATTGAATTCCAGAGATCTATAGTCAATCCTCACTTCTTTCTTTTCAACTCCTTTTTCATTACTCTTACAAATTATTATGTCACACGATAGAATACTACACATCAGTCAAGGAGGACAAACACATAAGTCATTCACAGCAACATGGATGGAACTAGAAAGACTCATATTAGCAGAATAAGCAAAAAAGAAAAAGAGAAATACAGGATGGTCTCACTTATATGATGGATATGGGGGAAAACAAACAAACGAATAAAAAAAATAAAAACAACCAATGGGACTGAACAATGGAGCGAGAGAGGAGGAGGGGGAAGAAGGTGGGAGAGGCAAAGGGCACAAAGTATCAGGATGGTTAACAGATGTTAGAGAAGTGGGAAAGCCCCAGGGTACACAATAATGCAATAATGTAATAGAAATATAAATACATATATATGCAAATTTTTAAAAAATTAAATTAAATTAAAAAAATAAAAGGGAAAACCATCATAGAGTTAGTTGACATTCTCAGTGGATATCTCTTCTATTCTATTCCCCATTATGCATTCCCAGAAATAATAATTAGTACACTAGATTTGATGTTTGTCATTCCAGTGGTATATGAAACTTTTAAATCACACATCAGTAAATAATACATTATTTTGCATGGTTATAATTTTGTAATTATGGCATTGTAATATGTATACCTATCTATGTAACTTGCTTTCTTCCCACAAAAAATTTTAAAAAATTATTTAAAAAAAAATCTCCTAACTAGGATATTGGACAACATCCTTATTTGTTATTTCTATTATTGTATCCAAATTTCAAGTTGCCTTAAAGTTTTAAAATTTGCAATATTTTTCATATTGATAGCTTGTTGTATCCTAATTTGCATAGTGATATCTTGTTGTATACTAATTTTCTTTTATTTATACATTCTAAGCCTGAAATAAACTGTATAGTTTAAAATAGAAAAAAGAAAAGAAAAAGGCATAAACTGATGATCTGTTAGGCTGATGATCCTGTTGTAGAGTAACCCCCAAGATACAAACCAGAGTCTCAGGTCTGATTAAAAATGAGCCTTTAGTCCTGCAGGACTGCCAAATCTTTGGCCTGGGGTTCTGGAAGGCCCAAGGGAAGAGGATGGAGCATGGATTGTGGGCACCTCATGTGGGCTTTCTGGACCACACAGAAGGTAGGGGGGAGCCTTGTTGGGGTGCGGGCAGCAGGGGAATTAACCAGACTAACCATCAACTGACATCCGTGTCCGCAAAGAAATTCCCCAACCAAAGGAGAACAGAAAGGAGCAGACATCCTACAAAGAAGCAGCAGCCACCAATGGACTCCAAATGAGCCCAGATGGCTGCCCAATGCAAGTTGAGCCTGGAAATCTTAGCAGCATGTTTCACCACACCCCAGGAACATAGTCCTCACACAGGAAAAGGACATTGTTCCAGAAAAAGAAAAAAAGACTAAAGGGCTAAATGTGGACCAATGAACACTGATGAGAGAAAATAGAGTGACCAGAGTTGGGTCAGAAGTGGGGCATACCCAAGGGGAACAAAAACCATACAAAGATGAGTGAAGTTGTATGATATGAAAAGTGAATAAAAAATTTTTAAAAATTATTACATCAATAAGAGTCAATGAGTACTTGAAATATTACCTCACCTTATTCTCTCTACATAGAGTAGATAGCCTCATGTCCAAGAGACTTAACCTAATCATGAGTTTATTATTCAAATTTTTATTTTGGAGGAAGAAAGATCCTATTCTTCCTCTAAGTATTTTAAAATACTTTAGATCCTATTTTGAAAATTCCATCAGTTTTCCTACATTCTTAAAATCATTAGAATTTGGAATAAAATTGTTCAGGTGAAACCCCAGCATTGTGATCTTGATTAAGTCATTTACCTCTCACTAGAATAGGAATGAAAACACAATTACTTGGAAGATCCAAGAGATTATATGATACATGATAGGCACTCAATTTATGGTAACCATTTGCAATAAAGAAAAAAGAAAACAATTTTTTTTCTTTTTGAATGGGGATAATCAATTTTTGTTTGTAATGATTCTAATTGAAAATAAAATGACATTAAAAATCAGTTTAAAGTAGATCACAAATTCAATACCTCATGTATTGTTTTTCTAAATCTGATTTGCTTAGTTTTCATTTCTATAAAAACTATTTGCATTGAAACAGACAATTTGCAGTATTATATTTTTTAAAAGTGGCAAGTCTAACATGAACTACTTATTGAACTATCCACATTTCCATCACTGCATATTGCTGTCTCCACAGATAGTAATGCTGGAGTCACTTCTGCCTAGAGCAAAGATTTAACTGCTCCACAAATATGGTAGGGCCAAATGAAAGCTATTTCATTAATTCAGAAAATAGATTATGTTTGAGCCAAATTTCCACCATCCTGATGAGAAAATAAGTTTGAAAATATAGTCACAAATCTGCTGCAATCTCATAGTACGTGCTATCCTACTATGAACACAAAGAAAACACTACTTATTTAATAGATGAATAAGATGAATACTATCAGTCAATAAAATTTGAAAGATGATAAAGGTCACATTCTGGTTTTCCAACATTTTGTTTGATTCTACCTTGTTCAAGCACACAGACTCAATAGTCTCCATGGGTAACACTAAGAAGTAGATGAAGGAAGAGATCCCTTACAGACGGAAGGACTTTCACAAGCTGAGCCTTATTGAGTACCCTCCAAGAGGCATGGTCCCAACAATATTATCCCATAAAGTATATCTATCTAAGTCTTTATTAAGAGCTTTCTCAAAGTCATATATTAAACTTAATCTTCGGACACAATGAAGAATAAGAAAGACACTCTGTCCACCAACAGCACAATAGCAACATCTCATGTTGAGTTATACAATAAAATGTAGAAGGGGCTCACAAGTGAGATGTCTAAGAAAACTTCCAAACACTTTCATTGATGCCTGAAGAATGAGCATAAAGTAGTCAAGTAAACAGAGACAGTTTAGAAATGAAAAGTGGAAGTAAACAGAAACCCAGATTTTTCACTCCTGCAAGGTATTAAAATTTTACAATTGAGGTAATAGAGATTTGGTAGTATAATGTGTTAAGAATATTATTCTACTGTTTGATTGTATTTTCTGATTTTCCTGTCATATACATGTATATTGATTTTAGAATAAAAAACTTTGTAATTTTTAATTAGTATGGGTGAAAGAAAATAACAGTAAGAAAGTCAGGCTGCATCAAATGTGAGTTTTTTTAAGTACACTACTATTGCCTTACTAAAGACCAAAAATAAGGCTGCATCAGATGTGTTTTTTTTTTAAGTACACTACTATTGTCTTACTAAAGACCAAAAATTGTAGCTCGACTTATTGAACATGACTTAAAAGGATAAAACTCTATTCATTTTATAAGATGAATGTATAGTAAATGAATAGTAAAGCATGAATGGCTAGAAAGGGAATAAATGGGAAGAAAGAAATGGGAAAGCAACTTAAAGGGTAGGTAGCTCATGTAGGATGTTGTGGGTCATAGTTAGGACTTTGAGGATTGTCATAGAAAGTTTTATGTGGTTTCAAGCATTGGAACAATGTGACTTGATTTACATTTCAATCATACACCCTAGAAACTCTTTGGAGATTGTACTATGGTTGAAACAGGATAGTCAAGAGTAGAAATAAGGAGACCTGTTTGAAAACTTGCAGTAGATTGAGGGAAAATGATGATAGCTAAATATAAGATAATAATGGTAAAGATAAAGAAACATGAAGAGACTTAAAAATTATTTAGAAGGAGGTGCTTATAGGATTTGCTAATGGAAGCATAGACTGTAAGAAAGAAGAATCCAGAATGACTTCTGAAATTTTCCTGGCAAACAGATGTGTCATTTACTGAAATGGGAAAAATGGCAGGATTTGGCAAATGGTAGGCTAGACAGAGGGAGAAGTCAAGAGTTCTGTCTTTGGATATATTTTATTTGAAATACCTTTTGTATTTGCATTTGTGAATTCATGAGGCTCACTAACAAAGACAAGGACCTAATTCATGGGATATTAGGAAATATGGTAAGGTGAAGGAATTTGGCAACGTTGAAAGAAACCTTGGATGCTAAAATGTCTGTGACTGTACCATCCCCCACAAACAAAAAGCTCCAAAACATCATAGACATTACATTTATTTCACAGACTATGGTAACTCTATTTTTATATATCTGAGCAATTTCTAAGGACTCCTACAGGGTTGTCTTTCTGCTACCAACTCTGTTCACCTTCATTTGAATCATTCTAAAAATATTTGCTCTGCCTTACTTCCTGTAACCCTCTCACACCATTCTAGGCTCAGTCTAAAAGCATATCTTGTGGCCAGGGATTCAGCTTGGCCCTTGGGGTAATCTCCTACTTAAAATTTTAGTTTCTATTATCAGAAAAGTAGATCAGATCATTAAGAAATAAAATCCTAAAAAATTTATTTTCTCTAGACCTTCACCAATGGTTTGAGGAATTCTAAGGTAAAGAAAATCTAAGACTTTCTCATAAAGCAAAATTTTAGGATTGGGGGTTTTGTGAGAAGCCAATGCTATAATGTATAGGTAAAGGTATTTTAATGAACTATGCCATTCTCATTGTAGCAGAACATTAGCTGATAAGGAGAAGGAGGAGGAGAATGATATGATGATGATGACAATTACCATGGCATACTTCATGCCAGACATTACACAGGGTACTCTGCAAGTATCATGACATTTAATGATCAGAACAGTATAACCTAATAATTATCTCCATTATCCAACAAAGAAAAAAATCATACAACAAAAAAAGAAATTTACTCAAACACACACAACTAGTAAATAAAGGAATCATCTTTACAAACCAGCTCTTTCTGGTTTCTAAACAGTTCTATTATCAATACTTTGAGATCCCAAATTTGTTTTCATCAACCTGCTTAGCTATACCCTGCTCTAAATATATCAGTTAGAGCTGCCTTACAAATCAGTAAAGGCACAAAGCCTGAGATTCTGCAATTCTGGTGAGATGATACTCCGAAACCAGTTTAACAATACAGAATTGGTCTTACCTCATAAATATTCTTGGTTCAAAAGACAAGGAAGCTTAAAAATCAAAATTCTTTCTAACCTTTTGCTGGTGGCCAAAATGACAGTCACAGAAAGAAAAAGTAGTCTTTCTTTATGTTTCCTCTTTTGAAATCAGAAAACAGCTCAAGCTCCCCACATTCTTTATAACTTCAATAATGGCAAGCAATGTGCCAATCATTGATATGATTCAAAGTTATTTTATTATGGAATGCCCAAAAACCAAGAGAAGAGACACACATAAAATACACTTGCTAAAAGGAGCTTACATCAAAGCACAGGGAAACCATGGTTGTAGAAATTCCCTCTTTCTTGGAAGAAGATAGCAAAGAGCCAATATCTCAGTATGATGTCAAGAGGAGCTGTTGAAAAATTTAATTCATGATCAGTTTGAAGGTTTGAAAACTAGCAGCAAGAAAACAGGTTTAAAAATAATAAGAGGGAGACAGATGAAGATATTGTTATAATAATCTAAGAAAGCAATGATGATTATCCGAAGTTAAACAATAATCCCATGGATGGAGAGGAGAAGATAGATTATTGAGATATTTACCTGGTAAAATTTTAAAAAGCCCATTTACTATCTAAATATTCAGAGAAATGAAGGTACTGTGGATACAGAAGAATTCTTTTTTGAGCAAGAATCTGGCTATAGCTTTTAAGATGCAATGTACACATTCAGTACCTTAGTATGCATTTTCCTATAAATCCAGCCCACTTTCTTCCAATGCAAGTCTATTAGTCTTTATTGTATTTCTTCAACTGACATCATGAGGGAGTCTCTAAATAAGTCCAGTAGAAAAAACTTTTCCTGAGAAGGACCAATAATACCATAATGTCAAAACTCTCTAGGAAAATTTAGGTTTTGTTTCCTGGATGATGGCTTAAATGAGATATCATATGCAAACTGCAAGCAAAATGCTTGTGACATTAGAGATAGTCAATAAATTTTAACTATTTTGCCATTAAGGCTTAGTCATCAACATTGATCACAGGCTTCCTCTAGATGGTTAATTAATCATCTAGAATTTCAAGCAACATGTATTTATTGAATATGTGCACATTTCTCTGCAGGCAATACTCCCTGCCATGTAGTTTGTAATTTGCCTGGAGTTAATTCTCAGCCCATTGAAGCACTCTTTGAAAAGACAGTGTAACACAATAGAGAGAGAACATCAGCCTAGAAATTGTGAGATTTGGGTTGCAGATCTTAGGGAAGTTTGGTGTTAACCCAGTGCATTCCCTTCAGAGTTGAGGAAACTTACACTGTTCATTTTTTCATTCAGATTGTTGAATATGTTTCAACCCAAGAAATGGGACTCCTACTTGTCCAGTATCTTTTCCATGACATCACCTATATGTGATGTTTTTCATTTTGGGAAGGCCACCATGTAATCTAACTTACTTCCCTGCACAAAGGATTCTATTATAAGCTATTATAAGCTACGTTTTGCAAACCTTAAATAGTTTCTTAAAATTGGATTAAACAAAGCAGATGTATACCAACAGCCCAATTTAAACCCATGTCTGCTAACTCACAAACAGATGTCAAATCTACATATACTACATATATATTAGAAACCAGACAAGCACCAGCTTGGATTCACTGTGATAGGGTAGTTCAATTTCCTAAATTATATATTTATATAATTTATAAATTATATATAATTTTATATATAATATATAAATTTATATAATTATAAATTATAGAATTTATATAATTCTACCTAAAAGACAAAATAACATGTATAAACACACAGATACACACAAAATGGTGTGTGAACACATATATAGTCACTCGCAGACACACATATAAAATTAAAGCTTCAAAGGCAAAACCAGTATGTTCCAACATGTTCTGGTTAAGTTTAAAACTAGCCTTAAGTTCTCTAAGAAACTTGCTTGTGTTTTTGAGTCTAGGTACATATTTGAAACCACTCAAATGTTAAGATTTACATGAACTTCATCTTAAGCATGTAAATGTTAAAAGTGTAAAAGAAAATTTACTAGCAATACTCAAACCACTAATTAGTATTTACGATCTCCTTTGCAAGTACAAGTTTACTTCCATTTGGGAATGAAGAAATTATATCAAAGTTAAAGAACCAAATTGTTCTACCTGAGATTTGAGATTTGATTCCAACTAAAATTCAGGATTTAATGATTATTGGTCTACTGTTTCAGTCATCAACATTACATTATTATAATGAGAATGTGTCCTTTGTTCCCATTAATAACCTCAATCCTTGATGAGGACAAGTGTTAGAAAGAGTAACTCATATCCAAAACATAACTTCCAAGGTTATTTATGTCATTGCAACAAATAATATTTTTTCAATACTGTGAAATCAATAATGTGCTTAGATACTATCTAAAAATGACATAATGATTTTAATATACTTTCTTTCATATTACCACTAACATTTACTAAATTATTTTCATCACTAAATTTACTAAATTATTTGATATTATTATATCAAAATAATATAGTTTTAAAAGTACTTCTCTCCCTCTTTAACCCTCAGTTCTTCTGAGGGTTAATCAGTTCTTCTGAGTTTTAACTCAGTGAGGAATTTTTATATTGCTTACATTAAGATCCTTATTTTTTTTAGATGTGGTTTTTGTAAATGATAATGATCATTTTTAAGTTTAAACATCAGAATATGAAAGAAAATATATGTTTCAAAAGAAACTTTAGATAAATAGATGTATTAACTTTATATGAGTTTAACAGTAAATGTTTTATAATTTAGCATTTTTGTTTTATATTTAACAGTTGTCATTCTTAATGTATTCTACCAGTGTTAATAAACATTTATAGCTACATTAAAATCTAGGATTATTATTCTACATTAAGAAAACTAAGAAATTATATTCAACATATAAAATGCATACTCATCTATAAAACTCTATGCAATGTAGTTATATTACTGATCTCTGTTATTCTTTTATTGAAAATTAAGCACTGAAGAACAAACATTAAATAAATGCACCAAAGTGATTCAAAGGCTAAAAGGGTTAATTTGCCAATCAAAGACACCTAACCTCAATAAAGGACTAGTGCAAGTACTCCAATGTTCTGATTTATGATTTAATTGGCTAGATTGTACAGCAGGATAGCAAACGAGCAAATGACTTTTCTTAAAATAAATATATAAGAACTGGGAGGAAAAAAAGAAACATCACATCCCAAAGTTAAATTAGTGAAAAAACAAAATTGCCACTGGCTTTGCCCAATTTCCCAGTTTTATACTGAATGCTATATATAATACTAAATCTTGTGTGTGTGTGTGTGTGTGTGTGTGTTTGTGTGTGTGTGTGTGTGCATGTATGGCTACTGAAAACAAACTCATCAATTCACACATGCCTGTGGATTAAAAGCACCCCAATTCAACTCACTGTTGAAAATAATTTTGGGCAAACTGAACAGTATGAGCCAAAGAATAGAGTCCTGAGTAAAAGGATAAGAAAAAGCATAAAGGCATCAGTTCTTAGGCTAAAAGTATAAAATAATGCCCAGGAGGAGAGTAAAGAAAAAGATGAGTATAAGAAGATACATGGTGATTAAATACTTACTTATGTCATGAATGATTGAGGAAAATAAATCAGGTGAGGTATGCCTAGCTTAAGAAAAAGAATACAGATCTTGGAGACATGCTTGCATGAATTTTAATTTGGATTCTAAATGTGATTGCTGCGAGATCCTGGTCAGGTTATATAATTTCCCAGAGCTTCAGTATTCTCGTCTCTAAATGAAGAAAAATAAATACTTACCCTGAAGGGGTCTAGTAAGAATATAGGTTTTCCCTATTACCTGAAAGTAGAGCATTCTTATGACATCTTTCCAAAGACAAAATGGTGAAAGTGAAGAGGCAACTACCATTATTTTATATGGAATTTTTCAGCATTCCCAGACTCAAAAAATGACCTACACATATCAAATAACACATAAAACCTAAAATAACTTTAATAATTGGGAAAAGCAGAAAGGATATGATATAAAGGCCAGGCAGGAGCTTGGAACTATTTGCTATTTGAGGCCCCTTTTTCTCTGTGATGACTGCTATAATACAAATAGAATGAATGTTATTTTCACTTTTTGCCTTTTACCCTAAAAGGTAGAACTTTCTTTCATTTTTTTTTAGTTAGCAAAACATACAAATATAGGTCTTTTGTAACATTAAGTAGAGAATATGAACTTTCAAAACACAGAAAACATATATCAAACAGTATATCTCTGAAAGAGTTCAGTAGATTATCCGATATATAGTAAATCCAACCAAATTTTAGTTCTCTTTTCTTCTAACTTTTCATTCCATCTTACTACAATACCAGAGGACACAACAGACAATTTTTTGAACAGTTCAACAATTTTAAATCTCCCAGGCACCTGATAATTTTCAGTCCCCTTAATCTCTTAATCCATCTATAGAACTACATTTTCAAATGAAAGACATTAAAAAACTGCTTGATTATTTTTCCTAGTTTTTTTTCCTGATGTTCACAAAATCCTTGACAACCATATTTAAATATTTCTGCATTTCAACTTTACACTAAGTCCAGTCTTAGCTCAACGATTATTCCTCTCTCTCCCTCCTCTCACTCTCTTCTCTCTTTCTCTTTCTCCCTCTCTCTTTCTCTCTCTTTACCCCCTCCCTCCCACCCAGAAGAGTAAGGAGACATGATCTAATTGAAATATCCAGGAAGGGAAATTTATACCTTTTCTTTTCAAACTCAAAAGAACTTCTAAAAACAGGAGCATTCCTAAAGGTTTGAGAGTGTGCTTTAGTAATCTCAATAGATACATGTATTCCAGGTAAGTTAATTTGAGGTTACCTTAAGTGGCCCCAGAAGAATATTACACCTGCAATTTGATTTCCTTCAGGTTTCTGATCTGATCTACAACCTACAGTTGTGTTCAGCAAGTACACTAGTCAAAGACATTTAGCTGCTTCCATGAGTGGAACTTTGAAAATGCAGAAGAAAATTCAGACGATGAAAGTACCAAGAAAAAAGAGTAAAGACACTTCATTTACACCCCCACCTAACTGATTTTAAACCATTACTAAGATAGCAAGCAAATCCCTATCAGTATAAATCTGTCCACTGGGCTGACTCAGTGCTTCCACAGTCTGAAGAAGGGAAGAAAAGGAGGGGGAGATAGAAAAGGAGAAGAGATGAAAATAGAGAAAAGGAAAGCTTAACCAAAAAGCTCATTTTCCTTAAAGCTGTAGGAATCCTTGATATTGATTCTGGCAAACCCAGGTCCTCATCAAAGCATGAAATTGGTATAACCCTAGTACTTTGGAGAAATTGTGCCTCTGTTCCCAAGGGCAAGGCCCTTCCCAAAAGTCCAGCAAAACTGCCATGTCAAAGCTTAGTAGCCTTTCTGATCCAGCTCCAAATCCCCAATCTCAATTCCTCCCAGATGGCCCCAAAATAACTTTTCCTGTTTAGGACCTGTGGTGATGTATGTGTACAATGAAACCCATTTATCTGCACATCTCAGGGAACCACTGAACCACCATGGCATTAAGAAAAACCGTTGAGTAGGATCTCAGCTGGTTGTTCTTACAGGAAGCTAGCATATCTAGAAAGCTCTTGAGATATTCATAAATTTCAGTTAACTCTGGTCTTCAGAAAACTGAGGTCTAATAAAGTTAGCTGCAATGTAGTCTAAAACTATATTTTCCAGACTATTTTCTCCCTTTCCCATAGCTAAGATCTTCCTTACCCTACTGTTTTTTCCTTACACAGTATATTCAAGTAAATGCTCTCATTTTTAGATTTTAATTTTAAACATGGCATCTATGCATCTGCTATGTACACATAACTATTGGGAAATAAAACATTGTGCACATACATAAAACATAACATTATATTGCTACAGATTAGCCCAAACTTCAAAGGACCAGTCCTGATCTGAGACTGAATAATTCTCCTGCCTCTTGATACCTTTGTCATCCATCAGGTACAGAACAAATGATCTTTACCAGAGTGTCATTTTCATGAAATCTCTTAAGCACTTTGAGGAGAGAAGCAGTAGAAAGACAGAGAAAGAAAAGCTTGAAAAATTGGATCCTTTCTAAGGACAGAGAAACTGGCTCATTACCATTAGCATTACCTCCCCCCAAAAAAACTTGTTCCATAAATTCCATTGTCCAGTCCTCCCAAAACCCATACTCCCATTAGTATTCTTACCTACAAAAAGCAATAAAATATATAAGGGGCATGAGAGGTGATCAAAGACACTGAACTATAATCCATAAGAACATAAAAATATAGCAAACAAAAACACCTTAGCTATTTGCTACAATCTCAACACAGCTAGTTTCCATAGTGTCTCCAAAAAGCTGCCTTAATTGAAAGAAAAGCTCTGTGACCTTACAGACTCAGTGTCTTATTACCAAGGTGAAAATTTCAAACACAGAAGCATTTCACTTTATGTATTTAACTTTGTAGGCATTCCTAAAACTTAGCTTTCATTAAAAAAACAACAACAACAACAACAAAAACTACCATATCAAAAGGGAGTGCTAAGTAATTCTTTCTAAACTTACAATAAACATCCACAAGCTACTGAAATTTATATAGCTTAAACACACATACCCATACCACCTTTGAAGACTTTTGTGAAATTCTCTAGAATGCTCTGCTTTGTCATAAGTGATTACATAAGCAGATACATTTCTGTGTGAAAACAATGTGTAAGTCAAAAGTGGGTTTTAAGCTTATGTATCAAAATGCAACTAACTTAAGGAAATATTAGATTAAGAACAACTGTGGAAATAATTTTAGGGAGAGAGTTCTATCCAGAGGCTTGATTTTCCTTTGTTTTCACAATAGGAGACATCACATACACAGAAATACATAAGGAATGTTTAAATGCAATGCATGTAAACTAGTGAAAATTTTCCATGAGATACTTCTAGTATACGCATGAAGTATTTAAGTTAAAGAATCAGATGCAGAAATATCATGTGAGAGTTAGTTTCCTAAATATAACTTTGAATCTCTAGTGAAGTAGAAGTTTATAAATAAATAAGTAGAAGGCTGAGTCTCTCCACAGAAGTCTTAGATCTATACAACTAACTAGAATTCTCTGACAACAGGGCAAATCATAGGGGGCAAGTCAACTTTCTATTTTTACCTTCTATCTATCAGGAAAAACCACACTGATTTATTTTTAGATGAAAGAATAAGTAATATATATTTAAATAACATTTGGAAGAGTTTACATTTTTACTTCATAATATCCTATTGATACTATACTTTGTCAGAACATGTTGATATAAATTTGAACTGAATCTAACAAATTCCATCAAGATGGAAAAACGTCTGAATTATATGCATCTGTCAGGAAGAATACAAATGCAAAAAACTGAGATATGTTTTAAAATAAACTCACCAGATTGCACATACTTTAATTTTACAATCATAGGCTTTGCTATCTAACCTTTATTTGGATAAAAATACATAAGTTCTATCAAGATATTTGTGTTCTTTTACAGTTGAGACCTATTTAAATGTGTCATGTTCTTTTTAAATGTCCAGATGGATTTTTAAGGCAAAAAAAAAAATCTTAGGATATAGATGATTTAGACACCTATAAAGTAATTTTTATGATGTGCTAAACCTATCACGCAATTTTTAAAATTTTGTAACGGATGAATTTTCTTTTTAAATAAATGCAATAGGATATATGTGTCACTGAATAAATGTAGTATGGACTAGGGATGATTTCATAACTATAACCCAAAATTAATAAATGTTGTTTCAATAATAAATATCAACAAATAACATTTCTATTTTAAGTATGTGCTTAATACAATGTTTATGTATTAATCTTTACTGTTTTTACAAATATGGAAGTTATTCCAGTATCCATAGAAATTCACTGGTATGGTTAAGGAAATCTCATTACAATGATATTCACTTAATTTCCTAGGAAGGACTAAAGGAAGGGAAGAAGAAAAGGAGGGAGGAAAGGAGAGAGGAGAGGAAAGAAAAAGGAGGGAGACAAGGAGGAAGGAGCAAGTAGTTTGAGTTTGTAAATGTGTGTTAAAATGATATGGCATGATGATATACACACATTTAAAGGTATTATATATTATGATTAAAGCTTTTTCTATTTTTTGCTTATTCAATAGAACTCAGAACATAATATGATGATTACTAGTACATGCATACAGTTTTAGTAATACATACCTTCAGTTTACAAGTAACAATGTACAACAAATGGAATTTTACTTTCTTCAAGCAAATTAGGAGGTCAACCAAAACGCCACAAAAAATGATATAAAATTGCATTGTCCTATAAATGAATTTGCTGAATGAATGTACAGTGTACCCACACTCAATTCCTTTCTGAAATATCAGAGCTATCCATAGCAAAATAAAATAAAATAAGAAAAAGTTCTTTAAAAATAATGCATTTATGTGGCATACTGTTATGTGTTAAACAGATTCCCACTCTTTTTCTGAATAAGTTTATTTGCTCATTTGGGGAAAAATTGTGAAAGAATTATTCATTATTCTTACGCATAAATTTTAAAAATAATTCACCACACTTGATCAAATTATTTTCAAAGTATATACAGAAAAAAAAATACTAAACTTCCCTGCCTACATGTGAGAGCTTGTCAGCATTCAACTCCTAGGCTTTAATCCCAGGCTTTAAATAATTCAGATAACGGTTGATTACTCCATTGCAAGAATCGTTGAGCTCTGCAAAATCTGAGTAACACAATATATTCTACATTTTTTTAAAGCCAATCTTGAATAGTAGGCATCTAAGTAAAACACTTTCAGCAAGCAAACCATGCAACCAACCCATTTTTGCATTTTCTACATAAAGTCTGGCAAATACCAGTGCAGTTTACTAACCAAGTAATTCTATGTCCTTGCTTTCATTACCAAGCCATCTAATTCTACAGCTTAATTTGCTGAACTCACAATACCCCATACAGACATTTTCTGGGTTTAAAGGTTTCTTGGAGTTATAACTGAAATGGTTAGTTATGTTATGCAGGAATCCCAAAGTACACACAAACAAAATCTGAAACTTAAAAGAATACTGCTTTGACATTCACTTCTATTTCTTTAGGAAAATTATTATTTTTAATGTCTTTTGACACCCAAGATGCAATATCTACTGCCTCTGTTCACTTGTACATATCAGCCATTATAAAAGGGGTTTGCTCAACTGGCTAAATCACAACCTGAGTAATATAAAAAAGAATAACCAAGAAATACTGGCTTCCAATCCCAAATCAGAAAGTGACAAAATTTTTCCATCCAAAATATCTAGCTGAATTCCAATTGGATTAAATTCATTCATAAAACTGATGTATGTAGCAGTTCACTTTGATGTATGTGAGTGTACATATATGTCTGAGCATGTGTTCACAGTCATCATGAAACCAGATAAATGAAAGAAGTACAATTAGGTTACAAGCACCCAAAAAAGCTTTCTAAGCATTATATATAAGTTGAGCAAAAACCCCACAGATTTTAGTGGTATGGAACACTTCTAACCATTTCCTTCTCTAAAACCATTCATCACAATCTTTTTCTTAAATCCTGTCTAAGCATAGGAATAATTAGGTCTTCATTCTAGCAAGCAAGGTTTAGTCACATATCTGGATTGAAATATCATGAAGTAGAAAATCTACACATCACATTCAAGTATCACCATTCAGTATCACCAACAAGTACCACATTGACTACTGCTCATACCATTTGGAAGCCAGTCCTCACATGACTACTGGCCTGACACCTCATCCATCAGCAGGGTGCCCAGAGCAGAGCTGGGCAGTCTTCCTTTCGCCTTCTCCAGAGTGGAGGCCCAGCTGGGAAACAGGCTTCTCTTCCAATAGCAATTAGATCTTTAAGATCAGGCCTTAGCAATTTGACCTAAAGACATCCTCCTCGCAACAAAGTCTCCAACATCTTCTGAGGAAGAGACAGGGAGTAAGGCAAATGAAAAATCCAGGTCTCCGTGGCCTGATTAGAAACTTTGTTGTGTCAAATAAACTTTGGCCACTGGAGGAAAGTACCCTATGGTTGCTCTAGCTTTAGAAAGATCTGTCCAGGGCTTCTCAATCTTCTTTTCACCTCTCTCTCTCCCTCTCTCTCTCTCCTCTCTCTCTCCCCTCTTCTCTTGTTTCAAAAGGGGCCTCTGGTCAGCGCTGATTAATAAGTGTTTTTTGTTGTGAAGTGTTGAATAATAGAAGATGGCCGGTGACCCAGTAAAGACTAAACCTTGCTCTGGTTTATTGTGGCAAGCTGAGAAAGGGGCTTTAGGCCCGGGACCCCAAGCACTGACCCGCACACATCCCGCGGATCGCCTATTCATTCTCACAGCCCAACAGTCGCCCGGGCTCCCATTGTTTGCCAAGCAACAATGGAGATTTCGCAGGGAAAGTAAAGCCCTTTTCAGATTCCTCTCTGATGTTTTGCATTTAGGGAAACACCGGCCTCCACTTTTTTCCCCCGACATTTTCCCTCACCGCAGTTAAAGCGGTTCGTGTTCCGGGAAAGTTGAGTTTGGCGCTCGTTCGCCGAACACCACGGTTAGGAGGAGGCGAGATGGATGGAAAAAGCAAAGCCTCAGAGATTTCCTTTTTTTTTTTTTTTTTTTGCAAAGCATTTAGAGTACGGAAGCTGCCTCTAGGGAGAAAGGGGGAGAGGGGGAGGGGAGGAGAAAACCTCGCTGAGGTTGCCTGGGTGGCGCGTGGCTTCGGGGCGAAGAGGCGAGCGGCCGGGCCCTAGGCTCCCCGCTGCCGGCCAGGAAGTGGCGGGTCCGGCTCGGTCACCAGCGAGCGAGAAAGGCCGTCGCTGCTGATTTCCTCCCTTTCTTCCCCGCGCCATTCTCTGCACCTCCTCTCCCAGACCTGAGATGGCCCCACAGGCCAGCACGCTTTGGGACCAACGCCGCAGACTCAGGCCGGAGGCGCAGAGGCGTGGGGACCTGGGCCCTACAGGCCTGGGCCACGTCTCCGTCTCCAAGACTTACTTCGGCTTTGCTTTCCCCGCACCTGGCTTTCTAATTCCTCTCCCGGCTCGGAGAAGCGACTCCCGCAGGGTCGGCTAGGGACACGGGTGGGGGCGGCGGGCCCTGGCGCGACCGCTCAGAGATTTGGCCTGGCCTGCTCAGGCCTGGGTCTCTCCGCCTGCTTCCCCTCGGCGGCCCACCGGGCGGGTGCGTCTTCCTGGGACAGCCTAGCGGACCTGCAGCACTCAAGGGCACGGGTGCCTGGAGACCGAAGGCCTCTTTGGTCCTGCTCGCCGAGGGACACGTGCGAGCAAGGGTGGGAGGTCAGCAGGTCGCACACCAGAGTCGAGGGTGAGCTGGGGACCGGCGGCACCCCTCGGCCTGAAGGGTAGAGTGCGGCCTGGACTTCACGCGGCCCGCGGCAGGCAAAGGGCCCGGGCTTTCGGGTCGCGAGCCTCTGTCGTGAACGGAAGCGCTGAGTGGGGCCGCGCGACGCTGCCCTCCCGGGACAGACCGGGCCCAGCCCTCGCAACTGCCTCAGCCTGCAGTTCCGGGACTCAGGGTCTCCGCACGCCCAGCCTAGCGCCTCCACCTTCCCCCGGAGAGCGCGTCGGCTCAGGGCTAAGGCTCTCGGAGGCCGCGCAGGCCGCACGGCCTGGTAGGCAGCAGGAAAAGCGCACTGCGCCTGCCTGCTCGGCCCCGGCCAGTCGCCCTCTACTCCCAAACTGCTACTTGTCAGCGCCTGGAGCAGAGAGAGGAAGAAGAGGAGGAAGGGCAGAAAGGAGGAGGAGGCAGAGGCGGCGAGCGGCGAACAGAGGGCAGCGAAGGGGGAGGAGGGCTTATTGTCCGGTCCCCCCAGTCCAATTGATATGCTAATCCCCTTTCTGATTCCATAACAAAGAATACCTTTGCACTTTTAAAAGACTTTTGTGCCCCAGCTACAGAAGTTTATTATCCACTAATTAGCAACAACTTCTGGCAATGAGTTGGGTTACATTTTCATAAGCTCCTAGCCGGGGCGGAGAGGTGCGCAGGGTTGGCGGAGGTTAGCGCGCGCGGCAAACCCAAAAGAACCCGGAGCCGGGAGGGAATCGGCAGCTCAAGTTCCTGGGCAGACCGCGCGAGAGGAGACCGGAAGCTTTGTTACAGGAATGAGTCGAAAGGTGCCTAGAGAAAGGCTCTTTGGGCCCGGGACTCAGCAATCTGGGCTCAGGAGGTTGGGTGACCTTATCTGATCCAACACTGTAACCCCCGCCCCTCACACCCCAATCGCTGAGCTGCACGGAGGAGGTGACAGTAGATAGCCTTGCAGGTGTCCTGTCCTAGCCATCTGTTTGGGGCGGGAGTGTGGGGGTGGGGGGGTTAAAGGCTTTCGCCTCTGATCTCGCTAAAGGTTTTCTCTGCAGTTTCCACATAGAATAAATTGCTCTAAAGAAAGCGACCCATACAAATGAAACGCACCCGCCGTTTGGGTTTCCTCCTGAGGCCTTCCCACCAGCACGGCTAAAATTCCAGGACCCACAAAGCTGAGGCAAAGATGGCTTTTGCCAGAGCCAGGGTGGGTGTGGAGCTTTTGCTGTATTAAGGACCCACCCGAAGTCGTCTAACGGAGTGCTTCCACCAGAGCAGACCCTTCAGGCTAACCAGAGCACAGAATCCAACCTTCCTGTAGGCCGGACGGAGTGCGTATCGTGTGACCTTGTCTCCCTCAGGCTTTGGCGAGACTTTGCGGATCGTTAACGTCCCACACCCCAGGTCAATAACTGGAAAGGAACAGAAAGAAAATCATCCGGTGAAAAATAGAGGGCAGTGAGACGATGCTCATTCCTACTAGTTCCTCCAAAGAGAATGATGTCTCTTGCTTCTAATAAACCCTTTCAGTAAGGCCTTCGATCTGAGCTCGAGCACAGAGATGTTGTTTTTCCTTAGATAATTCGAGTTCCCAAACTCAGCATCTGAGGACACACACACTCTGTATGTTCTACTTTTTAAAAAATCTCATTCGTTTTTGGTTTTCACTGTCTGCAAACGAACGCATAGAAAGTATTGTTGGGTTTTCAAGTAGATGCCAGCTGGGTTCTGGAGGCCTGTGAGTTCTCTTGCACCGCAGAGGTGGCGGAGTCCGGTTTGATAAATGTTCAAAGGTAAAACAAGGCCCTGCTAAAAACCCCAGGGTGGTAAGAGCAAATATTCAGAGGCAAGAAGAGGTGAGCTATGTCGCATTCCCTTCCCATGGAAGTAAATGCAGTTATCTGCAGTCTTAACCTCTCTGGTATTCTAGTGCAGTGTTTCTGAATAAGCGCTGTTAGAACTAGAAAATGGGAGGAGGTGAAGATTTTGCAGTATATTGCTGAAAAAAATGGAAAGAAGATAACCAAGACTTCGACACTGCATCCCAGGCAAGAATCTCAGGAGTAAGAAAGTGTTCCCAAATTTTTCGTCAACAGAACCCTTAGGTGCAGTGAGAGAGGAGGTGGGTGGTGAGTAAGGGGAAGAGGAGTTGTCTGTTGTCACCCTCGGCCCCCTTCATTGAGGTAGAACAATGGCCCGGCTCGGGGTTTTTTCTGAAAGAGAAACTGTGGGAAGGCAGAGTTGCTCTTTGTGCCCCAGCTGCTTTAGAGGAGAGGAGACTACAGATGACCCCCTTGACCATTGGGTGGTGTCTACCAGATCTGGACCTCTCAGAGACACTTTGAGAACTTAAAAAAAAAAATGGCTTGGCTCTGTCGTCTGCTAAGGCCCACTCATCCTCTGAAGGATATCAGAGCAAAACCAAGAGACCTCTGAATTTGTCAGGAGAGGAGGGGGAAAATGAAACCACACACTCCCACATGTTATGTCAGCCCTGCACATCTAATCACAGTAAATTCTGCTTACGTGTATATTTCAGATTAAGGATCTATGTATGTAATCCTTCACATCTTCCCATACCACAAAAAAACTTAATTCTTTCCCAAGGCGAAGGGTTAATTAAAAAAGGGGGGGGAGCTCCATTTTATAGCAATGGGGTAATCATATGACTGTGACCTTGACGTGTGAAAGGAGGGGAGTATCCGTAGATTTGGACCCAAACCCCAGGCTTATCCATATCTAGGGTGTCTTATAGACCCTTTCTAAGGACACCAACAGGAAGGGGGGGGCGATATTTTCAAAGGTTACCATTAGCAGTTCATTCGCTAAAGTTCGGAACTTGGTATTTTCATATTATGCGAAATACATGATTTAATTATACTCCAAAAACAAATTAAGGACA
>PVHY01000244.1:168317-276291 GCA_004024945.1 Uropsilus gracilis
GAGAGAGAGAGAGAGAGAGAGAGAGAGAGAGAGAGAGAGAGAGAGAGAGAGAGAGAGAACGCGAACGCAGAGGGAGGGAGGCAGGGAGGAAGACCAAACCCCCGCTTTACAGCTTTGAAAGCTTCTGAATTTCAAGCAGAAAGTAGAAGGAGCCCCATTCGGCAATGAGCGTCTTTCCTTGGGCTGCGTGTGCAGAGCTTAGACAATGAAAATCTCCATCCCCCTCCCCCACCTCCCACTAGGCTACAAGATTTTTGTTTTCGTTCCTTCTCAACGGTGGAAGATGTGCAAAATCAAATACGTAGAGATGTGCATATAGATTTAAAAAAAAAAAAGCAAATCAAACGGGCTGAGACTCGGATTACTCAAAGGCGCACGGTCTGTAAGTACAATCTTTTTCTGCTTTAGCCGGACTCTGCGTCGCTGGATGAATGGGTTGAGGGTGTTCGCTTTGCAAGTCCGGGCGCGCTGGTTGTGTTTGGATGATTTTTATCCACAGGGACTTTCTCGAAGCTTGCATGTTCCTCACCTGAGCGGGTGAAGTGTTTCGCGCGTTGTGGTGTGCAGAACAGGGCACCTGCTGTCTTGGAGGCAGCGACTTCCAAGCAGCGCGTGGGGGGGCGGCGGAAGGCACCGAGGCGAGGGGTTCCCGCGTTGCGAGCATCCTTGAGAGCCTCCCTGCTGGCTCCGGGCTGCAAGGTTGGTTCTTGGCACTGGATGGAAATCATGTCTCTGAGATCTCTAAGCTCTGGGTTCACTAGTCACGCTAGAAAGACAGGACGGTTGGTGTCGAAAAGAGCAGATCTGAAAGGGACGAGGGGATGCAACCCCCCCCCCCAGTCTAGATTGGAATCCCGGACCCGCGCGGGCGGGGTTCTTGGGTTTTCAGGACTTTTGCAGGGGTTAGCTCTCTAGCTCGTGCCTTCCCTGGGTCTTTTATTTGTATCTCAAATAAAAGATTTCTTGTGACAAGGTTTGAGAGAGGGTGGAAGTGTGTTTCTCAGAGTTCCCAAGCGGGAGAAATTGTGGTTCTGGGGGGAGGTATTTTTTTTGCCTCTTGAAAATGTGCAAGAATTCCGCGGGCCCATGCTTTCTTTGTGTGCCGGGCAGCGCCAAGCGCTTTGTGCTTCACAAGAAGAAAATGGCGAGTCCTATTGTGTTTAGGCCATTTTCTTCCGGTACAAGGATTTACCCAAGTTCTAAATACTTAGTCGGGAAGTAACCTTCTTGTGCCTGAGAAAGTGTGAATCACTGAAGTTTAGCTCCTGGCCTGGCGTGGATACCAGCCGCAATTTGGGGAAGAGCCTGTTTTCTTACCTTTGGGATAGTTGCTTCGAAACAGTATTATGACCACTTTGTGCAAGTCAGTGCCCTTCAGAGATCTTGAGCGACAATCAGGACTTGGAAAAATAAATTTCCGTTTATATATGCTCATATATAGAGTTAAATTGCATACGTTTTCTGATAATGGAGAGGGGGGCATGAAAGATAAAAGACAATTAAATGTTTGGAGTGAGGAGTGGAGTTTTTCTTTATTCTTACATCCCAAGGAAACCCCAAGAGAGGTTAAAGTTACTCTGCTGGGTCAGGCTTTTAGCGTTTATACCGAAGGTGAAATGTTATTTTGGACAGAAAGAATTATTATAAGTAGCTTTGGTTACCAGAGCATATGCCTTCTCTGCTTCACTAGGAAAAAAAAAAATTACAGGGTGTTAGAAAAGAGATTTAGTTTAATACTCTTAGTGCTTATGTATGTTTGTGATATATTCATATTTATATCTACATAGATATTTAGAAAGACTATTTTACTCTTTTTCTAAATTATTATTTTTTGTATATAATTCGGCACACATTAAACTGTATGTAAAATTTGACAAAACTATCTATACAAGTATGCCTGTTACTCTTTTGAAAGAAAAAAAATGCAGGTTGACAAATACTATTTTCAGTTTATTAAAATTGGTCCTTAAATGGTGCAGCGGTTTTGTCAGGTCAAAAATAATGAAATCCATACTTTCTTTCATCTGCTTCTTGTACTCTCAATTTGGTGGCAAATATAGAAATATGAAAACAACTGGAATGGGCGAGATAACTGAAAACCTGTATACTATCTCTCCTTTGGACACTATTTTTTAGATGTAAGGGCATCAAACCGGTGCAGAAGTATTGTGAATTGCATTTTTCAAAATGCACCACTGGCATGCCCCTTCATGGATCAACACCATGGACAGCGAACAAATATTGAGTTACTAAGCAAAAAGGACTCCAGTAAAATGTTATGAAAGCTTACATTCAAAATATACTGGGAAGCAAAGACAATCTCTACAATTTTTAGAAGGAAACCGATTCCTTTAAAGTGTAGATTTTCAAACTTCCCCTACAAAAATACTTAAGAAATAATGATTTATGCACCCTGCCTCAAATAGCATACATATTTGAGCCAATTAAAATAGGATGAGGTCTACCTTTTGTTACTGGTAAATAGCAAGTTTAAACCCATTCATTTAAAAATTAGACTGTTTCTTATAAGGCCTTGAAACAGAGTGAGAATAAAGAAATTTCACTATTTCAGGCGAGCATTAGCTGAATGACACTAAAGCAAATTAAATTGATTTTTATCAGTGACTGTATTTCTAAACGCATAGAATTGGAAAAATTAAATGCCACTTTGATAGACAGGGATAATATGAATGGAGATATTATCCAGCTACTCCTTCTACCCTTGTTTAACCATTGTAATCTATAACCAACAGTGCAATGTTGTGAGTGAACATTTTTTTCTTAAGAAAGTCAGACTTTTCGAATATACTGGTTTGATCTTTAGCACAGGATTGGTACAGTGATCCGCTGTGTCAGAAATCAATTTATTTTGTTTCATACAGTGCTTGAATCTTCTTTATTCTTTCATAGAAGTGAACTTCATTTAAAATCATTCATTTGTGGATTACATAACACATTCAAAATTGTTCTTTTAAATTCCCAATTTCTTGTATTTTTTGACTTATCTCATAACCTGACTTCAGTGTGACTTGTAAAGGTCTGGGAAATCATAAAGCAAAGCTATGCTTATTCAAGAAATAAAAAGAGTGTGAATTCTAAAATAGCATCAAATTAACGAGAGGCTTGGTTCATAAATTATTTCCTCATCTTTATTCATCAGATTTGGCTATGGGATGCAACTGCAGTTACCTGGATGTGCAGAGTCTTAAAATTAGATGCTGGATATGTTTGGACACACGCACGCACGCACACACAAGTGCACAAACACATTCACACACAAACACCTTTTTAAGATGTCTTCAAAGTACTTGCGAAGGAAATGATGTAATGATCAGGACCATGGTGAGGTCCCGGAGGCTCACCGTAGCCCTGGGCTCCGGTTGGGACACCAAGTAGATGGTTATTGTTTTGAAAGGCACATTCGTGATAAGATGAAGCATAAACCCAAATCTTGTCCTGGGGAAAGGATGGCGAGTGGGCGAGAAGAGGAGATGCAGATAAGCTCTGCCTCTACTGCTTGCGCACATAATTAAGAGACAGCCTCAAATCTGGAGCGTGGACTTTGTCCGGCCTACGGTGCTTCTTTTCCTGGTACTTGGTCTACAATGCGTGAATGGACAAGAACCCACGAGTTTTCGAATTAGGGATCTAGGTGAGCTGTCCAGAGGGCTGCGGACTCTTCTCTCCATTTTGGGGAGAAGCAACAGAGAAAGGTGACTTTGGCTGCCTTTGAGGGAGGCTGAACAGCAGGATTGTGAGGGAAAGGCTGGGAAGGCTGGGGGCGCGACATCTTAGGGGGCTGTCTTTGGGCTCTAGTGTTGGCGCCAGAGGGTGTAGGCAAGGGCAGGGCACTCGCCCTTTTCTGTACCCAGGCACAGCTCTTGGGGGCTGAGCGCCTTCTGCGGCTCTTTGGTTTCAAGGACACAGAGAGCTGCTCAGGACTTTGGGAGCCAACATCTGTCTGACTGGTGACGTCAGCAGCCCGTGTAATCCTCTTGTGCTGAAGGCAGATGCCTTATTTGTTTGGCTGGAGCGAGCCATTAATCCCTAATTCTGGATCAGCAAGCGAGGGGGAAAGACCGGACCGCTCCGACCCACCCCCTCCCCACCCCCTACCCCCACCCTGAAGCACCTTATACCACCGAAGCCTCTCTGCCTCCTCTTTCCTCCGCGAACGCGCTGAGCAGCGATTGAAAAAGCTTTGGTCCTCTGCAGGTTTGAGCAGGGCTAGTGGGGCTTTCTTCTTAGGATTTCTAGGACTAGGACTACGTGTATTTTTTTCTCTCATCGATCGTTTCGATTCTCTTGCCGGGACTCGCCAGTTTTGCAGTTTCAGGGTCCTAAGCCAAGAAGGAATGGGGATTGGAGGCTGTAGGTTCGAAGTGTGGTCGGAGGGAAGGGATGCGGCTGGGGAACGAGGGTTCAGAATGCGGGAATGCCTGGACAGCACCGGAGGACGGTCTGCGGGCGCATTTGGACGGTTCTAGGTCCGGAAATATTTTCTCTGACCGTGGCGGTGCCGCAGCGTTTGGCCCCCTCCTCGCGGTTTCCGCAGCCGGGACTTTCGCGCCCCGCCAGCGCACCGCCCCCCAGACTTCGGGCTCTGGGCTCCGCGCGCTGCAGCTGCCTTGGCGTGTGGTTGAAACCCAGGCATGGAGGTCTAGGCCCACGCTTGGAATTCCGTCCTGTGGTCACCATATTTCCCTTGCCTGCTTGCTCTCGCCTCCTGTCCCCTCTCCCCAATTTCCCCTCCACCCTTCTGTCTCCCTTGTCTAATTCTGATGTAATTGTGTTTTTTAGGGGCGCGTTCTGGGGTTTCTGCGCTAGACCGGCTCTCAGCCGTCTCATCAGCCGCAGCGGGGCTCTACGTGGCGGTACCGGAGGATCCCTTCCTCGGATGCTGGAAAAGGAGGTGGCCTTTTCACCCGGTCCACCGCGCCTTAGGGGAAGCCTCGAAAAGAGTCACAGCGCCCGTCGCCTCTTGCCCGCTGCGCAGAGGGCTCTGCCTGTAGAGGTCAACTCCCCTCACCCCTTTCTCTCTCCTGCTCGCCCTTCCTCCGCCCGGCCCAGGTTCACCCCAATTACTGACTCTTGAGGCAGTCTGAAGAGTGCGCACCGCGCAGTCCAGAGCAAGTAACCCTCAGCTGGTGCAGCCCGGAGGGCTGCGCTTCCCGGCTATCGGGAAGCTTAGCGAGCAGCCTTTTCTCTCTCCAGCAAAACCGTAGCCAGACCAGATGGGCCGCCCATCTCTCCCGGGACTAGGCAGGTGCCGTTGAGTTAATTTTTCCGCATTACAAAGAAAGATGACCCAGCCCGCCCTTGGAATCAGCTCTTCCCAAATCTCCCAACCAAAGCCGCGGCAACGTTATCAGAGGACACAGAAACTGGCATATCTGCGTGTTTATCTTACATGCACCCACGCTTGAGCAAGGTCCTTTTTAGATGCTAGATCTCATCCCAACAACAGGAAACGGTCTGCGAAGCTTTCTGTAGCAGAATATGCTTGAATGGCGGTCCTTGAAAGCTGTTCTTTTTGCAAGTGAGTTAGAAGAGATACAGGGTGAACCAACTCGGTTAATTGCTTCAGTAAAATAACACGATTACGAAATTAGATCTGTACCAGAGGGGTAATTAACTTCGATCCATGCCTTCATTTGAAAACTAGATTTATAGGCGTATGTATGTTTTTGAGGTGTGCTGCAAATGCCATGCAGATATATGCATATGCATACGCAGACAGTAGCATCGTCTACACTTCCACCGAACAGACTAATTAGCAGGGACTCTGGCAGCTGTGGCAGGAGATGAGCTGAGACAGGAGCCCGACTTATGAATTACAACTCCAGGGGAGTCATAGATAGGGAACTCAGATCTCAGGGGAGAAGGGCAAGAAGGGGGAGAAGTGTGTTATTCGCAGTGGGTCAGTTATTTTCCGGATCAAGATCAGACTCTGCCCTCCGTGTTCACAGCGGACCTTGATTTAATGTCATACAATTAAGGCACGCGGTGAATGCCAAGAGCGGAGCCTACGGCTGCACTTGAAGGACACCAAAGCTTCTCGGGGTCAGAAAGGGGAAAAGACAACTACAGGGGTCTAGGGGGGTGAGAGAACAAACCCCTGCCGCATAAAAACTCTCAAACTGACTCTAGAACCAACCTAAATGTTTCTAAAGCAAAAGGTCATAGTTTTCAGTGAGAGCATCAGAAATCCGCAAATCCCCAGGGGGGACTTAAAGTGGGGGTGGGGGGGAGACTTCAGTGACAGCTGTCAGGAAAACAGTGGTTGGCATTTGTGCAAATATCCAGATCGTTGAAGCATTTGAAAATCAGTGGTTATTCCAAGAGCAGGAATGCGATTGTTTGCAATCCTGGGCCAGATATGGCAAAGGAAACAGAAGAGAGGATGGCAACATTAAATGGAGCTCAGACCATATTGAGCAAGAAATCCCATATAGCTCAACTCTGTCTGCTCCGAAAAATTGCTCCGAAAAATTCTCTCATCCCCCCCCTATCCAGCCATCCCTGTGCCCAGCCTCAAGTATGTCTTGTCTAACTTTAAAGAGCGAAGATAATTGTCTTGTCTCCATATAGTCGCAGTGGTCAAATCAGTCAAAGGCGAAGAAGGGGGAAAGTCTGACGGGAAACTTTATAAGGATTAGGTAAATGAATTTATTGAGAAGCCAGTGAGGTGAACTTTACTAAGTAGTTCCGCACTATGGCCTTAGAGCCAAAAACAAACCCAGGCTGGGAGAGCGAGCCCTGATAGATGTCTTTGTTCTGCCTTGGCCTGCAGGGGCTGGGAACAAAGGAAAGGAGCTAAGTGAGGATTCACTAAAGTGGCCGCACCCGCTCCGCCTGTCGCTGTCCGCGGTGCTGACCATAGCTTTCTTCTCTATCCGTAATTAAAGTAGGAAGCAAGAGGATTGTCCCGCTCCCACCCAAAAGAATAACAGAATGTTTGATCATTTTCGTAAGAAATACCACATACACCGAAACCAAAGATTTGACCACTCTAGCTGCTGCCACATTTGACTTGTATTTTTTGATTTTCACGAAATTGTGTACACATACTTGACATACGTATATTGGGAAACATTTTCATCTTATTTAGACCGCAACTAGAACCTAAGCAGTGGACAGGACTAGAAAGAAGAATAATAAGGAGAGTTAAGACATTTTTTATTTCTTATGTCATCTTTCCTAAAATCTACAAACATAAGGTCCTCAACTGCTCACATTAACAATGCTAGTGTGGTCACCAAAGGGTCTCTGAACTCAATTGTGGGCCTCAAGACTTATCAGGAAGAGATGTGGTGGGAATTGACTAGGTGAACCCAAGCAAGAGCCTACCCATCCTGCCTTCCTGAGGATCAGGCTAGCTGAGAACCAGTCTTCCCTTGACGGTCCAGAGCGCCTAGTTCTGCAGACGGCTTTGGCGCGCAGAGTTCGCTTTGCGCTTCCTGGCCGGCTGGAGGCACTGCAGTACTAGGAGGCCTGAAACCCGCATTGCGGAAAAACCCATCATAGCAGCAGCATCTTCTTAAGGCCCAAGATGGGAAAAGGAAGGGCCCTTTACTAAATCCGAGGTAATGAAGATACGCTTTAGGAATTGAGGGTCCAGTAAATCAGGATTTAAATTTTTAATTAGTGTTTAAATCTTTCAGCATATTTCATAGATCTAAATATTGACAGCATGTAAGAAAATAATTTAAATGTCTTAACTAAGAACGAATTAAAGAGGAAAGAAAGAGAGAATAAACCAATTTGTATCTAGTTTGGGCTTTTCAAAAGAAATTGCTTCACATTCACTTGCTTGCCCTTTCTAAATTCATAAATATAAAGTGTTAAAATTAGGAATAGGTAAAAACAATCCACAATGGGTAATAGAGGTAGCAACACCAATCTGGTGCAGATACAGAAATAGACCATAAATGGGTCACATATTTCATCAAATTCATTCTTTCACTATATCAAACAATTTAGAAAATTAAGTAGAAATATGCAATACCCGCAGCAGGCAATGTCCTCAGCCTCCTCCCTCAGGAGGGATTTTATTTGCTGTCAGATTTTAGAACAGTGCAAAGTGGGTGTTCATGCCCATCGCTGTCTTAGTTTTAATTTTATTTGACACAATTTGGGGAGGAATAAGTAAAACACACTGGAACAAAAGGGAATACTTGAATATTAAAAAATAAGTAAGGGTCGAGAAATATTATTCTTGTACCAACTTAAGAGGAGTTTATAGAAATTAGACATAAAGCATTATGTTAGAGAAATTTTGATTTCCTTCTAATATTCATGAAACTGCCTGATGTCCTATATCCATCATCCCTAGGATAGTTTATGAAGCACCAAGTTTCCAAGGCTCCAAAATATTCCTCTCTGAGTTGTACTATAATTCATATTACATAATAAGCACACCCTAATCCTCCTCACCCTTAATCCCTCCTATTTAGGATAATCTAAACTCATCCTTCACAAAGCTTAATCAGTTCAAAAAATTATTTTCAAATAGAAATTAAATTTTGTGAGATGAAAGAGAAAATGTAAAGTACTATTTAGACAAAGGAACATAATTTAGTAACCTGGTTGCTGTGATTAAGTCTAGAATAATTATTGCTGCATAATATATCTGAATTTTTAAGACTGTTTATTTTCTGTGTCTTTTAAAAATAACCACTAATTAATGTCTTGCCAATTTCCCTTTTATGAAATTCTAGGCTCAGCATTTTTGCAATGAAACAATCCAGGCTTCACAATTAGTGTATTTTGGTGCAGTGTGTGGTGGGGGCCCTGTGACAATCACAACTTTCATTTTAGTGGTCTGAAATTAAAGCTTCTCAGAATAACTTAAGAACAGCTTGACCCTTTGAGACACTCAACGACAGCGCTCCAGGGAAATAGTATGTTTCCTTCCAGGGAACAAGATGCTAGCGCATTGCACCAGGAGGTAGCCTGTATCAATAATGCTAAGAGCGCCCTCTGCTGCCTTAGTGAAGCAGGACCTCAGTTACAAAAGCCAGATGGCAGTGAATCGCAATAAGCAGTGAAAATATTAAGCTCTTAGAAGTATTTAATCTGTGAAATTTAAAAGCTCTAATCCTACTGTATTTTTGACAGGGTCACTTGATTTTTATTTTAAGAAGTTCTTGGATAATTTTATTCTACTGTAGAGGGTAGTGAAAAAATCAATGGTTTGACGTTTTCAGGCTGTTAAAATTTCCTAGTAATATTTCAGCACATTTTCTCAAATTTTAATGGAAATACGAAAACAAAAATCACAGTGAAAACATAAGCATTTAGTATATGAGTACTTTTTCTCAATTCCCCATGTAACCAAGATCTAAGAAAAGAAAAACTTAAACATATAATGTTCATACGCACGGGTTGTTTAATTTTTTTAAAAAATAGATAAATTTTAAGGGTTAAGGACCAAAGAAAAATATTATTTTTTTCAATTTTTGATGGTCAATTTATTTTTTACTCATCCTTTAAGTTTTTGAGTAAAAAGTGAATTATGATTGAGGAATAACTTGAATTTTTTGCTTCACATTAATGTGTACACTCTTTTTACTTTTGAAATCTTTGTAATGAATTTATATCCCTACTTACCTTGCAAAGACTTCATTATCACTCTGAGAAGAAGTGATCCAAGATACTAGTAGCTTTTACAAACTCATTGGAAGTATTGTCTGCTTTAAAAATGAGTTTTTCACTACAAAATATTTTTTTTTCAAAAAGTAGGAATTTTTTAAAAGCTCAGTTTTTTAGAATTTATATGTATTTAGATTTATATTGACAAAGTAAATGTAAAGCTGTATTAATTCAATGTTGTAAATTTTAACTTTTTAGCCAATTTCTAAGCATACACACAATTTGCAACTAAGACTATTGTTAAATATACAAGTGTTAATGTAATTAAATGTTTCTATTAATTATGTGGTTGTTAAATAAATCTTACAAAATAAAGTTCTGCTCATTTTATGGTGTCAGAATGAAATAGTTATCTAATAGCATTTATTTTAATTCTATTTTTTAGCTAAATTCTTATAAGAATATTAAGATAAAATTTGCTGAGATTAGTAAGTTAATAATTGAAAAATATATGCTTTTATAATTTGATATAATAGAAAAAGTCATAATTAAACTAAGTTAAATATTTGGTGAGGTATATAAAATTCCATATAACTACAGGTACATTCTCTGAAGATTACACTTACAAATTTATGCAATAATAATTGCAGTAAAGGAAATTTAGAATTTTATATATTTGTTCTAAATATTTTTTAAAAAATTAAATATTTGCTCCTTTTGTTTAATTTTCTCAGTAAATTCATATTTTATCTGAGAGAATGAAAAATGTCATAGCTTTGTTTTATTCTTAATAGTTTACCAGCTTATAGTTAAGTAAAATAAGCATATACATATTAAAGTTTTTTTTCTATTTTAAAAACCATTTGCTTTTCTTTTTTAAAAAGTTGAGCTTCTCCAAATGACCAAAGGATACTGTCAAAGTGAAAAGCACACACCATTATATACTGTTTGCATTTGTATATAAGGAATTTAATCTCTATTTTATATGAACAAGGGTAACATAACTGAAACACCCCTCTGAACTTCTGACAACTTCAAATTCATGGAACTAGTCACTTCTAAATAACATTGATGGGGAGACCTAATACAACAAAAACAACTGATTGCTGATATTTTTAAGAATTAGTATACCAATAACTGTGCCAATTTTTATGTCCACTCTATATAAGATTAATTATAAAATTTTATACTTGTGGGCCTAATCACAGAATTCAGTTTCAAAAGAACAGACTTTAGCATGCTCAGTTTTTTTTTTAACCTAGTATTCAGACTTACTTGTCACTGCAGTTTCCATCAGCTGCTAGTAACTAGTACAATAGAAATATGACTGCATAAGAATTGAAATATAACATTTTAAGTTAGAATAAAATTGAAATATCAAGAAATTGGAATTGGTAATCTTTTAGAAGATTGGTAGTTGCAAAGTACAGGGAAAATATTTACAGTAAAGCACAAGTAGCAAGTAAGTAAAAAGCAAGAAGCAGAAGAAAATACTCTGACAAAATTAGGGGAAATGGTAAGAAATTAGGTCTATGAGATACTTAAAGGGGGAGATTTTACTTCAATTTTTAATATTTCAGTAGAATGGTTATTTTAACAGGCATTTATTTTAAACAGAATTGCTAGCTATTATCTCAAAGGATTTCTACATTGGAATGTTACAATTTTGACTTTGCTGTGTCAAGGTAAGAGCAAAAGAGAAATCAATTAAAATATTGCTTGATTATTCAATCTTTATACCATAGATTGAAAGTCAAATTGTGTTTTTATTTTTCTAGTTGTTGGTCAAACTTTAATTATAAAGAAAACATTAATTTAAATGTAACTGTTGATTAAACCTTAGAACTATTATAATTTAGGATATCTTGGACAATATGTCTTCCACTTTTCAATTTGTTTAAATCAATACAACAATATGTGAAAAAGAAACTTGATTTAACAAATTGCTCCTTATTTATTTCAATATTCTAAGTAGCAGTGACAATATAGTTAGAAAGGCAGGATACATAATTTGCATACAATCACAATATTTCTCGGGAGTACACAGTATCCAACATTGTGGGAAGTAAGTCCCAGACTGACTGCTAAGCACTAAGAACTTAGCCAAGGTCAATTTGAAGGTTACGAAGCTAGGACTACTATGAAAATTGTACGTGGAGAACTATATCCTCCTATTCAGAGCTGTGCATTGTCAGTTTTTCAGAATGAGGAAAATTCTCCATTGTCCAGACATCTTGGCCTAACTTTATTCTTTCAGTTTCCAGAACTGAGCACAATAGTTATCCATTTTCACTGTCCTAATAATAGTTGATAATCAAGTGGAGATTGGCTGTAAGGATTACAAGCATATATATATATATTCATTAAAAAGGGAATTTTACAACTGGGAAATACTTCGAAAAAAAGGAAGATTCTGATTCTATAAGGTTTTTTACTTATTCTTTTAATTTCAGGAAGTACAGACATAAATGCTCAGTAAGCATCCTGTAGCTGTGTTCTATGAGAGGAGGGTTTCAGTAAATGTGTATACACAAATATATATATGGAGAGAAAAGCTAGTAGTAAATATCAAATATATAGATTAGCAATTAGGGTTAATTTTATAATGTAGTTGCAGAAAAATCAAGTCAAACTTAACTGTAGCCTGGATCTAAGTCTCCTGCAACTATCTTCTTATTCTCAGTTAATCAATTTGGTAAAACCCCCAGGACAAGGGAATTATTAATAAAGAAACATTTTTTAGTACTTTCAAGACACACTACATATTCCTGCTATAGTAATTACAATAACTTTTTACAGTTATTACATTTTCTGAATATCCATAAATATTCTTCAGATAAATAAAATTTTTGTACCTTCCCCCCCTTTCTTCCTCCTTCCTCCACTCTCCTTCCTCTTACCTGAATTGAATGATGAAACCCTCAAGTTATTATACAAACAGCATTAAACATGCTTATCACTCATAGACATAAGGCCCAAATTTATACCACAGAATCATACACGCACACATACACACATGCACACACTTAAGCTTGACATGATTTTTCATTTTACTTTTATGGTAAAAAATTAAACATTTTTTAGGTGTCCAATGATAAAAACTTATTTCTTCAATTATTTTATCAATATTTGAATTACTATACTATAAGGTGCCACATCTTGTTTTGTATGTTGGTTAAGTGAATAAAACAGAGGTGACTTCTGTACTCTAGTGGCTATAGCCTTATCAAGAAACTTTTCCTACAATAAAATTTTCCTTTCACACATACTAAATTATTTTCAAAATTTAAACCATTTTATCTTTAAATGCTTCTATGCCAGTGACAAAGCAGATTTCATGACAAAAGCAGACCTGTATTTTACTTTGTTAGGGTAAAGAGAAACAATAGATGAGCATTTTCATTATAAATTGCATTGCCTCCTCCATGGGTAACTGAATATGTTACTATCCCCTTTCAAATTTGGACATCAAAATAAACAAAATATTGACATAAACTGCACAATTCTGATGATAAAGTTTTAATTTCAATCCCACCTTTGATTACTAGTATTGCCTGTAGTTTTTTGTTTATTGGTTATATTGATTTTCAGTTTTCCATAGATGATTTTCCACGTATTTGTTGCAACATATAGAATCTCTATGCAAACTCTACAATATGGTCCTTGTCCTTCATTTATGCATGTTTCTGATAAGTTTTCCTTTCCTGTGTGTTCTTTTTACTTTAATAAGCTATGTCTTTAATTTCAAATTCTTTTCAATATGTTCTTTTTCTACAGAGCTTGAAAATGTAACTAACTTAGGTATATAAGACAAAATTGTCAAGTTTATTGAATTGACCTAAATTGCATACCACATCTAATTTAGTTGGTCATAAATTTGTTATTAAACTAGTCAGAGTAACTAGACCAACTTCTTTATGACCCCATTCTTTCAAATATTTATAATTAACATCAGAACAGTTGATCTCTCAAAAATCCAAAACACTCCCACAGAAGTTAAGTTATTCTTTGACTCATAATATTAACTATGAACTTTTTAGATATTTTGGTGATCATGATGCTCTTCCCAGCTTAACACTTACCACTGTTGACTATCATATTGGCAGGTCTCTGAAAATAGTCAGATGTCTCTATTTGAATTTTCAGGGCAATGATAGATATTGTGTGTATTTAAAGGGTCAAAGATCTTTTTGTACATGTTCTGGGTTATCCAACTCATGGAAAGTACAGAAAGTAGGATTCTCCATATTTGGAATGCAGTTGACAAATGTGGTATAACATGTAGATATTTAATGTGTGGACATTGGAATTGGGAGATATATGTTGTATGCTGAATTCTAATATAATTGTTTGAGTAATTTGGATTTCTTTCTTTTGTCGAATTTCAGGTTTGTTCTTTTTACTTGATCAGTAGGTCTCCTGAATATGCAATAAGAACTACCATCAGATATAATTTATAAATTTAGGTTTTAAGAAGATTAGGTTTCAGCAGGTTTTTTAAAATTTATATATATATATATTTTTTTCACATCATTTTAATCCCTGGGGTTCACTTCCTTCCTCCCCTCTCTGGCCTCTCCAAATGGTTCCCCCTCCCTATTTGTGTACTTTCGTTTGGTTGTCCATATATTAGTGAAACTATTTGGTTTTTGCTTTTTTCTTTCTGCCTTGTTTCTGCTAATATGATTTCTTCTAAGTACATTGATGTTACCATAAAATCATCAATAGTGCTGAAATAAACATCCAAGCACAGCAAATATTTACTGCATCACTATTTATAATTGCAAGGATTTGGAAGCAACCTAAATGCCTCAAAACAGATGACTGGATGAAAAAGATGTGGTATATATACACTATGGAATATTACCCATCAATTAAAAATGGCAAATTTGATGATTTTATGAAAACATGGATGTACTTAGAAGAAATTATATTAGCAGAAACAAGTTAAAAAGAAAAAGACAGAAACCAAATGGTTTTACTAATATATGGGATATAGGGGAAAAAATAAACAAAACCATGAGGAAAATTCAAAACAAGCTAACCACCAAACTGAAGCACACAACTTTGGGCAGGAGGGAATGGGGGGGGGGCGGTGAAGAGGGTGTGGGGGGTGAATCCCTGTGATTACAAAGATGTGAAATTTATAAATAAATTTTTAAAAAATCCAAGCACAAGTGTCCAGAGAAGTGCAAATCAAAACCACAATGAGATACCACCTCACACCAGCAAGAATGGCCTATTTCAAAAATAACAGACAGCAATAAGTGCTTGCGGGGATGTGGAGAGAAAGGAACACTCTTACCCTGCTGGTGGGAATCCAAACTGGTCCAGCCATTATGGAAGGCAGTAAGGAGGAAGCGCAGACTAATGAAAATGGAACTGCCTTTGGACCCAGCAATAGCTCTTTTGGGAATCTACCCAAAGGAGACCTCAATGTGGGTACAAAAGGACACCTCAGCAGGTTTAAAATGCACATAAACAAGCACCTTAACTGAATGGTGTGATGCCACTGGTCTACACTTTTGAAACTGTGCATCGATTCATCAAGTATTTTCTACCTCTCAATATATAGTTATAAATTACAGAGAGTGATTCTAAGATAGTGAATCTGGTCACTGAGTAAAGCAGATTCAATAAGAATTAATGCTTTTGGGAAATGATGGTTATGATATGCCTAGTGGGTAAGTCTAGATTCTTTTAAGAAACAAATGCCAAGCTAGAATTAAATGTGCAATGTCTTTATTGAGGAAAATGTCTATGCGAGAGAAAATAGAGGGGAGCAATTTCCATGCATGTCTGACTACAACGAGAGTGAGAATCACAGAAAGTTGTCCCAAACGCTTTAGTGTGCATTGAGGTTCAGGAGCATTTGGCAATGCCATCAGAAAGCCTTTAAGCAAAACTGAATGTCAAGGAAGACCCAGGTCTTCTACAAGCATTCCTGCTTTTGTCTTCACCATAGTTAGTCAGAAGATAGAGATAATTCATGGGAAATGTGATCTCTGAACAAAACTGACACTGGAGTTTTAGAAGCTGAAGACCTTGGTTAATTACACTGTATAGTCAGAGGTCTGTGGGGTATATTCTTTTTTTTTTTTTTGAAAGGACACCTCCGCTACTATATTTATTTCAGCACTATCTACAATAGCTAAGACTTAAAAAACCCAAATGCCCCCAAACAGACAAATGGATCAAAAAGATGTGGTATATTTATATAACAGAATATTATTTAGCAATCAAAAAGACAGACTTATGCCTTTTGCAGCAACATGGATGAAGTTAAAAGAGATCATGCTAGTGGAAATAAACCAGAAAGAGAAAGAGAAATACCAGATGGTCTCTCTTATATATGGATATAGGGAAAACAAGCAATCAGATAAGAAAAAGTAAAACCTAACAAACTGGCAATGGAACTAAAGCATAAAGCAAGGGAGGGGAAGGAAGGCAGGGATAAGTCTGGGGAGGTTATGAACACAAGAGACCAAGATGATGGTTCATGAGTGACAAGGTGTTGGGAGAACCTCAGAGTATTCTTACTGCTCACAGAGAAGTAAATCAGTGTTAATAAAAAAGAATCAATTGGTATGAAATTTAACAAACATTTATATACCATTACATTGAAGAAAACCCAGGTTTTATTTGAACAGGAGCAAAATAATTAATAATGAATGTGACTCAAGAAGTATAGACTAATTAATGGCTTCTTCCCAAGATGTATTTTTTGGATAGAATAGGTAATGCTGTGATAATTCCGAAATCTCAAGAATGTTTGTGTCTCACTTAAGCTACATGCTCACTGTAAGTTGTAGGGGTGGACTCTGTACTGAAATCCAGCTGATGGCATGTTTACTATTTAAAAATGCCTTCATTTCAAACACATGAACATCCCCAAATGTATTTTAGGGAAAGATAAGTTTAGAAATTCAAATACAGCCAAATATTTTGACACAGAAGTTATAGATATTGTTTCCATTCTGTTTTATTTTCTGAAATTGGTCATATGGCCATGCAGAGAGTTGAAATGGCAATTACCTGAAGTTAAAGATAATAGCTAGTGATGAGCAACAGTGCTTAGTCAAAATAAAACTTCTTGCAAACACAAGAAACTAACATAGCTGAAACTGAATTTATGTCCAGATACTTTTTTTTTTTTTTTCATTTTCAAAGGCAGGAAGTTGTCGTAAAGAGGATTTAGAAAGAAATCTAAGTTGATTCCCTACAATAAAAATAAGTTCATTCTCTGAATTTTTGTGTAACTTCAGATATTCCACGTTCCTTTCTGGGCCTTTACTTTGTCATTTCAAAAATGTATGGCTGGAACTAGATATTTAAGATGCCTTCCAGAATTACTCGATTATAACAAGAACATTAATAGAAATGGAAATATAATACAATCTGATAACCAGACAACAAACAACTATCTTCATTTTCACCTTAAATGCAGGAAATCAAAATTATTGTTCTAAAGTTAAATGAATATGGAGAGTCATCAGTTTATTTCAAGATAATCCCAGGTATTTTTGTGATTAAGGATCCCCTGGACTGGCAAGGAAAATATACTCAGCACTCCCGCATTGCAGTCTTGTCCTTCTGCTGAATAGTGCTGAGACACATCTGCACAGCTTCTTGCAGTGTTCTGCCAGAATCAAGCCCACAACATGAGCAATTCGCAAATGTACTGTTGGGAGGACTTTTTCCCTTGTTTCCTTCTCCTTTTCCACCCCAAGCCCACCCCACTCTATTCCCTCACATTACTCTCAAAATAAATGTGACCTGTCTACAAAAGATTTTACCTTAAACATTGCTTCCTGAGGGAAACTTAGGTTAATACAGCTGTGTAATTTTATCAAGCATGTAAAACCAAAGATAACAATGAGCTTTAGACATTAATAAGCCAATCCCCATCATGTATAACTCCTCTGTCAAGTTAGTTTCTAACTCTTGAACATTAGAAATAACTGGATCTTCTCCAACTATAGCATAAGAAAATCTTTTCATGAGAATGTGGAGTTTAATATAGTTAAAGAGCTTCCAATTAAAGATCTGAGAAACCCCCATGCTCTGATGCAGTGGATCATCTCTCTTTGGCTGAGATAGAAGAAAAAGGGTGGAGAGGGGAGGGGTGAAACATAGAAATGCATCAAGAATCCTACAATTCTACAAGGTGACGCTGCACTTTTCACATGTTAATTTAATAACTAATAAGTTATAAAAGTGAAAAAAGAATGAAATAGCTTCTAAAAATATAGGTACCACTAAACTCTAATGTTAGTGAGCAGAAAAATAAAATTGTCCTAAAGCACAGCATGGAATGTACTCCGTGGTACTTTCTGAACAAGTGATGATACTGCTGAAAATGAAAGTTAAATCTTCCATTTCCCCATCTCTAACCAATCACCCTGAGGCATAAACAGGTGAGCCATAAACAGGTTGCTGGTGAACCAAAACTTTAGGAGAGAAGATTTGGGATAAGTTGAGAAAATCCAAGTTAAACTGAGGAAAAGTAAGATAACCTGAACCACATTCAGATAGCACAGGGTTATCATCCCCAAAAGACTGAGAAAGAGTTGGAACTCACACAATGATTTCAAGCACATTAGCTTCCATTTAGAGATGCGAATAATATGTAACAAATGTAATAATTTTTGATCTATCTGTGCAGACATTTTTTAACAGTGCATTTATTTAAGATAGTAGGAATATATTCTTAATAAGTGAGATTATAATAGCTCTTTAAGATTGATTGGAGCTTATTGAAATGGCCTATATCCTTCTTTAGCATTTGATTGCATTTAATTGTGAAGCATCATATAAATGTTATATATTTTGATGCATAATTCAAGACCTATAGACAATAAACTTTCAGGATTTTGTTCTAGCTTCAGATGAAGGTTCTATCAGTCTTTGTTACTGAGGAATAGTACATTAAGTACATTAAGCATTAGCTTTCTTATTGACATAAATATATTTTATTAAAGATTTCCACTGATTTCTCGGCTAATTAAGACAATTTGCAGTATCTAGACTTAAAAAGAGCTGAAGATTCTTTAGAAGGCTGTCAAGATTTATTGCATGTAAATTTGCCATTATTCTATGACATTCAGCAACAATTACAACAAAACCCACAGCCAAATATTTCGTGTTTTTTAAAAATCAACCTTCTCTTCTATTCAGTATCTTATTTCCATTAAAATATGACAAGGAGGGAAGGAAGTGAAGGGAGATGTGATTCAAATCCACTAATATTTTTAACTCAGTGATACATGGTTATTCATTTAACAACTAGGATGTCAGCTTCCAAGTGACTGATAACTGTACATTCTCACATGATCCTGTTTTATTGGAATCATTACTTCTTCATGATGGTTGACAAGGTAGAGGATGGAGCATCACCATGCAATCTCCATAAGCTTGCATGACTTTTTCTAGAAGTTTCAAGATCCAAGCAATGTGGGTGTGAACACCTTATATCTTAGGATGAAAAAAATTCATATTAATAACTACCATATGTTTCACAAATCAACTAATAATGATATAGTGTAATTATGGATGAACTATGTCCTTTATCTTGTAGAGTTAACCGAAGCTCAACAATGAGGCAAAATTCATTAACAGTTTTCAGCCCTGCTGTTTTGAATACTCAACCTTCAGCAGTTTGTCCATCAGATAGAAGTGGAAAGATGTTAGAAATTTTATAGTTGCCAGGGTTACCTTAACTGCAGCTCACTTAAGTCCTTTTTAATCACAATAATATTAAATTTCAGTCATCTAGTTTACACAGCATTTTCACATGTTACTCATAAGTTTCATGATATGCCCTGAGAAAAGTGTCAACACAGAAAATTGTGACTCAAGGAAGTGGGAAAAGGGTTAGAATTGGACAGAAACTGAGTTAGAAGTGGATCTTACCCCTTGTGGTGAAAAACTCATGACTTATTTCTCAACCTATACCATGACAACTTGATGAGACTCATTAGTTTCTGCCTTGAATGCATGTAAACTCTCCTTATCAAGAGATATCAGTTATCACATTCATAATTGCCCACGAGTGTTGGCTTTTGCATTTCTTAGGAAAGATAGCACCCTTACTTATGATTAAGTCCTGCATGTTGTGTCTAATATGAAAGTAATCTTTCTAAGAACTTCTCAAAAATATAATTGAACAGTTGTTGGAACAAAAATTATAACATAAAGATATGATAAAAACCACTCTGAATGTTTCTCCCAAAATAATATTAATGAGAAGCATAACACCTCAGTGCCATCTCAGTGAAGAGTAAAATCTTATTTTAAAATCTTATCTTAAAAGAATACTTTTCAGTCACAAACTCTATCCTTTTTCAAGAATCACTGTTGAGTTCTAGAAACTGAGATAGACTGAAAGACTTGGAAACATTCAGGGAGTAAGTACTTATTTCACTTGCTTTTATGTGGTTGCTACAATCAATAGCAACATAAACAACCAAGTGCTTCCTTACAATAGTCAAACTCTTCAGTTTCTAATTGATAATGCAACACTCAGGCTTACACGAAGCCCATGAATCACTAACCTTCACTTCATCTCAGAGCATTTTTTAAAAGGAAGTAAAATATTACAAATACCGAGCTCACTATCATAAAATCATATTCACAGGATAGTAATTGATGTTGTTCTGGGATTTTAATTGTTTTTTAAGGATAAATTATTACTGATACACATCCTTCCTAAGTGGCTCCTGACTAGCTTTTTCAAAACATGCTCACTGACATTATATTGAGGTTTTTTGTCTACCAAAATGTCTTTGCTTTCGCTGTTTAACTAAATTCTACCATCAATACTCTGGATAAATTTCATTTCTTCAATGTTATACTTCCCAGACTACAAAGTTAACTTTATTTTCAGAACTATAGGATTTAGGACTAGTTGGATGAATTCTGGCATTAATGTGTGTCCCAAACTTTGCAGGCACTCACTGAATTCTTTCATAGAATGACAATATTAATGAGTATGGATAATTCTGTTTCTCTCTCTCTCTCTCTCTTTTTTTTTTGAGACTAGGTCTCGCTACTTTTGCCGTGGAACCGCAGGCTCACATTGCCTGGGATGCCACAGACTCAAGCAATCCCCAGCCTCATCTTTCCAAGTAGCTGGGACTAGAAGGCACGTGCCACCATGCCCAGCTATTTTTGGGGGACTAGGTCTCGCTACATGACCCTGGTGGGACTTGAACCATGATCTCTGACCCTGGCCGTGGCTTCCTAGGCTGCCGTTTACAGACATGCGCCACCATGCCCGGCTGATAATTCTTTCTCTACTGCTTGTGGTTAAATCTGAAAGTCCTAACAGTGTGATAGCCATAGAAAAGAGAGTTTCCAGATTCCCTGTCCTACCCAAGGAAGAGTGGAGCTCAGCAGCGAGAGGGAAAGAAGAGTTGGAGGAGATGCTTGGAGTAGAGAGACATGTGAAATAAATGTGCTTGCTTCTCTGCCTTAAACTTGGAAGGAGACAGCTGAAAGAGACAGAGACATGGGTAAGAGACTGTTGGGGAGGCTGACAATGGCAGCCTTTATCTTGACTTGGATTTTGATTTTGCTCTTTTCCTTCCAGACTTGTCTGGTCCCTTCTGCCCCTTTCCTGTGGGTCCCCACCAGCCTCAGACATTTGGCAAGCTTTTGGGTCTCAGTGGCCCTGCTTTGGGCCAACCCTGTTTGGCTGGGCATTTACCCACAAAAGGATGGGTAAATTTTGTTTAAATAGAAGTGATTTTAACTGCATTATTTCTCTCTTCTTTTCCTAGTGCATACAATTATGTTAAAGTTTTTTTTTATCGATGATATTACACACTGAGCACATAATTTGTCACTGTGTGTTGGATGACAGAACCCATCCAGAATGTGCTGGTTTGGAAGACCTGGGGAGCTCCTCATTCTATCTGCTAAGAAAGTGATAAGTTGGGCATGGTGGCACGTACCTGTAATCTCAGCTACATAGGAGGCTGAGGCTATGAATCACTTAATTCCAAGGGTTCAAGGCTATCCTGGGCAACATAGCAAGACTTAGTCTCTTAAAAAAAAAGAAAAAAAGAAAGAAAAGAAGATGTGAAGAGTGAGAGTGAGAAGAAATTTTATTATTATTATTATTACTCTTGAAAAAATTGGAGTTCAAGATTTTGATTATAAATACCTGCTGACAATTGAGAAAAATATTATAAAATATTGTTTTTTTGTGATATCTATAGAAAATAGAGGTTCCAGTGAGTATGCCACCTCCCACCTCCCAAATATCCATTTAGTCAATAAAGACAGTTCACTAAATATCTACTAAAGGAATTCTTGTACTACAGCTCAGTTCCTCCACAATACACAAATACACATCCACAAAGAATGAAGTGAAATCATTTCATTTCATTAGATGTCTCAACCATCTAATGAATCCTAAATAAATGCTGGTTCTTGTTCCACTATCATTTCACAGACTTTATCCCCTCACAATCTTCCCTAGCCTTTCCCTTCTTATATCACAGTACAGATTATTCTTCTATTCTCCTCCCTCACAGAAGACACCACTCTGACAGGGCAATGCTATGCCCAGGAAGAGGGTTGAGCAGAGAGGATTATGGGAAGACTGTATAGAAGATCTGCCAGGAGCGCTCTCTCTCTCTCTCTCTCTCTCTCTCTCTCTCTCTCTCTCTCTCTCTCTCTCTCATGCTTGCATGGTCTGGATTTGATGAAAAAACAGAGGATGTTTTACAAAAAGCCTACTGCTGGCACCTGCCACAAGATTGGGGCTCTCAACACTTCCACATGAAAAGGGAACAGAGATTCTATATTTATCTCTTCTGTCTTCCCATTAATGGCATTCAAACTAAAGTAGCCAGTGTGATGATACTAAGTTTTTAGAACAATTAGACTTAAAGATTCAGCAATGAAATCCAAAGGGAAAAAGAAAATGTCATTTCCACAGGCAGAATGATTTAGATATTTAAAGAGGGGTGGAGAGCAAAAAGAAAGTAGAGCAGAGATTAAAACATCTATGATGCACAGTGGATAGATGTTCTGACATCCTATAAAAAAACAAGATTAGAAGTTTAATGTGATTTGAGATTTGATTCAATATGCAGCTGACGTCAAAGTCTTAAATAGATACAGAAAACCACGGAGTCTGAATGTGACTGGAACCATGATTTTGTGGGTGATATTTGTTTCCAGATTATTCACATGAAATTAATTAAGTCTACATTCAGAGATGAAGGGAAAATTTATTCTACTTCATATAATATTACCGAGTGACCTTAAAATGACGACTATTTATTGAATAATAACTGTCAGTTCACTCTTTAATATATTAGTATATTCTCAGCAATATATTAGTATAGTCATAACAATAACCTTAAGCATTACATACAGCTATTTTTTTGGCTATGTTATTAGAAAACTGAGGTTTCGAGAGTAAACCTCCTGTTTGATCCAAACTCATATTGCAAATAAATGTAGTGAGTGGGATTTAACATCAGGCATCTAGTTAGTTACAAAATATCAGACTTAAATGGGCAAGCTAGCCTTGTATTTGTCCTTTTCTTCATGCTAGTTTACTATGTTTATTAATACTTTTATATATATATATATATATATAGTATGCTATATATTTTAGTACAGCATGGGCTAACATGGGCTTCTGACAGTGTTTTGTTTCCTCATTCTCTGTCTATCCTGGATTTATTTTTGCATATTATCTCTTGTAAAGATTCATGGTGTCATCATTATTTATTTGTATATTTCTCTCTGCTACTAAGTTGGGGTACATCTGGTAGCTTATATACATTGGTTCTAAAACATTTGTTGAATTGAGTATATGATAAAACTAACTAGATGATATTTCTATCTATTTCATCCCACTAAAAATAACAGCTACATTTATATTTGAAGTTGCCATAGTTACAGCAATTATCAAAATTCCTATTTATATATAGTTTCTCAGATTCTCAAAGAAAGATATGATTTATTATGCTAGCATAGCTTTACACCCTTCCATCCCTTACTCAAAATAGGTAGGTGAGTTGCCCAGCAAAGGTATAAGACACCTGCACTTGAGTAGTGGGCTGGCTTGTCTAAGGTGATCTAGACAGCACTTCTTCCTGCCTAAGGAGTGGGATTTGAAGTTAGAGACACGGTTGTGAAGATGATAAAAATAATGTTTATGCTTTTTGTTTCCTCTCAGATAACTCTTTAGCAGTGTCAAAGAAATAGTGATAACTAATGGTTAGAGGAAAAGTGAGAGAACTACAAATATAGCTAAATTACCATCACCTAGAGATCCTCACACAACACAGTCCATTTTTAAAAAATTCTCAGGTGCACAATGAGATATCATCACTTGTCCACCAGATTTTTGATATTTACACAGTCTGACAGTGAAAATGTTGTTAGTGGTGTTAAGAAAAAGTATCATTCAATCATTCATCTTTGACCCAGAAAATAGAAATTGCTACAGTCACTGTAAAGAATAGTGTGTCAATTTCTGAAAAGGGTGAAGACGCATATACTTGAGACCATTTCAGACTTACAATTTTTTCTCTTACACATGCATGAAAGATCATGTACAAGAATGATCATACGGCATTGCCTGTGACAGAAAAATGTTGCAAGTGACCTACATGTCCTTTAAAAGGATCTTGGGCAAGTTGTGGCTATTCATACAATACTGCAAATAAACTGTAGCTACACATAACAACACTCATGAACCTCAAAAACACTGGAAAAAGGCAAGTTGCAGAGAAATATATACAATGCTTATATGAATGTGAAAAACTTGAAGCTATATTATGGTGTTTATGAATACATTTTTATGAAGAAAAGCCATAAATAAATACTTGAGAATGACAGAAAGTTATTACAGAACATGGTCATTTTTGACAGGAGAAGAAAATGTAATCTAGAAAGACCACAAACACATTCTATTGACTCTGTTTTGTCAGGTGACAGGTACATTGAATAAACTTTTTTATGGATATCTAAAAAATGTATTTTTAAAAGACACTATTACTAACAGAATTCTCAATATTAAGAATAACATCCAAAAATGCTCTCCAGTTTTTTCATATTAAAACAATGAGTAGAGTGTAACATAGAGGGGGAAAGAGAATTCAATAAAGAACTATGGGATAAATATTACAACAGCCAATACCTTCAAAAAGATAAATTTTATATCTGGGTTCATAAAATACTCTTAATATTTTGCTATAGTCATATCTTTAACTCAAATGTGTTTGGTTGATACAATGGCAACTTAAAAGAACCATGAAACCAAGCAAAAACACTCCTCCTTCATTTGAAATTTTGTTGTAGTTAATTTTAGTCTAAATGCTACTATATATTATGAAACAATAGTTTTGTTTTTTAATTTCTTTTCATTCTCTTTACAAAATAAGTCTGTGAACTCAAGCTAATGGAAGATGTATTTTTCCAGCTTGGGAGCAAGAGTTTATTTTCACAGGCCTCCAAAATACAAGTCAACAACAGGTTTACTTGAGAACTTACACTGTGCTAGAAATCTGAGGCATCTTAGATTTCAGCATTCGTTTAGTTAAACATTTATCATCTTCCTGATGAGTTGTAATTATAAAAATTCTATGAAGGACTTGAGATGAGCTTTCAAAAACTTTTTATTTGATATCTTTTTAACAATGTCTTTTTAAACAAGAGGTCTACAATGAATTCCAGCTTCAGAGTAGATTATTGCCAAATTACATTGTCCTTTGCTCTCCATCCCTCAGAATAGGTACTAGAGATAGCTGCTATTATACCCTTCTCTCATGAAGGACTTTTTTCTTTTCGTGGGATCATAAAGCATTTTAATTAAAATAGAAATTTGTGAAATATTGATAACCTTGTCTTGGGATAGTGTTGAAATCCTATGAGAAATATTTTCTAAATTTAGCAAGAGTGGGACTTGAATGAGTCCAGCAACCAAGCCAATAAATTCTGACTTTCTCCAGAGAAACATGTAACTTCAATTTCTCACAGTTTTCTAGGCTATGTTAGCCCTTCAATATTCAATCTAATCATTTCACAATGTCCCACTGTGTCTCTCCTACTTCACATGGCATCAGTTTAATCAAGAGACCCTCCTAGTCTCCATGGACTCTTCTCTTTCAGTTCCCACAGTTTAGGGAAGAGTACTTGAGGTATTTTCAGGTCTGACCAATCAATAAAGATTTTCTGGGGAAGAAATGTGATTGGAGTCACCAATGGAGGTTTTATAATCTGAAGCATGGAGTAAATCTGAAATATTGATCAAGTAAAATTATATTACTATGTGTTTGTTTATAACCACAACATATCTGACAATCTCTAAAAAGAAAGATATTCTTGAATATTTATCATCTGAAATCAAGTTATAAACCGTTGGAAGCTATTAAATGTTTCAGTCAGTGTAGTTAATAATTAAAAAGATCATAAACCTGATTTGCAGAGATCCTGCAAGTTAAGGCTTCAACATCATTGCAGTTTCACACAAATATATGGAGAATGAAACGAGAGCTAGAGTTAAAAGTTTTTATCTCAATATTATTATCGAAACAGCACATTTGCCACAGGACTTGTTATAAAATGTATTGTATGTATAAAAGTGTGAATATGTTCAATTTAAGCTATTTATAAAGTAAGTTATGGTGTATCTACTGTCCAGGTTAAGTTGCAGTACCTCACTTAACTTTAGGAAAACTCTGCATGGCTCTCCTTGATATTATTCTTCTTCGTTGCCTTCAAGGGTAAATAAGATACCTGGTTACTGTTGTTTATAAATTGTTATTTTTATTATTTCCTTATAACCTTGGTCATATTTGTAGAAGCACGGCCCTCCTCATCCCTCATCCCTCCTCCACTTATTCCAGCTCCCTTCTCTCTGCAAGTTGTTGGCCTATGAAGTAGTTGGCCCATGTTTGACCCATTGCTCTCTTCTTCCTTTGCTGGTACAACATCCTTTTCCTGGGTGAGGACCTGATCTCCTGGGACTTTGCAGTCTGCTGCTTGAATTCTGAGGGGTCACTTTGAGACAGGTGACCAGTCCACACTAGTCAGGAACCTCTTGTAGGACAGGTACGTGGCATTGCTCTCCTGGATCTTTATTGTCATTTCCTGTGATGAAGTTGAGTTTCTTTATCTCCAGATCTGTGTGGTCACTGGGATTCATGCCTCCTCATTCGTGCTGGCTGCCTCCTCCGTGCTAGTGTCTCTCCCATGGTGCGGCTTCTCAGCCTTATAGTTGTGGCCTCTGGCTTTGGGATCCCAAATTTTGGCTAATGGCATTAGAGGTGTTCCCCAGTGAGGACATACTTCAGCAGGTGGTTATCCAGCTCCTCTCTGCTTTCATGGTTCATAGTTCTGTCTTGGGGCCACAGCTCCTTCTCTGTGTCTTTCCTTGTCCAATGGAACAGGAAGGCACTTCGCCCATGTTGGTGCCATCTCTGGATTGGGGATTTGGTTCTTTAGACTCCAAAACATTGTAGGTGAAGCTCTTTCCCTGGTCATTTTTGTGACTAGTCTCAAATTCTCGTCTCTTGTGGTTCCAACCATGCTCAGTTTGAGTCCTACCCAGGTGATGACTATGCCCAAGGCCTTTGTTTGTCCTTCTCTTGTGTGTCTGCAGGTGGATTGTTGGTTTTCTCATTTTTAGTGACAAAGAGAAGTGAGGGTGGATCAGAGGGGAGATATTGCCCCATGTCAGCCTGTATCCCGGCAGAGGTACCGCCCTGCTCCTGGACACCCTAGAACTAAAAGGTAGTTCTCTTGCAGCTCGAAATCCTAGTGGGAATACCTACCCACAGTTGTGCTGTGGGAACCTCTCCCGAATGCAGGCTTGTTGAGGGGAGATACCTGGTTTTGAAGTATTCATTTGTCTGCCTTTCTGTATAGTTCTACATCTCAGACATAAATTTCTGACCAGTAAACGCTCTAACTTTGAAAAGTGAGTAGCAAGCTCAAATCCTGCTGTAAGTGAAAGATATTTCTACTGTCAGAAAGAAAGTTTCAGAAAAGGAGAATTTTTGTGTTTGAATTTAGTTTCAATTTCTGATAATTTATATGAATCTGAGGAAATCAGTGGGCAAGGAGACAAGTGAGTCTTGGGAAATGCAACTCCCCGGCTGTGGGGCCCCCTAGTGGGGCGGAAATGGAAACCAAGTTTTAGGTATCAGGTCAGAAGCTGGTCAGGGAAAAAAAGCTACTATTTTATGTTTCTCAGTTCACCAGAGTCTATTTCTCAGAAATTCAAAGCACACTTTTTGTTTGTTTGCAGTGATAGAGTGTCTACAAGCAGGGCAGCAAGCATATTATGTCTCTGCAATTTCTGCCCTGGCAAGATGCAGCTCTCCGGCCTGTGACTATGCAAGCATCTTTCTCACAAGCATATAGAGAAGAATCTCGGTGAGGCTCGTAGCACATCTTCAGATCAAAACAAAGGCACCTTGTGAAGGCTTTTCACACTGCTCTCAGAGTCTCTGGCTGGTCCTCCAAATCTGGTGCACACTTGAAATCCTGGAATTTCTCTTCTCTATTCTCCTAGTGATGAATTTGACATTAAGTCTTATATTCTAATTCTTTTTCTTAATTTTTCTTATTTAGTCCTCCAGTAGATCTTTAATAGATTCTTGAAAGATGGTTGAAAGAAATTTTTAATCAGTGAACAAAACACTTGAGTTACAAGAACAAAATGCTGGCTACCATAAGGGAAACAAAATGGGCATACTGGGTTGAAAAAAAATCTATTGTATGGTAGTAGCCAGAAACTAGACTTCATGAGAAGCATGGTAACATATGTTTAAACACAAATCTATAATGCTGAAACCTACATAATGTTATAAATCAGTGTAATTTCAATTAAAAAAATCTGTAGTTTACCCTTATGCTGACTGTTGAGCTGGGTATAGGTTTCATGTAGGAAATAAGGTTCTTACAAAATTCTGTAGGTATCACTGCATCATTTTCTTGCTACCAATGTTGATGAGAAGTCATAGGCATTTATATCCCAGATCCTTTGTTTTTGCTAAGATTATATTATGTCTCTCTAGAGAATGATAGAACCTTTTTCCTTTCCTGAACATTCTGAAATTTTCCAGTGATGGTCCTTGCCACTGATCAAATTTTATTCAAACTTTAGACTATTTATTGTGTTAGGAACTTGGTAACACCTTTCAAACTGTCAAATTGTCTTTCAGGTATATGTTATCGTTGTGATTGATAAATTTCTCCTATTTTCCGTATTTTGTCTTTCTGGAATTACTACTGATGGAGGCTAAGTAGGAAATTTAAGAAAGTAGCTTCACAAGACCAGAAACTGGAGGTGAGAGTGGAAATAATTAACATAGTCATTAAACCATGTATAGAAATGGAAAATCCCTAGGTGCCAACTACTATAGCACTATGATCCTGCTATAGATAGTATCCAAAACTTGCAAGCTGACCATGGATTAGAGGCATAGAGCAGGGAAGAGGTCAAAACAGGGAAAGGAAAAGCACAGCAACTATGGTGATGGATCATGTGTGCTATGGTGGTGGGATAACTACAGGGTCTACACTTAGGGAGAAATAGAATAGTGTACAGAAATGAAAAGCAAAGTAAGAAAATAAATATAAAATAAACTAAATAAACTTCTAACCCCCAAAGCAGACACAAAAAAACTTACTTTACCTAAATAAACATTATGTGGGGAGGGGGGGAAGAAGAGAAATTATTTAAGTGGGCATAAATTATTTAAGTGGGCATAATGTATACTTTAGTATCTCTAATGATGATACTAATCACCATTAGTTACAATGGTGATTCTAACTAATCACCATTAGTTAGAATGCACTGTTTGTAGTTATTATGCAATGAGCAGAGTGATATTTTTTTAAAAATTGACATGCTATGGAAGAATTTAATTGGAGATGTATAATTGGCAACTAAAATTTTCAAAAACAAACATAAAGATGTTCTAAAGTTTAAAAAAAAAAAGAAAACAAAGTATGGGGAGGCACAGACCAGAAGTGGGCTTATGGAGATTGAGGAGCACTGGTGAGACTCACAGTTCTTTCAAGTCTTTCTAGTCACACTTAGGAGTTTATCCAACAGCAATTCCACAAAGGAATGAACCCCTCCCAAAGAAAAGAACACTATATCACTGCAACTTCTGCCCTGGCAAGACACATATAGCTCTCCTGCCTGCCTCTGATTATGCAAGCATCTTTCTCAATAAATCCCTGTCCCTTTCAGGAGCAGCTCTTTCCACCCCTTTGTGTTTGTGCAAGAGTTCTTTATTTTAACACACACACACACACAACTGTCCTTTTGGATATAATTAAATATCTCTGCCTCATAAAGAAACACTGCATGCTGCTGAGAGGGGAACTCTAGAAAAGCTCTTAGAGGTAATCCATGGACCAACTCTCTGAACCTTTTTAAACATCAATTACTGCTTGGATATTGGGGTTCTTAGAAAGATCTTCTAATTTTTTTACATTTTCTCTCTTATTTTGTTTCATTATTTTTATCTGCTTGATTTCTGGGTGATTTCATAAACTATATATTTCAGTGTTGACTTTTTAATTTTTTGATGTTTTATTTGAAATGAGAAATTTTAACTTGGGGAATTTAACAGACACCTGGCAGATATGATCAAGAAACTATAATTACAACTATTGGTCACCTACATTCCTGATTTCCTTTTTCTTATTATTGAATTTAATTTTTTCCTTGATTTCACATCTATAAATACACACATACATATATGTATACATAACACATCATTGTCTACCCCAAGGCTCTCCCACCACCCCATAACCCACAATCTATCTTTATCTCTTGTGCTTTTCCCCTCACCCTCTTCTGCTCTAGGTCTCAATTCCATTGACTGTTTTATATTTTTTCTTGTTCAATTTTTTTTGGAAAATACCTGCAAGACCATACCATATTTCTTTTTCTTTCTGACTTATTTTTACTAACACGATTCCTTCTAGCTCTAACCATGTTGCTATGAATGACATAAATTTGTCTTCTTTGATTGATGAATAATATTCCATTGTATAGCTATACCACATCTTTCAGCCACTCTTCAGCTTTGGGGCATTTGGGTTGTTTCCATATCTTGGCAATTGTAAATAGTGTTGCAATAAATATACACATACAGGTGTCCTTATGGATTAGTGTTTTTGTATCCTTTGGATAGATTTCCAGTAGTGGGATTGCTGGGTTGAATGGTAGTTCTCCTTTCTATTGTTTGAGGGTCCTCCACACAGCTTTTCATAGCGACTGAACTAGTTTGCACTCCCACCAGCAGTATAAGAGTGTTCTTTCTTTCTCCACATCCATGCCAACATTTTTTGTTATATTTTTTGTTTTTATACAGGCCATTCTTACAGGTATAAGGTGGTATCTCAGTGTGGTTTTGATTTGCATTTCCCTGATTATTAGTGATGTTGAGCATTTTTTCATATGCCTGTTGGCATATGAAATGGCATATAAATGGACACATTTGTATTTCCTCTTTGGAGAAGTATCACTTTAGTTCTTTTCCCCACTTCTTGACTGGGCTTTTTGTTTTGGTTTGCTGTGTGAGTTCTTTGTATATCTTTGTTATCAGGCCCTTATCACTTACATGGAGGGCAAACTTTTCTCCCATTAGGTTGGGTTTCTTTTTGTTTTGGTTATTGTCTCCTTTGCTATACAAAAGCTTTTTAGTTTAGTCCCATGTTTTATGTTTTCCTTTATTTTTTGCTAGCTGCAGATGTGTCCTGAAAGGTGTTTCTGAAGTGTAGTTCTTTGAAAGTTTTGCCCAGGTTTTCCTCTATGCATTTTATGGTTTCAGGTCATACATCTAAGTCTTTTATCCCTTTTGAGCTGGTTTTTGTAGAAGGTGTGAGGGAGTTGTCCTGGTTTATTTTTTGCATATCTTGGTTCAGTTTTCCTAGCACCACTTATTGAAGAGTCTTTCCTTGTTACAGTGTATGTTTTTTGCTCCTTTGTCAAAAATTAGTTGATCATACAGCTGTGGTTCTGTTTCTGGGCACTTCATTTTGATCCATTGATCTGATTGTTTGTTTTTTTTCATTACCATGCTGTCTTGATTACTAAGACTTTGCAGTATAGTTTGAAATCAGGGATTGTAATAGCTCCATTTTCTTTGGAACCAGGCAAAGATGTCCACTCTCACCATTCCTTTTCAACATAGTGCTAGAAGTTCTAGTAGGGCAGTAAGACAAGAGAAAGGCATAAAAGGAATTCACATATCGAAAGAATAAACGAAGCTATCATTACATGCAAATGATATGATACTCTATGTAGAGAATCAAAAAAATAAAAATAAACAACCCAAAATACTACAGTAAAGCTAATTGAAATAATAAATCAATTCAGTCAGGTAGTCAGTTACAAAATAAAAACACAGAAATCAATAGCCTCCCTATAGGCAAGCAATCAGTTAGAAGAAGAAGAAATAATAAAAAAAAAAACCTCCATTTACCATCACATCAAATAAAATTAAATGCTTGGGAATACACCTAACAAAAGACAAGAAAGGTCTATACAAAGAAAACTATTAATCACTTTTAAAAGAAATAGAAGACATTAAAAATGGAAAGACATTCCCTGCTCATAGATCAGAAGAATCAACATTATCAAAATGGCCATACTACCAAAAGCAAATTACAGATTTAATGCCAATAAAAATCCCAATGACATTTTTAAAGAGATAGAACAAAAATTACTGAAATTTATTTGGAACAAAAAAGACCCCAAATATCCAAAACCCTCTTGTCTTTTTAATTTTAAAGAACTTTTTTTCTTAAACCCTGAATATCCCTCTTCCACTTTTACACAGCATCTTGTTCTTATTTCATTGATAGAATATCTTCCTTTATCTTTTATAGGATGTTAATGCTTAATAACAGGAATTTTTAAAAAATCATTTATTTTTTAAAAAATATTTGTATTGTCTGTATAAATATTTGCTTACATCATTAATACCATGGTGCATCATTGACCAAAGAACCCACGGACCTTGGTACTTACTCTATCCTTTGTTTTCATCCCTTCTTTCTCCCTCTCCTGCCCCCTTTGGTTGCTCCCATTCAGTAGTATGGTCAAAAGTAAGTTTTTCAGTTTGACTTTATCAATTTCTTTGTTTCATAAAATCAAATTTTTCAAAGTATAATTTGCATACAATGAATGTACCTAGTTTAAGTGTCCTGTCAGAGAATTTCTAAATATGTGTATTCTTCATACTTACCATCATCATAAACATATAGAAGAGTCAATCATCCTATAAAAGTTATCTTGTGCTTTATTTCAGTCTATTTCTGTCCCATCCCTGGTCTTAGGCAACTACTGACCTGTTTTTAATTACTAATATTAGGTTTATATTTGCATATTTAATAATGCAGTTTTACCTTTTTGCCTTAAAATAAGTTGTTTCTTCTAAGTTGTTCCTTTTCATTTTATTTTCCTTCAGTGAGCATTTCATATAGTTTTTTTTTTTTTTTTCAGAAATAGCGGTCTCTCTTGGTGGTATCACTATTTAAAGTTTACTGGAAGATCTGAGAACATGGGTTTTTTGACTTTGAAGTTAAGTACCGTGTGATCTGTGTGGGATACTTTTGGGAAAGTTCCTCATGTTAGAACTTTAAAACTTTCCCTTGTATTGAACCAGAGAAGAGTGTTTTTGTTTTGTTTTGTTTTTTAGTCTTCTATATACATGAAATGCTGCTAGTGTCCTGGAAAATAACTGGAGCAAAAGGTTGGTTTTGAGTTGGTTTTGAAACCTCAGCATTTATAGTCAATACACATAGAGATAATTTCTGTATTTTTAGTAAGCATTGAACTCTAAAATATCACATGCAGATTTCCTCAGCCACCCATATTGTTGAAGGACAGGCTTTTCCAAGATATCCAATTATAACTCCTCAAAATATTCACAACAAGTTTTCCAAGTACAGTCCACTTAGCATGTGGATTATATCTAGCTATAAATATTAATCTAAAGATAATCAAGGCTTGGTCTTCAAGAGAAATTATTGCTGTTACCTCAGCTACCTAAGAGAAAAATTAAGGCTATTACACAGTTTTAGGATTATCTTTGGAAAAACTATCTATATGGCTAGACAAACATTTAGTGATACAGCATCTGGCTTTTGACACAAGACTGCTTTCCTCTCTCCAGATCTCTCTCTCTCTCTCTCTCCAGGCCCTATCTCAACACTTTGTTATAAATAAATACTCATATTATGTTCTAGTTACTCCAGATTTATATCAGTCTACCCTCTCCAAAAGTATACATTTGTTCTCTCCTTATAATGTTCTGGTGTTGTTTTGATTACTTGAATAGTCTGAGACAGAGGACAGGCAGTCTCTCAATGGCTTGGAGAGGAGATGAAATTCTGAGAATCTAGTGACTTTTTTTTGCCCCGTCTCTCCTGCATATGTTTTTCTACTTTCCATCTCTAGATATCTGGAACAGTTTCAGAGACATGAAAATTCTTCGGTTTAAATTAGGTTGGTTTTCAGTTTTCTCTATTATCAGTTTCAAGTCAACTTTCTGGGTTCTGTAAAGTCATTTATTTGATGTTATATTTTCTAGCTCCAGATATTTTATTGTTCTCTCCCTTCCTCTTTCTTCCCTCGCTCCATCCCTGACTCTCAGTTTCCAAATTCTTCTGAATTTCTTTCAAGAAAATTTTGGTGATAAGTTTAATCACCAAAGATGTTTTGAGAGAGTAAGTGGATGTATATACTTAGTCTATTATCTAAATCCCAAAACTTCCTATTATATTTCACACTTTATTATATGCAGTAAAAGTAGTGGTGTATAGATTAACAAAATGCTTAAACACTTTGTGGAATAAAGGATTTGCCTTTTTCTAATTATTGGAATAATTTGGTCAATAGAAAATATTCATAACATTACATTTCACTTCCATGTAATTTTCCTAATATAGATCATTCTCTAGCTACAATTTTAGGGAATCTTAAATTCATGATGTCCTTAAATCACTATAATGATCAAATGGATAAATTTAAGACAATATATGGAGATATGTATTAAGTAACAGTTCTAGAATTTTGAAATAATAAGTCTTGATGTTTCCTTTAGATAAAAGATCACTACTCTATTTAAAATCTACATTTATCTACTATGCAAGTATGATTTCAGATTAAATTTTAGTTTCATTGAAACATGGGTACAGAGATCTGAAAGGCAGTAAGAATGCGCTATTTGAGATTCTGCTCCCACATGGCATGACTGGTACACTTAGACTTAAGGTTGTTTACTAGGTAAAATAGCAGAGTAATAGATAAGAGAGTCAAAACCATGTTTTAAAAGCACTAATCCTATGAACCTGGTGGGAATGCATTCCCCTAAAAGGAAGATTGAAGATTTTCAGGATACATTTGTAATAACATGGATGGACCTAGAAGGAATTATGTTAACAAAAATAAGTCTGTACAGAAAAAAACAGAAATCAGATGGCCTAAGTTATAGATGGGATATAGGGAAAACAAACAAAAGTTCAAAAAAAAAAGCAAAAAAATCATAATGAACCTGGGGCAAGGAGTTGTGGAGGTGGGACGGAGGGAGAAATCAGGGAAGGGATAAAAGCTCAAAATGGTGGTTCATGGGTGATATAGTAGTGGGATAATCGTGGGGAATACAGTGATATAAAATATATATGTTTATATATAGTATATGTATATGCAAACAAAAAAATGATTAATCAAAGAAAAAAAGAATCCGGGGGTCCCAGTTCAATATCAATTTTAAATATAAAAAAGATAATTTTTCTAATGTATTATGTCTCACCCAATATTTGGGATATAGTTATACTAAACAAACTATTTAAATAACTTCTTGGTATGTAAAATACATCATGGTGACAGTAGTTGCAACACTGTATTATATATTTAAAAATTTATAAGCAAATCTTAAAAGTTCTCATCATAAAAAATATTTCTAAATTTCAACCCTAACCAGGCATCTTATATTTTCATTTGTTAAATCTGGTAACTGAAATTATTGCATGTGTTGAAGAATGTTTGGACCAGTGAGGGAAAAAGGGAAAATAAAGGCATAATAACAGTACTTATTTCTAAATGGCATTTTCAGTAGCCAACATTTAAGTTAAATTTTTCTATATATAGAATTAAATATCTGTACTGTGCTTATAAACAACTATAATAGATTTCTCTCCTATACTTTCTAAATGTTATCTTTGGACATATCAATCATAGGCTATGGTCTATCCACATTTCATACTGAGATAAATAGCTCCAGATTTGTGATGATTACCCATTCTATTATAAGAAACAACACTGTGCAAAAATCTGTACTACATATCAAAAGAAAAGTTATCTGAGGATTTATTCTTCCTGGAATCTTGCTACTATAGGTGAAAAGACACGTGGATCTCAGTTATCAGTAAGACTTTTGACTTTCAAGTCCTCCCTTGCTCTAATAACAAGTCTTTTCTATAACTAGTAGTGCTGAGAATACTGGTTTGCCACAGTTAAATTAATGAGGTTGAATGGCTCTCTGACTCCTTGCACAAATCTGAGCTTAGACTGGATTATGAACTTGGATGTAGGACCCATGAAAACAAAAAAGAAAACATGAGGTATATCAATAGAGATGTCTTTGGAAACATGACACTTACAATAAGGGCAACACAAGCAGAGAAAAATAATTGGGATGACCTAAAATTAAAATGCTTTTACAGAGTGGAAAAAGACATTATCAGATTAAAAAGACATCTTACTGATTAGAAGATATTCACACATCAGACAACTGACAGTGGATTAATATAGAAAATGTACAAAAACTTAACTAACCTCACAAATAAGTGACAACAATCAACAAGCAATTCAACTGAAAAATGAGCAGCAGGTGTCAAAATATAATTTACAAAAGAGGATATAGAAAAGGTCAACATATATAGAGGAAAATGTTTTATTAAGTTAGATGTCATGCAAAACCATTATGAAATACACAACTCTGAGATCAACATACCTTTAAAAGACCTTCAATAACATTAGAGATGAGCGGAAGGAAGAGAAACCTTAGTGCATTATGGGTGGAAAAATCATATGTTCCACGATATTAACTGCAGCATTATTTACAATAGGTAGAATTTGGAAGCAACTGATGAGCCCACTGATGGAGAGTTAGATAAAGAAAATGTGGTATATCCACCAATGGAATAATATTTACCTATAAGAAAAGAGGAAATGTTACCATTTATACCAAAATTGAGGGAGCTTAGGGAATTATATGTAACAAAGCAAGTCAGAAAATGAAGACAAATATTGGATAATTTCACATCTATGAATAAAATAATCAAATTGGATGATTACCAATACAGTAAAATAATTATAAATTAGTGTACGTTGATAACCAAAATCAGGTTTCTAAGGAAGAAAAGAAGGGAAAGGTCAAAGGGTTAAAGGGGTAGGTGGTATTGATAGGGTACAAATAGGGCAGAAGCCTCCAGCCAACAAGTCAAAGGAAAAGTAACACTTAAAAACCAGGTTCTTCCCACCATGCATGTGGCAGTTGCAAGAGTCACAATGCAATTTAAGCAACAGGGTTTTATTGACAAAAGAACTAACAAGGGAAACAGCAGGTCAAACAAAAGTCTTTAATGCCACAAGTGACCAGTTATTTTACCCTAATTACTAATTAGTCCAAAAATCACAAACACATGTCCAAGATGATGTCCTTTTCCAAACTTGAGGCAGTCTTTATTTTTCACTGTTTACTTGCTTCTTTCTCCAGTGTTGCAAACTGTTCAGCTTTTCCAATAAGTACCCATGCAAAATTAGTTTTCCAAATCCCTGGTTTTCTCCAGGTACCAGTTTTCCATACTACTTTGGCTCTGGTGCCAAGCACTTCCTTTTCCAGTTCTGCTGTTGGCAGCATCTGGACACATTCACCATGATACAGCAATAGTGATGCAGTTGAGAATTGTATGGGCACCATACTGCCCTGGTGATGGGGGGTCTGAGAAAAAGACCCACAAGAAGTGAGAAGTGGAGAAAGGGCAGATAAAAAGGATGAGCAAAGAGAGAAGAGAGAGAGACAAGAAAGATGGACCGATAGAACAGGGCCATGTGGTCAGGCCAGGCAGGGAGCTGCCTGAAAGAATGAGCTGGTGGTGACAAGGAGCCATGGTGGGAGAGTGGCCAGTAGAGTAGTAGCCAGTGTGGAGTCAGATACCAGAATGGCAGGCTGGGGGTGACCAGGGATTGCTGAGGGCAGGCCTGGTGAATTTGGTCAGATGCTGCCAAAGGCGGACCCAGTAAAGGAAGTGTGTGGAGCTGCAGTGGCAAATTTGGAAAGCTGACTTTGCATCAGCATCTGTTGGAAAAGTTTCAAAAGCCTTGGAGAAATAACAGCTCTGAACACCAGAGAGAGAAGAAGCAAAGAGAAGATGTTGGAGAAAGACTGAACTTTGCAGAGTGTCTGCCTCAGAAAAGGGGCATCATCTTGGACATGCATTTGGGACTTTCAGACTAAATGGTAATTAGGGTAAAGTAACTGGCCACTTGTGGCATTAAGGACTTTTAGTTTTCCTGGTTAATTTTCCTTACCATCATCACCTGCTTACTCTTCTGGGGGGGCTCCCACCCAGCCTGGGTCACACCAGCTCCTCTTTATCAACCTGTCATTCTTGCATCTCCCACATCTCTCCCTGGACCACTTCCAGCTTCCTTTTCTTTGTCCAAATTTCTCATGGGTCTTTCTCTCAGACCCTACCCACCAGGACAGTATGGCACCTAGTTCAATTTTCAACTATGTCACTACCAGAAACTCTGGCTACCCATCCAGCTGAGTCATCCCATATCAATAGAAGAAAAATCAATAAAAACAATAAATAATTTAAAGAAATAAGTCTTTTGCAAGACTTCTTTCCCCTGCTCTATTTCTCTTTTTTTAAGAAGAAATCCTATATGAACAGCATCTCTAAGATGCTGTTATTGAGATTTTACTGGGTTGTGGTATGGTCAAGCCACAGAAAGAATTTCAAAGACATGGGCAAGTCAGTGGGAAAAGGCAAATTTATTTAAAAGAACAGATACAGGAGAAAGGTTCAAACAAAAAGAAGGAGAGGAACACAACAGAGTGGGAATTCTGGATTGTGGACCAGGGAGGAGCAAAGAAGTCAATGGAGTCCATGTCTCAGGGATTTTATACCCTTTTCCCCTAACTATACCAATTCCCCACCAGTCACCCAGTGATTGGTTGATATCACTGCATCAAAGCACAGTGTCAGTTTTCAACTTTTAGAATTGTCTTGTCTCTGCCTGGAAATGCCCAATTAGCTCCTCACCTAGCTTGTATCAAAGGCACCAGGTTATGGTTCCCATAGTTTAGAGCATGACTAGTTAATCTCCTTTGGAATTTGCTAGTTCCCATCCTACCCTGCTCCAAGGCTTCTCCACACTTCTAGATCTCAATGCCCTTTACTGCTCAATACTAACTGTGCCACTGAGCCTTTATTTTTATATTTTAAAAGCAAAGACAAAAAGAACTACTTCTATTGATCACCACCCTTAATTTAGTGGGTCACTCTATGTGGTCTATGAGTCATCTACACACCTAGTGACATCTCAAACTGGTTCTCTACTGGGAAGCATTTGGTAATGTCTGGAAACATTTTTGCTTGTCATGATATAGGGAATGCATGCCTCTATTTGAATTTAGTGCATAGAGGCCAGGCACACTGCTAAACATCTTACAGTTCACAAGACAACAGTGTTCCTTGCCACTCCAACAAAGTAGCATGCGGTACAAAGGTGATTTAAATCAAGAAAAGGAGAGAATTTCTCTTCCTCATCTTTTATGGATAATCTCTCTTCTTTCTATTTCCATGTTCACTCCTCAAACTCAGAATAATGAGTTTAATGAGCAGAATTTCAGTGATTAGTTGGGCTCCAGCACAGAGGCCAATGCTCAGGAAATGGATATCTTTTCTCCATACTTTGTCAATGAGCGATTTCTTGATAAGTCTACTGTAAAGCAAGCAGCCCTGTGGAGAAGATAACATCTATCTTCATTCAGTGCCTTTGCCTAGCATCCTTTCCACTGAGGTAACAAAGTAACAAGAAGAATTTGGGGATTTATTTTATGACTTGAAAATTACCAGTAAGACTGGAAGAGCAGAAAGGAATGCTGTGTAAACCAGGACTTCCTGATCATTGTTCTCTGACAGGTCAAAAACCATATTATTAGTGTTGGTATAATCTGAAAAGACTGAATACAGTGACTGGTGATTAGATTTATTTTATTCTGCTCTGGTACATAAAATTATAGGGGTACCACTTAAACAGTCAATAGTCAATTCAAATTAAAAAATACAAAGACAGATCATGCTTTGAAACACCTCTATCAGTGAAACTGTAAGGGGTAGTGAATAAACACTCACCATTCAATTCAAATTAGAGATAACAAAGAGAGTCCAGGCATCAAAACATCTCTATCAGTGAAACTGTTCTCTGTTAAGTGGCATGAAGCTTGGGGTCTCCAGAAAAGAGGATTGTCCTGCAGCTTTCAAGGGAAAAGAAGCAGGGTTTGCAATAGAGATGATATTGGGTGGCCCAGTCAATGTTAATTCCTCTTTTTAAAAGATGCTTTAAATTTATAACTTCATAACAGGAATAAAAGTTTACTATAACATTATAAACAGTTATGATAACAACAGCCAATATTTGTTAAACTCTTGCTCAATATATGACAAGTAAATGCCAGCACTATATGCAACAAGCACTTTGATAGGAGCTTTATAGCATTACTTCATTTATTAAATTATCTTTAACATTTACAAGGCAATTACAATGAATTAGGAAAAGCCATAGATGCTGGAAACTTACAGCCATGTGAAATTATCAACCGTCATCTAAAACATAATTATATATGTCAAATAACATCAAGTACAATTCTGGCATTAACTAGATTTTTGTAGTTTTCTTGTTTTGATGTTGGTTAAGATGTGCATTTTCTAATACATATCTTATGAACATCTAATACACATTCTCTAATATTACTGGACCTATATGGCTATCTAAATTTAAATTCAAATAAAAAATTTAAGTTTAGTTTCTTTGTTAAACTAGTCACTTTCAAATTATTCCATGCTTACATGTTGCTTGTAATAATTTTATTGAATATGCAAATACAAAAAGTCTTCTCCTCACAGAATGGCCTGACAGCACTTATATTTAGGCATTTTCTCTTCTGAACCACTCACTTTTACAGCACACATTGATTATTTTCTCATTCTAGTTCACAAAAAAAATCTAATCAACTTCTAGGCTAATCTACAAACTGTAGAGTTCTGAGCCAATCGATAATTTTCTCAGAAAATCAGTAAAAGGAGTTAATTATATGGTAAGAGATAAATTGGACTTTTAGTGGTGAACTTTCTGGAATATATATCCACAAGTGATGAATATTGCTACCCTTTTTTGGAAAAGAGTAGTGCAGTGGGCATACCTGTGTGTGGGTCAAAAGGCATAATGGGGGTGCAGTGACTGCAGGCACTGTTGTAAGAACATGAGTGACAGATAGCAGGGGTTAGGGATGTTCTCACCTTTCCATTGGAAAGATTAAAAAGGGAAGATTGGTGATGGTATTGTGCATGGAGCTGAACCAGGCATACTTATGGAGAACTGGGCAAAAGGCAGAGTTAGCAGAAAAGTCCTTGCCTAACTATCTGCAAAATTACCCAAGTGAGCAACCATAGAACCTGGCAGTCTGGTCACAGCCTGGTGGTGTTGGCTGCAGCAACAGTTGCAGTCATTGCCAGGTAACCAGGGAGAGAAGCCTGCCCCGGATATTCCCTGCCAGGCAGCACAATGCAACTGGGGTCTGACTGCTTGTGTTTTGTGTATCACATTGGCACTCATTGCCTGGTGTCTCAAACTTGGGGGAACACACCCTAAACCACACAGAGGAACAGCAGGGAGACAGGGCTTCCATTTAGGATCCTCCAAAACACTAACTAGAACTTGCCCTGGAAAGAGAGGAAAGACAGCAGAGGTGATCAAATGGCCTAGAACAGCCCTCCTTTCTCAGTAGGAATGAGCTAAATGTTTCAAGCCCAATTTTCCTCACTTCCCACCTGCAACAAACATAAACAAAGAAGAGAATCAGACAAAATTAAATCTACAATGCCTCAACCCCCCAAATGCAAGTAAGACAAGTGATACATGAACAAAGAAAAGCAGGAAAAGTCTAGACACAATAGAAAAATAATTCAGAATATCAATTCTAAAATGCTATAGAAAGTACATAAAAGGACAGGTAAAAGACGGGTAAAGGATCTTAGAGATGAGATTCAGGAACAAAGGAGTTCTTCACTGAGAGTTGAGGATATTAAAGAGACACTAAATGAAATGAGTTTGAATATGGAAAGCATTTCAAATACAATTAAGTGGTAGAGAGAATCTCAGAAATAAAAGACACAAATGTGTAAGTCATTCAGTTGAAATAAGGAAGGAAAAAGATCTAAGAAAAAGGAAGAAACCATACATGAATTGTCATGTTCAATTAGAGGAGGAAACTTAAGGATAGTGGGTCTTTTAGAAGATGAGGCATGAAAGAATAGAGACAAGCTTAAAAGAAATAGTAACTGAAACTAAGAATAAAAGTGTATGCCCAAGAAGCAGAAAGAATGCCCAAATTTCTAAAAACAAAACAACCTTCACCAATGAAGATCACTGTTAAATTATTAAAACTCAAAGATAAAAATATTAAAGTCGCCAAAGGAAAAAGAAGACATCTTACATTTCCAAAGAAGTCATCCAGATCTCCTACATTCATATGAAAAATATTTAATATCCTTTATTATATGAGAAATGCAAATCAAAACCACAGTACAATAGCATCACATAGTGAGAATGGCCTAATGAAAAAGTATTGGAAGAACAATTTTGGTATGGATGTGGAGAAAATGGAACATTCATACAGCTTCTGTGAATAACAGTTAGGTGACATCTTAAAAAATTAAAATGAAAATACCATGTAGTCCAGCAACACCACTACTAGATTTTTACCAAAGAATATGGAAACACTAATACAAAAAGATTTAGACATGCCTATGTTTACAGTATCATTATCCCCAAGAGTTAAATTATGGAACTAACCTACAAGTCATTTGCTAGAGGGATAGATAGAGAAATTGTGGAGTAGATATACAGTGAATATTGTTAATGAATATTGTTAATGGCTATTGAAAATGATGAAATAGTGTTTTTCAGGACAAAGTGGATGGATCTTGAGGTGATTATGTTAAGTGGAGTAAGTCAGAAAATGAAAGACAGTAAAAGATTGGTAATTCATTTGTGGTGTATAAGTAACCAAAGAACATATACTGTAAAATACAGGAAAAATAATTCTTAGATTCCTTGAAAAATATCCGGAACACCTGAGGGAACATAGAAGAGGAAGGAGTGGATGGGGAAAAGAAGGGAATGGGTCATTAGCATGGAAGGTTTAGTGCAGCATGTGAAGCATGTGCTCATATAGAGGTGTGAAAATGTACTCCTAAAGTTACACAGATATGTAAATAACTAACAAATTCATAATCAAATTTAATTTAAAAAACTTTTAGACAAAATACTATCTATATGACCTCTGTTATCAGAGTAGAATTTATATAAATCTCTCTGGCTTTGAAAGAGAAATTATCTTGTTGCAAGCTGAATTATTACCTCAAAACTCCACATTATTCAAGATCTCTTTTCCTTATATTGTTTCCTGTCCCCTATCCCCTATTACTGCTAAAACATTTCTTAAATCTTTTTTCTTCTAAAATATGGGCAAAACACTCCAAAGCCTACACTTCAGAAACCTCTATCAGGTCACAACTACAGATACTAAAAAAATGAGGGAAAAAATAAACATCTGGAACTACATCAAATTAAAAGCTTCTGTATGGCAAAAGAAACAATAACAAAGACAAGAAATCCAATTAAATGGGAGAAAATTTTGCCCTCCACATTAAGTGATAGGGATCTGATAACAAAGATCCATAAAGAACTCACACAACTTAACAAAAACCAAGCAATTAGCACAGTCAAAAAATGGGATAAGCAGCTAAAAAAACATTTCTCAGAAGAAGAAATGCAAATGGCCAATAGGCATATGAAATGGTGCTCAACATCCTTAAACTACTGAAAATGGAACTACCATCTGATCCAGTAATCCCATTTCTGGGAATTTACTCAAAGGTTACAAAAACTATAATTTAAAAGGACATCTGTATGTGGCTATTTATTGCAGCACTATTTACAATAGCCAGGAAGTGGAAGCAACCCAAATACCCTAGAATAGAGGAATGGATCAGAAAACTGTGGTATATGAACACAATGGAATATTATTCATCAATCAAAAAAGACAAATATGACATTGATGGCAACATGGATAGAATTGAAAGGAATCATGCTAGCAGAAATAAGCCAGAAAGAAAAAGAAAAATACAGGATGGTCTCACTTATATGAAGCATATAGGAAAACAAACAAACAGACAAGAAAAATTTAAAACAGCAGAACTGAAGCATAGAGCAAGAGACAGGGAGGGGGAGAAATCAGGGGTGGGATGGACACAAAAGCTAAAGATAATGGTTCTCAGGTGATAAGATGGTGGAAGAATCTCAGGGTAGACAATGATGTACTATATATATATATATATATATATATATATAAAACTGTACATATAAATGTATATATTTATATATAAATTATCTGTAATTGATTGCACATATATACATAAATATACACTCAAAAATAAAATTAATAACAAAAAATAATCCTCTCAGCTATCATATTTTAATTTTAAAATAAGAAACAATAAAAATTTTCTATTAAAAATCTATTTTCTTCTTTCTCTTTGATTTCTTTGTTCAAATTAGCATCATTCATCCTGCACTGCTACTTCTAGCTAGTCTCTGCCCCCTTCCCAACAACCCAGTCTAGTCAGGATGAACTTTTAAAATGAATTTTACTGTGGACCTCCCCACTTTCCTACTCCCTCTTTATCACTCTTTAGTTTTTTAGTGCAATTCTTCTGATCTGGGAGTCCTGGCTACCTTTACACAGCTAAGCCTTGCTCCCCCATCATGTGATTTCTTTCACCTACACAGTTTATATCATCATTGTAATTCTGTTATTTCTGCCGTGAATGTTCTCTACTCTTCCCCTTCACCATTAGTATTATTATTTCTGTCAGTAACTAGTCAACTCAAAGTTATTTTTTAAGGAAACCTTTCCTCATTCTCATACTGAATCCAAACTGAATCCAAGCCTCTAACAAGGCTTTGAGGGCAAGCATTTCTTTCATACAATAATCACAACAAGGCTTTATTGAGATTATTATGATTAATGTCTGCTTCTCTTACTACAAAATAATAAAAGGGAGGCACTTTATGTGTTTGGAATCACCAGCTAATCCCTACAAGTGGGAACAAAGGGTCTCAATAAATACCTGTTGAGTGAATGAATGAATGAATGAATGAATGAATGAATGAATGAATGAATGAATGAATGAACATAAGCTGACTTCTCCCAGTAAGTGAAGCAAAAGTCTACCTAACAACTGTATTGAAATTTCAACATAAAACTCAGGAGATGTTAAATTAAAGAATCAAATAATTTATATAGGAGCAATGGTGGTTTTCAAAACAGGTACCAGTAACAAATTCTGCAAAGCTGACAGACAATATTCTGAACTAACTGTGCATTAGATACTTACAAGTGCAGATTCTAAAGCCAGACTCTGGGTTTGAATCTGAATTCCCTGGTTGACAGATTTTGGAACCTGTGCTGCCAAAACTATACATCTATTCCTATCTTCTCTTTTTTTCCTGGAAATGGGGTTCTCTTCTTCCTGCATTCTGGAGGCCAGATTCTTGGGGATCTTTTCTTTTTTCCATCTTCACTATTCCTTGTCTTCTGGTTTCTTCAACAGTGTTTACATTTAACCAAGCATTCTCATTTCATGTTTCACCTTTCTTTTCAAGTTCTTCACTCTGTCCTCCATATCTAAACTTCTTGAAAGAGTTATCTTTAATTCATTCCTTACCTGCTTCAACCCCTTTACTAAAGTATATTTAATGAAAGCAAAAAAAAAATCTTCATTTTGCAAAAGTGATGAAAAATTTTAGTGCTTATCTTATTTTTAACCTCTTTGAAGTAGCTGATACCACTGGGTACCTCTTCTTTAAACTATTTCCTTGACTGCTTGAGAACATACCCTTGGATTCCTTCTCAGTTCTCTGTTTGTTTTTTATCTCCTGCATTGGATGAGTCGCCTTTATTATCTTCTAATACTTGTGTTCCTCCAAGGTCTGTGCTCAAATTTCAGGTTTTCACCTTTTCTCTGTGACTGTCTAGTCAAAATTAGGAGTCATTTTCCAGAAATAAAAATTCACAAACCACATAAGCACACAACAATTTGCATGAAATTTCAGGGGATTACAGATTTTTTAAAAAATCCCTAGTGTTTATATTTTATATGCTATTAATTTCCAAATATGTGCCTTCATTTCAAATTTCTTTTCTGGAAATCATCCCAGGTGATCCATGTAGTTACTAGGTTATTTCCATCTGGACATATCCTAGACACTTCTAAATTATGAAGAACAAAACTGAATTAATAATCTTTCACCCTCAAATCTATAATTCCCTAGTCATGTCCCTATTGAAGCAGGTGAAAAATAATCCATGTCTAGCTTAGTCAAAATTTAAAAGTCATTTTTAAGACTTTCTTCCTTTATTATCAAATTCAATAGTTGTCAGGTCCTGCTTATTCTCTTTCTTCTGTGTATCTATAATACCTCCACCCCCAGCATCTCCATTATCCAAATATGAATAGATACAACTATTCTTTTTGCATGGGTCACTGCAACATCTTTCCCATCTGTCCTTTTATCACTTACTTTCCCACAATGGTTTCCTTCAAAAGAGCCACACTATAAACCCCAGGTAAACATACTGTTTTTTGGATAAATTCCAGACTTTTAAATTTTTTGTGTGTCCTTTCACCGAAGAAGCCCACTATGCGATACCTACATGGACCAATTTTCAACTACTTACTAAGCACTGGTCTGTCTTCCCTTAAATTTCCCTTGCTGTACTAATCTCAGTTATCCAACTACATTTTTCTGTTCTTTCAAATATCTACTTAATGTATACACTTTCTCAGAGGGGATTTCTACAGTCTAGGTTAGATTACCCATAACAACCTTCACTTTCCCTAATACACCTTCTGGGCAAATTAATTAAAATAATATTTTAGCATCATTTTCAATTGTACAATAAAATTTGAAAAAAGTAGAGAGATTTTCCATATATCCCATGCCATCACATGTAGATACAGTTCTCTGTTATCAATATTATTTACCAGAATAAAATATTTTTTCTACCAAAGATAGAGCTACATTGACAGACCATAATCCCCCAAAGTCCATAGTTTACCTTGAGTTCACTTTTTTATTTTTGTACATTTGTGGGTTCAGATAATAGCATAATAACATATATCCACCATTGTAATTTACAAAGTATTTTGTCTTCCCAAAAAGTCCACTATGGTGTGCCACCATAGTGGCACCACCCACCCACCATCAGCCTTGGCAGTCACCAATCTTTTTTATCGTTTGCATAGTTTTACCTGTTTCAGATTGTCACATAGTTGGAAGAATCGTATGAAAACTTTTCAAATAGACTTCTTCCACTTACACTATGCACTTAAACATTCTCCTGAACCTTTTTGTTGAATTCTTTTGCACACCAAATATTATTTTATTGTCAAGATAACAATAATACAAGGGCACTTAATTGCTTCCAAACTATATATTTTGCATTCCCACCAACAGTGTGTTAGACACCCTATTTCTCCATATCCTTGTCATCATTTGGGATTGTCAGTGCTACAGATCATGCCATTCTAATAGGTAGGTTGCTAGTGGGACTTATTTGCATTTCTCAGACACTATACAATTTGGAACATCTTTTCATATTTTTATTTGGCTCTGTATATCTTCATTGGTGAAGAGTTAAGTCTTTGGCCTGTTTCTAGTTAGTTTTCCTTTGTTGAGTTTTGAGAGCTCATTTCATATTTTGGATAAAATGCTATATCAGATGTGTTATTTGTGAAAATGTTCTCCCAGTCTGTGGGTTTTATTTTCTTTCATCCTTTTGATAACTGTTTTTCACAAGCAAAAACTTTTAATTCGAAAAAAGTCTAGCTTACCAATTTTTTCTTTCAGGGATTGTGTCTCTGGAGTTGTTCCTAACTAAAAAATTTCCCATAAGCAAGGCCATTTAGGTTTCCCTTATGTTATCATCTAACAATTTTATAGTTTTACAGTTTACATAGAGTTATATTATCTATTTTGAGTTCATTTCTCTCTGAGGTTAATGTCTGTGTTTAAATTTATTTTTTTGCATGTGGGTGTCCAATTGTTTCAGAGTCATTTGATGATGATACACCCATGGTGCCTCTGCATTGTTTGTTTCTTTATGAAAGATGAGCTGACCATATTTATAAGGTTATATTTTTGGGTTTTCTATTTGTTCCATATAAATTGCCTCTTTTATAGACTGTTTCCCGTTAGACAGGAAGCCCTGTGAGGATGGAGGTATGTCTCTCTTGCTCATTACTCTTTCCTCATCACAGCATAGTACCTGTAGATAGCAGGTGCTTCTAAAATGCATGTTGAATTTTTAACCAATGTGCTAGCTAGTGAATTCTAATATGGAATCTAAGTCACATTAGAAATAAGAGAAAGGAAAAAAAAAGATAGAGTATCCAGGTAGATGGAAAGTTTAAGCAAAGACAAAGAGGAAAGAGCAAGTTTATTACAAGGACATTAGACTGCCTGAATTAAAGTCCCCAGGAAGGAGACCAGCAGGAAATAATGTTGAAGTATATTCTCAGGGCATGAATGGTGGCGCATGGATGATTAACCTCATCTCTGGACACAGATCTCTAAAATAAGAGAAATTTTAGATGGCAATTCCAGGAACTCCTGGGGAAATGCTGTCACTTATGAATAGTAAAGGTTTAGATTTATATAGATTTCAAGAAGTGATTAATTCTAGCCTAAGGCTTTTAGATGAATCACATCCCTTTTGTCCACAATGAGCAAAGATAGTATGGAAATAGAAGGGCCACTATATATGTACCTTGGGCTACTGTTCAAATGTGCATGTCAATACAGTCTGTCACAATTCAGTCACTTTACATATTCAATCAGAGGACTGCAGAGGAGCAAAACTCAAATAGTCCCCAGGATTGTGGATCAGTTTAAGAGGAAGGGAAAAACTGAATTACCTGGCAAATTCAAAACATGAGATGACTTTTTGGTTAAATTATTTTGGCAATTCGAATTCACTACCTTTTATTGTAGAGACTTTTATTTCTGGGGATTCAGGTAATCAATTTTAAATTGCCCCAAAGCAATAGAGACAGCCTACATATATGGAATATTAAAGCTGGACAATATTTTATTTTAAAATTACATGCCAATAGCTGTAACAAATGCAGAAAACAAAATTCCTTTTCTAACTATTGATTTTTCTTAAAAATAAAAGCATCAAAGTCATGATAATGACAACCTTTGCCAGGGGTTGGCAGTGCAGATTTTAACAAAAAAAGGAATTTTTTCATTTACCAGCTTAGCTGCTAGTGCCATCTAGTGACCAAGCCAATTGATAAGCAAAGAAGAGCAGACAAAATATACTCAGAATAGTTGGACAGTTGGTTTTTGTTTTTTACTTAATATCGCTAATTAATGATAGCAAAAAGAAGAAAATTATTTACATAGTATTTATGGTTTACTCTGGAAATTATCAAAGGGAAGAAATAGGGGGAAAGGTATTGAAGAGATTTTGAAGGAAATAGACTTAAAGGTAAATATTCTCACTCCTCGGAGAATATTATGTAAGATAAAGTACTAGTGTATTTTAAACCAAAGGTAAAGTGGCATGGAAATCCAAGCCTAATCTGGAACAAAAAAAATATTTCACTGTTATCATCAAGAGGTAGAATAGTGATAGTCCCAAACTTGAAACCCCATGACTTTCTGTTTTAGAGGCATTCCTTTTTTATACCTGCTAGTGAAAACACAACTTTTTATTTACACAAAGATTTGTATGGAGAAGTTTTCTCTTGATAACTCGAGGCTTGGTTTTGGTGTTAATTCTAAATCAGCATAGTCTGTCTGGTTTAATGTAAGTACTATAAAGAATAAGGCTAAATACAAAGTGCTGTTGTTTCAGTATACAATGGGTTTTTGTGGAGAGACAAATGACCAGGTGAGATCCTGAAGCTTTGTGAGAAGGTCCAGTCTCCGCATAAGGCCCACAGCTCAGGATGCTGTCTTTGCGGAAACATAGGTTCTTGATCAACTAGATTTTAAGTCACTAGGTCACTTTTGTGTTAATAAAGGCACTTTGGACATGTGAAAACAGTCCAATAAGAAATCTTATGAGGTTTTGGTGAGCTTCCTAACATGACAGAATTATTTCTTGGCACATTTTCTGGGGGGGAAATGCTTTGAACTGTTTTCCTGGGTGAGCATGTCCTGAGTCATTGCCAAAATCCTATCCTTTCCATCTTATGGACAATGACTTTTTTCAGATGGCTAATTAAATAATAGTAGAAGTCATTTCACAGGGAGTGAGAAGTCCTGCCTCACTCTACCTCATCTTACAGTGTTTTTATAAAGCTGTTCATAGTTAAAGTCATCTGTATAATTGTTCATTTGCTTAGTCAGTGATTATTTATCATAAACTTATTGTTGTTGATTATCAAAAACTATAGTAAATAGGCCATTCTTCTCAGAGTTATAAAATCACAGTTTTTAGTCTCAAAAAACTTCCAGTAGGAGACAGTGAGATTAACATGTACCGGTTTTGTTTTTGGTTTTTGGTTTTTTTTTTTAATGTGGGTCATTCTCATTGGAGTGAGGTGGTGCCTCACTGTGATTTTGATTTGCATTTCCCTGATTCAGAGAGATTTTGAACATTTTTTTTATATGCCTGTTGGCTATTTACATTTCTCTGTGGAGAAGTGTCTTCTTAGTTCTGTCTACGTTTTGATCAAATATTTTGCTTTGTTAAATTGTGCAAGCTCTTTGCAGATCTTTGCTATCAATACCTTATTTGTCAAATGGTGAGCAAATGATGGTTGGAGAACTGTGGAGACTACAATTAAAGAGAAAAAGTTAAAAAAACCTCAGGGCATACAACAATGCAATATGTGTAAGTGTGCAATAGATTAAAATAATTTCTTAAATTAAAAAATAAATATTTTTAAAATAATATAGCTTTTTATATTATGCATTAAAATATAGAAAGATGAGTGGAGCAGTTGCTGCACTCTTTTATATAAAGGCTAGCTTGTATAAAAAGAAACTAAGTGCTAGAAATATAAGAATTTCAGAGACAAAAGGAATCCCAGAAAATTTAGAATACAGGGAAGGACTGAGGATAATTGAAAGTATTGCCTTTTATACTAGGAATCCAAGAAGAGATAGAGTTTCAGTGGAGAGAAATGAAAGGCAAGGGCATTTCATCATGAAACAGTGAATGCAGTAGACTGGCATGTAACCAGTTTACCTGAAGCATAAATAGAATTGAGTGCCTGGGCATATAGTTGTGAAGATAATACAGACTGGAGAGCACCTTGAGCTCTGGGCCCTCTGCAGAAGCGGACTCTAACAAAGTTTCAGAATCTCTCCTGACCATTTCAGTTTATCACATTTGTCTCTCCACAAACACCCAACTCACACTTAAATAGCAACCCTTTGTAATTTATCCTTGTGTTTTGCAATATTTAATACAAATTAGGCATAGTTTGATGGCCTACAATTAATACCTAAACAAAGTGGTAAGGTATGGTGTTATATGACAATCAATGGAATCAAAGAAAATTGTGAATAAGAAAGTGAGTTTACTGAGAGTTTTAAGAATGTAAATATGGTGGACACAAATTTCCATCTGCCAAAAGAGGTGGAGAACAAGAGTCTAGAACTGAGGTGACCAGTAGAGTAGCTATCTTTGTAAAGATCAAATTGTGAGTGAGGGGAAAAGGAGACAAACCAGATATTGCAGAGGTAAAATTGATAGAACACAGTTACCACTCAGAATTGGAAAAAGAAAAGAAAGACAATATGGGAGACAGAGCTATGGTCAGTTCACTTTTTATGTCTAGGTACAGGGATTTTGTAAAATTAACAGATGAAATCCAAAAGAGGAAATCAGTTTGTATAATGAAAAAAGTAAAATATAAACCCAGCTCATGCTATCAGAATTGTGTATTTTATTTAGAGTCAGAGGATCTGAGATCTGAGCCAAATCTCTAAATAATGGAGCTCCATTCCCATGAAGACAGAATCCACGAAATAGCATTGCCAAAAGGAGATATTAATTACTTAAATATGTCCATGAATGAGGAGCTCAGTATTTCAAATGAGATCGGGGGTATTCAGGGTGGTATGGCTGTAGACAGGAGCTCAGTATTTCAAAAAGTCAACTATTCTTCTCTTTCAATATATTATTTATTATACAATATTTTCTTCTAGTTAAATAAATTGCACTGCTCTGTGATTTTGTTTTTGTTCAAACTAATTTTATTGAGCACATAAGAGAACATTCTCCTCTATAAGATCTCTTTAATAATTTTATAACAATTATGTTCTTTTCTCCAGAGAACAGTTATCAGTTCCTTCATTTATAGTTTTTGCAAAATTATTTATATAAGCTTAATTGTTTGATGATACTTTTCTGAAAGTCCATCTAAATGTGCATATCCCTAAGAAAAATTAAATATACAATTCAGAAAATAGACAAGGTATATGTGCCTGACAATAGAGCTTATATTTATAACTGATAGAGTTCTTCCTTAAATATACAATTTTAGATAGAAAACTATTCTTTAAGACAATTCAAAATAATAAATGGGAAAAATGGAATTCAATTTAAGGACTTAAGAAGAACCTTCACTTTTTTTGCAATAGTTTATAGCCAATTCTGATAGTATGTAAACTCTGGATTTATATACAGAAATAGAATATCATCCACAGGCATCCAGATATAGGGCAGAAAACTTCTATTATTCTAGGTCAAGAAACTACATGTAGAGGCCAGGCATGGTGGTACATACCTGTAAGTGGCAGCTTAGGAAGCCATGTTTGGGGCCAGGGATTGCCGTTCAAGTCATGTTGGGGGCACGTAGTGACCTAGTTCCAAAAAAATATAGCTGGCCGTGGTGGTGCGCGCCTGTAATCTCAGCTACCTGGGAAGCTGGGGCTGGGGATTGCTTGAGCCTGCGGTTCCACAGGCAAAAATAGCAAGACCTAGTCTCAAAAAAAAAAAAGAAAAGAAACTACACTGTAGATTCTTGTTTTACCCTATGGGGGGGGGGGGGAAGGCTTCAAGTTTCTTTGCTTTTTGAAAATATGTGTAGCAATAGATTATGACCATGTTAAATGTCAAAAATCAAAATAGAAAATGTGTGTGAAACAAAGTGTCTGTTGTTTCACACTTGTAAGAAGTTAATAGTGCAGATGAGGGAAATGAGGTACAGAGCTGAGTGTCTTATACTGGAGCTGCCCAGATCAAAGAGGTCTCTCCACATCTGTGGTCAGAACATGAGGTATTAGCTTTATCCAACCAGTGACACTATTGAAGAAAATGTGAACACAGCTAATCTATGTTCACCCTGACTCTGTTATTGCCAGTCACTAAGTCCAGTTACACCCACATATACTCTACATCCTCATTATAATTTCCTTCATTCAGCCCTTCAACTTTAATCTGTTGACTCATTTGATCACAAAACAAATGGAGTATCTACCTGAACTACAGTACAATGCTAATGCTAATTCAACCTATGGATTAAAAAAAAAGACATAGAAAAGTGATGATACGGCTGGGATTTGAAAAATGAGTGTGCTTTTTATTGACCCCAGTCATCCTCTAGTGTTAACTGTCTGAAATATAAAAATAAATAAAATTTCATTTCAGTTTCCAGGAATTCACAATCATTTTTCTAAGACAGCTTTATCCATATTGGGATAACTAAGATAATCTTTTAAATGTCACATAGTATGCACTTTGTGAGAATGTGAACTAATTGGAACCCTCATACACTGCTGATGGTAATTCAAATTGCTGCATTCACATGGAAAAGAGTCTAAAGTTGAGACTCAGCCATTCTCTTAAGTCTATGCTCTTAAGTCTATATCCAAGCGAATTAAAAACATAAGTTCAAACAAAAACTTAAACAAGAATGCTTATAGCAGAAGCATTTTATAGTTACCAAAAGATTAAAATCAAACTTAATATCCGTACATAAAGGAAAACAGAATATGGTATATCTACACAATCGAATAATATTCAGTCATTAAAATGAATTTGAAGACATATAAAGTGAAAGAAGTTAATGACAAAAATTCATATATTACTCAGCAAAAAAAACAACAGCATGAAACCTTACTATCTGCAACAACACAGAATAAACCTGAGGGCATTCTGCTAAGGGAGCTAAGCCAGAAGGAGAAAGGCAAATACCAGATGATTTCACTCACATGGGGAATATAGAGAAGCAAAGAAATTGTTAGTGGGGAAAAAAATCCTTCACCTTTAATGGTAAATAGGCAATTACCAGAGAGGGAAAGGAAAGGGCATGGGAGGAATGAGCAGACTTGAATTTAGTGGTGAGCAAGGTGCATAAAGTTTATTCTTAAAGCCTACAGTGGAGTGAACCAATGTTAGCACTAACTATAAAAACTCATACATTTTGTAACTCCATTCATATAAAATTCCCCAACAAGGAAGTCAGTTAAGATAGAAAGCAAATCAGTGGTTTAAGATTGAGAGTAGTCATGAAGATCAGGGAGTCATGAGGGAGTCCATCAAGGACAGCAGCATGCTAATTCAACTTATGGATAAAGAAAGAATATAGAAAAGTGATGATATGGCTGAGACTTGAAAAATGAGTGGGTGTTTGTTGACCCCAGTGATCCTTTAATCTATTTAATCTATCAATCATGCTGTTGCCACAGAGATTTTTCAAAACTTAAAATCTGATCATGCTTAAAGAGCACAAGGGGACTTTCTAAGTCACTGTCAGTGTTTTCTTCTGTGTGAAGAGGGTTTATGAGTGCTCTTCTTCTGCATCTTGAAATGGATAATATTGCAAAGTGAATAAAATCTGATTATATGTCTATCCTTCCTAAAATTATCCAGTACCTTCACACCATCAACATGGAAGATAGTCAAATGCCTGTTTATAACCTAGTTAGTTTAACACTGCATCTTCAGGTACTTGCAGAGCACTTACATACAGTACAGGTGCACAGCACCTTGCAGTTAGCTCAGAAGCTACAATAATGGTTTAGGAGATTATTTCTTTGGGAGGTGAGCCCAGGTAGCAAAAATGAGAAGAGGACAAATTAAAAGAAAAGTTCATTAAGCAGTGCATCATCAGGGTTGCTGCTAGGTGGCAAGGGGTTTTGGCTCCAACATCAACTCTAAAAAGCACATAAAATATCTTTCAGAATTCTGTACCTGAAAGGAGACTAGAGCACAAATGGCCACTAACTTCAAGACAGACACACAGGCCACCAACAGATCACATAAGGTTCTGAGTCAGACAGAAGAGAATAGGAAGATGTGATCCACATTGGAGGTGGAGGTGAGTAGCTGTGGACAAATCTGAGATTAAACAGAATTGTCCACCACAGCTGTAGTGGAAATAAGTTCATCAATAGAGAAGTACCAGAGACTACCAAAGTGTTCTACTATTTTATTGTTTCCCGACTGAATGAATTCCTAATTTTTCTCCATGCTGACATTTTGATACAAGTATACTCAACTGGCTGAAGTTCCCTGAAAATGAAAATGTTATGTCCTCTTCCTCCCCACTTCTCTGTTTTCACAGATTTTATTTTGCAACATGTTTCATTTTTTCGTCTTATTAAATTTCCCTTCACACAAAGGATTTTGTTTGAATGTCCTCTATCTGTGATGCCTTCTCTGTTGGTATTCTGTACTAGTGCCCATTTCTTTGTTACAAAATGATCACATTGCTTCTAGTCATTAGTTTGTGTCTCTCCTATTAAGCCAGAGAGTACCTGGAGAAGTAAGGACTCAGTAAATGCTAAATAGAAGTGAAAAAAGGTGAGAGAGAAGTAAAATTAATTTCATGGCTGATTATTGTTTTAGTTCTTGTTAGAGAAACAGGGCAGTAATTCACAAACTTTTTGGTCTTTAGACTCCTAAAAGTTCTTTAAAATTATTAAAGATTACAAAGATCAAAATTCACCATATTAAGTTGAGGTTGTCATGTATTAAAAATATAGCATAAAAGCACTGCACGTTAGCATAAATAGCTCCTTTTATGAAAAACAGCTATATGTAGTAACAAACTTGGCATTGTTCTGTATTTTTGCAAATGTCTTTCATGTCTGGCTTACTAGAAGACAGCTGGATCCTGATATCTGCTTGCATATCAATCTGCTGTGATGTTGTTTCAGTTGAAGTGTATGAAAAAAATTTAGACTGACACTGATATGTAGCTGGAAAAGGAAGGTGTGTTTAATAACCTTTTCAGGTAATTTGAATTTTTTTGAAACTACCCCCAAACTTCATGAGAGCTAAGTCTCTTAAAGGTTGGCTGCAAGTAGAATTCAAAACCACTATTAATATTATGCTTTGGTCATTTAAAAATATTGGTTCATTGAGTTATGCAAATTTTCCAAATGTTCATGCATTTAATTATACAATATAAGAATCATATTTTAATACCACCACCTATCTCAACAAAAAACCATTAAGGAATAGGAAGCTGCTATATCCACAGCGGTGGATTCAAATTTTCAAAAATTCTAATTTTCATTTGAAATTTCAATTTTGCCACTGACAAATTGTATGAGTTATTTTCCTTAATATAAGGTCATTTTGTTCATTTTTTAAAAAAGAAATTGTTAACCAAATATCCAACCATAGTTTTGTCAGTTATTCTTTCCAGTTAAAATGTGTTCCACCCCTCAAAAGTCGGGATTTAATAAAATCAATACATTCTACCTTTTCTTTAAGAGCATCTTTAAGTGAAATTGCCATTTTTAATGTTAATGCAAGATTTTGAAGGACAAAATGGCAACTAAAAAGTAGTTAGATATCACTGTCTTAATTCATAGAATTTTGCCCACTATTGCTTTTGCACCATTAGTGCAAATGTCAACCCAGTGATAAAAGTCCCATAAAATCTTGGCATTATTATGACAGCTGTTTTGCCCTCAGAAAACCCCAGCATCTCAGAGCCCCCAGAGATCCATAACATGCTTAGGAACTGCTGAAATGGAGTTCTTGTAAATCATAAATTACTTGCATCCTTGTAAAGAATTTCAAGGGTTAATTAAGTTAGACACATTAAAATAGGATTGAAATCATGTTCTAACACCACTTACTTACCACCCACTTATTATTTAGCCCATCCTAAATGTCAGTACCTCCTTATCCATTTTCCTGCATCCAGAACTGTCTGGACTTTGTTCCTTATCTGACATGTACAGTGTTTAACATGTGGAAAACAAAATAGTGAGGTGATGGTGTTGTGTCTTTCTGTAAATATAGCCTCATACCAGTGGGGGCAAGAACCATCATTTGTAAAATTTACAAGATCTTGAAAAGCTTACATTGTTTTTGGGCTCCCCAGAGGAAAACTAAAGAAAGGGAACTTGGCTAGCCTCAGATTTGATTTCCAATTGTTCCTATGGAGATGTAAACAGTAGGGATTAGAAGAATTTAAGGGGAATTCAAGGCCAGAGTTGAACATTCACCATTGAATTCTTTCCATGCAATGTTCCCTCTTTTACAGAAGAAATATCAAGCCTTTACCAAGGACAGAATGTGAGGAAAATCACTGATATTAATTCAAATGAAAATTACCTGAAGATTTTAGTTGACCAATGCCCAGAATGCTTTTTGAGACTGAGTAAGTTTTATGCTCAGAATAATCATCTGATGTGTGCCCCAAATTATTTCTGCCTCATCTCTTACTAAACCATGGCTAAACTGATAGCCTTGCATTCAATTCAAGTGTTACTGATGATTAGACCTTTGATTAAAACTTCATAGCTTAAAATTTTACCCTAACATTTGTAAATCACCTAACCTGTATTATACATATAGATATTATAGATATTTATTATTTTATTTAGCAATATTAATAATTAAATTTACTGAGAACTTTGAGATGTTAGGTTATGCCTAATATCTCTATCTACCTATCTACATTTCACCTCTTATTTAAGTAAGAAGCTTCTAAGACAGTGTATTAGTTCTTCCACTTAGGTTATGAGAAATTAAGCTCAGGAAGTTTCCATAACTTCCTCCATATCATGAAGTTAGAAAAGGGTCCTTTTGATTGAAGCAGAGCTCTTAACCATTAGACTATTTTAGATAGAACACACCTAAAAAGAACAAGCCACATTGTTTGACATATGCAAGCCTTTGGGAGAAATGGAAACATGTATTTTGTGGCAAACAAAGGCTTCTTTTTCCTCCATTACCAGATTTTTGTTGGTTGTGGTTATTGACCTAAAAATTAGATGGGGAAACCTTACCTCCTTTAATAGATTCTGTGGCAAGGTAGGTGCCCGGGGAAGGCATTAATTCTCAGGGCTCCACGTTTATCAATGATTTGCAAATGTTACTTCTGATAACTGAAAGAAGGTCAGACTAGTGAGTTTTAGGTTGTAGAAACTGTCAGTGTAGGGTAAGGCCTCTGGGTTTGTCATCCATGCCTCGCTGACTCATAATGAATAGTGACACAGTTACCTGCTGTTTCAGGATGGCCACGGATACTGGATGACAGCAGTCACTCAAAAGTCCTCTCCAGCAGGTGAGCACAGTCCCTGAGGAGGGCATGGTCAAGCTTTTCAGGTCATGAGAGAGTCATTTCACTTACTGGAGCAAGAATGCTGCAAAGTCAAGTCATCTCAATTACTCACAAGCCTGTGCAAATGAGTCTGATTTCAGTTTTCAATTGGTTTAAGAACCAATTGACTTTCCATGATGAAAAGTCTGTGCCACTGAGTTTACGTTCCCATTGTCAAGGCTTTCCTATGGGGTGGTGTGCAGGCCTTCTCCCAGGGCACTAAATGATGTTCAGAAAAGGCGAAGGAACCACTTGAGAGATAAAGGAAGTCCAGCGTCACTGCTTTTACTAGTGACTTGAGCTCTTCATTGGGTTGTGCATATCTTTATTATATTTTACCCAATGTTTGCTCAGTGAATGATAAAATATCTTGTTTCTCCTAATCATATTTGTGGTCAAAGTCTCTGTTTCTAAATGAGAATAAAAGAATAAAAAGAGAAAGCTTCAGAATCAAAAAGTGTCATTTTCTATATAAATTTTCAGACAGGAAGGAAATTAGAAAAGATCACTTTTAATGGAGTCACCAATCAAAGGATTATAAAGCTCTGTAAGATTCCTGACTCTTGGAGCTCTTATATTTCCTCATGGGGATTTCTCATCTTTGTTTTGTTTTGCTATCAATAGATGATAAGCTCTTAAGAATTTCACTCTGATTTACTTGTAGCAAGAGGAACTAAAGAGGGGAGTTTGTCTAGGCTCCATTTGTGTTTTCCAAGTTTATTCTCAGTCACTCCTGGAAATTTGATGTGGACAGATTTGATGTGGACATTATGAGTCAGGAGGACTTCAAGGACAAAACAAAAGTTACCATATAGAAAACAATGCCTTCTTATTCTTTTCCTTGAGCTTTTCGTAGTTCCTTTAAAGAAGGAAGGACCATCCAAGATCAAATGTCAGGAGAAACTTGATAGCAAGTCAGTGGAAGATAATGTAGGGCTCTGGCTAATAAATTCAATTAAACTATGACTACTAAAATACTCAAGCTGCATCCAAAGAAGTATAATGTTCAAAATACAGATTACAGTAAAAATTACTATTTTTCCTGTCACTGAAGTGTTTGACATGTACCCTGGCTCTGCTTCTTATTAACTGTGAGTCTTTCGGCAAATTAGTTCACTACTTTCAACCTTACCTTCTTTATCTGTGAAATGGGAATGTATGACGCTAGCTAACAGGATGCCTATGCTGATTAAATTAATAGTATGTGATAAAAGTGTGGTTGGCCACCTGGCTCACAGTAAGAGCAATAAAGAGCAACTCTAAAGGTCATTGTTTTGCTACAAACAGCACCATGACTGCCTCATACCCTCTTGTTCTTAAATAGAAGTTGAAGTTCTTAAGTCACAAGTAACAAAATTAAATGAAGATTTTTGTTAAAAATACATGTACCCCCTTAAAAACGAATGTGAAAACTGGAGGGTCAGGCATAACATATCAGAAAAAACAAGTAACCTTGTTAATTCCAAGCAGCAGAAACTACTTTAACAGATTTGTTCAGATACTTTCACCATTTTCAGTCTTGCAGGAAGTCTGTTTGAGGTCAAAATTCCAACTTGGATCACATTCCCAGTGTATATCCACCAGGGGAAAACAAATTCCACCTCTATGAGATTTTGCATCATTACTTAAATAAGATTAAGTTGCTAAAAAGTCAATAGTGCTTAATGTTTTTGTGAGGATACAGCTCTTAAAATATTAAAATTAAATAATTTAGTTTATAATTGACATTTACTTGTTGCCAAGTGACTGAACTGAGGAATTGATTGAAATCACACTCCTAGACCCTTTTGTGTTACACACTTGTTAAGTATTTATGGAGCCCAAATAAAGGAATCAGAGGCATGTAATTATTTTTAATAGCCACTAGATGGCAATTTTAAGGGGTAGGCATTTAAAAATAAATCAAAAGTAAAATCTTAAAATTTTCAGCACTTTATATTTGTTATATCATTAACTTCACACAATAGTTCTGTATGACCTTATACTTATTCTGAGTTCGTATTTGAGAAATCTGATCCTCTTACAAATTCCCTGACTTGCCCTGTGCCCAGAGTTTAATAGTTTAGCCTGTGTTCCATATCTTTTCTGCAACTCTTACTAAATGCTTTATACTGAAGAGGTTTAAGAATTCTAAGCTTTCCAAGCTTAGAAACTGAGAGGAATATTTAATATCATCTATGTAATCTTTGTATTTTCTGAGTGAACAGTCTCAGAAAGTAAAACTTACTCAAGGTCACACATTTCAACTGAACACTGAGTTCTGCCTACATCACCAGTCTTTTTAATAAAACATGATTCTTTATTATGTGTCATGTTGAACTATATATATTGAACTATATAGTTCACTAGCATGATAATATTTGTAGCATCACTAGCATGATAATATTTGTAGAACTGAACCAGTCTTTAGAAAAAGCCTTGCCTGCTGAACATGGAAATACAGTTTACAACATTGTCATCCTAAAAATGGCTATAACCCCCTGAGCCATGTTCAGTGACAGATAAAACCAAAGCCAACCCAGGTCAGAGTATTGTATTTGGCATTGCATTTACCTCTCCTGGCTACAGGAGAATTCTGTAAAGATATGTGTATTCTGTGGCTTGCTTGGTAAATGAGACACTCAGTTAGTGAATTAGATTTAGGTAGTATAGTGCATAAGATAGCCTAGATAAATAAACGTAACATCTATCTTGCCGAAGAGGAGCTGGGACCTACAACACTGGTGGAAAATCTATGGTCACCCCAGGAGCAACGGGCAATATTGTCACCATTCATTATGGATGATAATAGCCAACCCAGAGGATATTGAGCTAATAGCCAACCCAGAGGATATTTGTTCAGCTGACAAGGAGTTCTACTTCTGTTGTTCTCTTTACCCCTTCTACTCCTGTCCAGCACAAATAAACGCTGATATTAAAACCCATTCACCTTAGTTGATCTTTTTAATTCTACGTATAATGAGTCAGCATTTCTAAGTGTCATTCTTATGTATACTGGTTTTACATAAAACACACTTTGTAAGCTTTTTATTGTATCATGAAATCTTTAATCAAATAAAAATTCATCTAGATAGCTGGACAATTTTTGTTGATATGTAGTAAAAGATAAGATGGTATAGTAGAAATAGTTCATCAGGTAAACAATCTTAATGTGAAAACTGTCTTTGCTACTAATCAGCAGAAGACACTTTGTTTGGGATTACTGGAAGTTTGGATGTGTGTTTTTTACTTGTTGTAAAAAAAACACAAGATATTGGTTGGGACTATTCATTTGTAATCATTAGAAACCAACTTAAATTGCTTAAATAAATTATCGAAGAAACAAGGTTGCATTACAACTCAGGAAAGAAGTGAAACCCCCAGCTGGAGCAGGTGGGAAGGGGAGGTGGTGGGTGACCCCCAGGGACTGAAATGATGTGAAATATATATAAATTTAAAAAAAGTGAACCCCCCCTAAATGACAAACATATAAATCAAATATAAAAACCAATTCCTCAGCCCCAGTCTCATGTCTCTGCATCTTCTCTTCTGCTACAAGAAGAGAATTCATTCAGCAAGTGCCAAAGAATGGTTAAATGGTGACTATGTGGTTGAAGGCATACTACAAAAGGTCTATGATTTTTCAACATCAGTAGAATGGTCTATAAATAACTACCTCTCTCCTTTATGGATTTAATAAGTGAATAAATATGTGCTTAGTATAACCCTAACATATAGCAAGCATTGGGTAAAAATAGATATTACTTCTGTAGATCCAAAAGTCCCTATTTTCCATTTAAAATCCAAAGCTCAAAAACATTTAAAGCCTTTTGTGAGTTTTAAACAAAATTACTTATCTCAAATCACAACTTGAATTGAGTTGATACAAAAAAATCTTTGTATGTTTCTGCTATGTGAGCATGTACATATTTTGCTACAGAAATCACAGTATGTTTGGTTGTGGTGTATTGCTCAGGACCCACTGAAATGTGGCATCTGCACCTAAGCTTTCTAAAACCAAGAATTATGAGTTCTGAAGCAGATCTGGATCTAAGAGTTTTGGACAAAGGCCTGGGATTTTGTTGTACTACCACTGAAATTTCAATTATGTCCTGAGTCTTTGGATGGTAATGCCTATAGAATGTTAGAGTCAATATTTGAACATCAGCATAGCAAACTTTCTCGTTGAATCTCAGCCTTAAAATGTTTCTAGTCCCTTTTTAGCAGCTGAAAGTCATTTTATTTCTGTAAAGACTGCAACAAACACAATTCAATTCTAGAAAGTGTATTAGTCAGCTAGATCTGTTATAGCAAAATACTAAAGTCTGAGTGGTTTAACCAACAGAAATTTGTTTTTTCTCAGTTCTTGGGGCTAGAGGGTGCCAGTAAGATCAGGTTCTGGTGAGAGCTCTTACAGAAAGTTCATCTTCTTGTCGTGTGGTCACATGTCCCATGCTTTGTGTATACATGGTAAGATAGAGCAAGTTCTCTGTTATCTTTTCCTACAAGGGCACTAGCCCTATCTTTGTGACCATGTTTGGACTTAATCATCTCCCCAAGGCCCTATCTCCAAATAAAGATATTGGGAGGCTATGGATTTAATATAGGAATTTAGGGGACTACAAATATTCAGTCGGTAACAGTTATCCAATGAACTCAAACACAAAGAGCATGTTTATTCACTCACTCATTTATTCAATCATTTATTTATTACACTTTTCAGTAGCGCACTTGCTATGCCCATGCCCTTCAACATTTATAAGGTTGAAGGGGGGTTAGTCTGGTCACTTTCATCACATTGTCAATGACATACAGGTCATTTCCATTTTCGCTAAGTTACTAGCAGCAAACACAATGGAGAGTGGTCACAAAGGGTGTCAGTGTTGATTTCCTAAGCCTTCCCTAAGACCTTAGTTCCATTTGGGTGTTGATGTGGGATGCATAAACAAATAAGAAACATGGGGTAAGGGCACACCCTATTCATTTCAACATCACTTCAGCACACTGAAGATGGTTCCGCAGGCTTCTTATCAGTGGATGGCTGTCCTCGATTCTACTATGATTAACCCACCTGAGAGACATGTCCCTGAAAGATAAAGGTGTTTGCCCCTATGGTGTTTTCTGTCAGATAATGGGTCCTCCCACCCCCACGTGCTGCATACCACAGAACCTTAGTTTTACTTTCCCTTTTTGTCTAATTACTACCACATTACAACCATTCCTTTACCAGTGTATTTAAGGGGTTTGGAAACTCTAATAAAGCAACTTGGTCCATGCTTATAAGTCCCTGTCTATGACTGAGTCTTTCTCCATCTTAGACTGTAGCAATTTCACCCACCTGTTGCTTTTTTTTCTTCTTACCCACAGCTTCCGACATGTGAACTCCTGAGTTTTTATGGTTCTACTTCAGCATGGCATGGAGTGGCAAACAGCACCACATGATTGTATCTTACATGTCTTTCATCTCATTAGCCTCAGAATCCTTTGCTCCCAAATCAATTTTCTGATGAAGGAAACCATGTAGTATGGGTTGTGGCCTAATTACATATGTTCATTATACTGCAATATCCTTAAGTTCTGCCGCCAGAGTCATACCTAGTCCACCGTGTTTGGCAAAAAAATACTACCAACAAATCAGCTTGGTTCCATGAATGTGCTTGCCTTGAGGTTTATAGTGTTCCTGTTTTTACTCTATGGAGTTCAACATTTTTGGCTTTTCAGAAATAAATTTAAAGTAACAGGCATAACCAGGAGACCTGAATTTCCCTGTCATAAATGAATACTACTCTAAAGGGTTTTCAATGAGCCTGGACAATATCCTTTACTAGATAACATTTTCCCTGCCCATAATATGAGGAGCTTGGCTTAGATGGTGGTTATGCTTTATAACAGCAGCAGAATCATTTGTACCAAAGAAAGCTAATGTAGAGGCCCAATCTGGTTCAGTAATACTTTCCACCTGTAGTACCCTAAACACTGTCATGCCTTGCTATTTTGTTTTTAAGGGAAATGTTCAAGCATTAAGTCAAAATCCAGCTTAACAATCACTATTCTTTGAGACCTTTCATAAATCCCCTTCCTTCTTCCAAGTGTTCATCATTCATTTACTCATTAATCCACTCAAAAATATAAAGTTAGCTTCTTCTAGGCTATATCAAGTACTATGTTAGAATGCTCATCTTACTGACAGCTTAAAATCTTTAAAATTTAGTCTTGAAGGATCCACAGTCCACTAGAAGGGCATATGAGTCAAGGTCATATTAAGAAACAGGTTGCCCACTCAAAGGGAAAAACTGAAAATAATTTGCAAAGGTCATTTTCCAAAGATATAGGCAGATGGAAGGCAAACCAATGCAAAATGAACCAAGAGGGGGAATCTGAGATGAACAGAGGAAGAGAATGGAATCCAGAGAGAACAAGAATTGGTATAGAAAAAACCTCCAGACAAAAGCCTTGACCTTGGAGAAAGGAGACTTGATGGAAAGAAGCCTCTAGTTGGGAGGACACAAAGTCTTAGGTTGACCTAAATTCTGGTAGCTAGAATTCTCAGGTTTGTTCACAGGCATATATAGTGGCTGGATTGGCATGATTCAAAAACTAAGACTGCTGTTCAGAGCATCCCCCATGTCCTCTCCATGTAAATTCATTTCTTTACAGTTGGATGTTCCATAAGGAACTCAGCAAACAAAACAGGTGTTGCATGGCTCCTGATGACCTTGCCTGGGAAATCATATCATGTCCGCGCCACTCTACCCTGTTGGTTGAAGCAGTACGCACCTTAGCCCAAATTCAAGAACCAGTGAATCATATATCACACCTCGATGGAGAGATGTAAAGTCATAATTAAGAGTATATGTGATGAGAGATATCTTTGGAAACTGCAATCTGACACAGTTATTATAACTTAATATAACTGGAATAAAATGTCCTTCCTCAAACACTGTAATTGTTTAATAATAAAAGTTGTGATATTCCAAATATCAGAGTCCTCTATGCAACAGAAGTCATTGAACTTGTGGAGATGACAGAAAATAAATTTTGTACACCAATACTAAATAGATTCAGTTTCAGATACCTTCAAGGTCACTTCAAGACAGAGATAAAAGATGGAACATTCTTATTTTCTCAACTAGTAAGGCACCTGCCTCAAAAATCTATCTCTGATAGTACTATTGTAGAGACCTTATTCCTGATGTATTATACTGCTTTAGTATGTTGGTATTGTTTGCTTTGTAACAATTCCAACATTTCACTTCTCAGAAGTAGAGTGCATATTGTATCTAAGTACAAACACAAGAATAAGAAGTTCCAGTCTTATAGGAAGATGAAAACCCTTCCAGTGGGATGGTGTTAGAAAGAGAAAGTCTGGGCAATAAAGAGATGTGAGCATTCTCTAGCCTTGGTGCTGAATCTGTAGGAATGTGTTTTTAGATAAAACTAATTTTAAGGAAATACAAAGAGACTATTCCTTATAGTACAGAAACTTAAGAAAAGTTTAAGCCTTTTAGGCAAACCTTATGTTCAGAAAAAGAAGGTGCATTTAGGATGTAGATCAGATGGGTTGATAGGAAGCTAGAGGGCACACTCAGTCTCACTCTTGCACAGTCAGTATTTTCAGGATTCTCTGTGGGGGAGGAGTGTGCTAAATGCTAAGTCAATTCATAGCCTGGGATTTATCTGGAATTGAACTTGGAAATCATAGGTAGCAGGAACTCCAGGTTTCAGTCACACTTGTATCCATGATGCTTAAATGGGTGAACTCAGTGGAAACCAGTTTCCACTTAGCAACTCCCAGTGGCCAGCAGGAAATTTACAGAAACATCACAAATAAACATCAGATAATACTCTCCCCATTAAACAAAATGATACATAAGTACTACCTCTCACAACCACTTACTCTCTCCCTCACTTCAACATTATCAGATTTCTGGAAAAGTAACAGGGAAGGTGAAGGGTAGAGAATTTCAAAGTGTTTGTATTTCACTTCTACTCTGATCTGAATATTGGTGTCCTCCAAATTCATATGTGGAGACCAAACATTCAGGATAACACTAAAAAAGTTCCCTAGTGAATAATTAGTTCAAGAGGGCAGAGTCCTCATGGATGGGATTAGTGCTCTTATAAACACACCTGAGGAAGTTCCTTGTTCTTGTACACCTTGTAAGGTTTCAGTCAAGCAGGAGGACAACATTAACCAGAAGAAAATCATTCTAGTGCCTTAATCTAAATCTCTCAGCTTCCAGAACTATGAAAAATAAATTTCTTTTGTTAATAAACTCCCCAGTTGTATGTTAAAGCAGACTAAATTGATTAGAATAACTTTTCTGAATTGATACTTATACAAGCAGGCTATTTATCTGAGAGACAATGCTTCACAAAAAAAAAAAAAAAAAAAAAAAAAAAAAAAAAACCTCCTGGAGTGGAAGAATGCAATTTCTTTATTTTACCGCTAACAGGAAAGGAGGCACAAGAGCAGAGCAAGAGACAAGACCGTATTGACGTTAGGGATCATTCCTTTTTGTACTTTGGATTTGTGGGAGATACTTGAGACCATGCTACAGCTTATAAATTGTAATATTTGTTCCTGATATTCTTTCCCTCTTAGCCTGTTAGCCGCACTGGGTGTAGGAATCACTTTTTATGTATCTTTATATTTCTATGCCAAACACAAAGGATATGCTGAATAATTCCTTACTGAAAGAATAAATACTCCACAGAGATGGCAATCTACAGAGAGAGAGGTTCACTTGTAAGAACTACATAGTGAGGGGTTTGTGTATAGGTAACTAGTAGGCAAATAGGCCAGAGTTAAATAAATAGCAAAAGTCCCAAAGTTTAAAAACTTATTTCCCAGTACTCTTCGAGCCTTGCTGGGTGACTTCACCTTGAGTTATGAAACAGTTACATAATCAAGATCCCCAGCAGAGCACTGCACTTGAAGCTGATTCTGTTTTGTTCAAATGAAACCCAGATTCCAGGTACATAATGATGGCACCCCAGAGCTATTATCAGTGTACATTGTGGCTTTGGTGTTGATAATGAGCACGTTCAAGTACATTTCATTCCTTTCTCTGTTTTAATCTCAACAGTACTCTGGTTACAAAGCAGAAAGCCAGTCCTCATCTCTTCCTCTTGTGTCTGCTTTGGGTTTTTTTTTTTTTTCAGCATATTCTTAGGTCAAGGGTGAAATTCCATTCCTGGCTCTCATCTGTAACTCACCTGGAACAAACTCTTCTTTGCTTTTCCTGTCCCCAATTGTGCTTTCAAAAAAGACAGGCTTTGGGACTACTCCATGTTCTGTCCTAGAAAATTTCTTTTCACTCAAGTCTGTAAAAGGAATGTTCAAAACGTGTTAACTATATTCCTTTTGGTCACACCCCACCCAGCCATATGTTGTTGTTTTTTCAGCACACTTTAGATTTTTTTGCAGGATGGCAATATGTTGTTTTTTTGGGTTGCCGCTTGTTTTGGAGTGCTTTTTTTAAGCTCTGTGGTCGTGAGAAATATGCCACATTTCTGGGATCAGCCCCCTTGACCAGACACCACATTTTATGAGAGTTGGCTAGTGTCTGACTAAAGAATCTGAAGACAAGGGAAGATACTTCTTTTTCCTGTCCTGGTATGTCTCCAGCTATAGAAAAAAGAAGACAGCAAAGAAATCATCATTTTTATTTGTAAAGCTGAAAATGGTCTCCAGCTCTCCCCACCACCCGGACGTCTATATAATATTTCTGTTTTTGTTACATGTCTGAGTTCATGTTCAAGCACTTTCATGTGTATATTGGTAAAGACAATTTTTTTTTATGTTTCGAAATTTTTAATTTTTTTCTATGCTATTTCTATTCCTATATATATTCCTTCAACTAGGGCATATATTTGTACTCCCTGTACTTCTGGTGACCTGAGCAAATCATTATAATAGCACCATTTACTGAGACTCAGGACAGGAATTCTCCTAAGCCCTTTGAGACAGAAGGGCTGAGATCAAAAATTTGCCAGGTCAGAGAGCCACCAAGTGGCAGATCTGGAAAAACACAGGCCTTACTCACTCCTGTCTGGTATTGTTTATCTCTTCTGGAAATGTTCTCCCCCTCCCTCCCCTCCATGCACGTGTGTGTGTGTGTGTGTGTGTGTGTGTGTGTCCTCTGCCCTTAACTTTGTCTACCAAAACTAAATCCCTTCTAGGATCAGCTGACAAACTTCTTCCTCAGAAAAGCCTATTCTAACCCCCAACCACATGTCACCTCTCTCCTTTGAACTCTAATTCAGTCCCTTCTCCATTTATAACCAGACACTTCTTAAGAGAAAATGGTTATTTTAGCTTCACTTCCACCATTTACACAGTTAATTTACTCTCATATTTACTGATAAGTTCTCGAAATCCACAGACCATGGTCTTCTCAGCTCATGGCTTTATCCTGCTAAGGATGGCTAAGGAGATAGTGACGGCGTTCTGGAGTCACACAAGTCTGAATTTGAACCTAGAGCAATGTATTTTTACACACTAACATGCTTATCTTTCTAAATCAATACAAACCAGGGCATCTATAGCACTACTGGGAGGACTAAACAAAATAACTACCTAAAGATTCAGAGTTGTACCGAAAGTCTTTAAATCCCATCTTTGGGGAAATCCATATGGTTTAGCAATTCTGCTAAAATTGTTGATTTTTATCAATGTACTAAATCTCACAATTGAACTAGAGCAGACAGTGCAGCTGGTCATCTGGCATCTGACCTGTTACTGATGAGATTGAAACTCTGTAGGTAAACTTCATTCTGACTGGCCTACTGAAGGGAAGGAAGAACCATTCTTCATCTAGAAGGAGTTAATTGTAAAATTTAGCTTATCCACTATTTCTTACTGAGCATCTTCTGCATGCCAACTACTATTTCTAAGTTACAGAAAATAATTAACCAACAGCTGTTATTATAATAATTAGAATGTGTGTTGGGTTTTCACTATGAATGTTCGAAGCAGCTCTTTGTGAATGTGTCAATTCTTAAAACTCCAAGGTGGCCCTTTTGCTATTTCCATTTGCCAAATGAGAAAACTGAGTCCTACGAACTTCAAACAACTTACACACATTTATTCACTGTGAGATAGATTTTGACACAGTTGACCTGTCCTCTGTGCAATAATGGCCCTTTTAAGTCTCTGAGGTGAGATTAATAGTATTTTGAATAAGGAAACAGGCTGAGAGAGGGAAGAAGCTTATGGAATCTCATCTTGAAAGTAAAAATGCAGGTTTTGAGACAGACCTATATGCCTTTCCCCCCTCTACTATGACTAGATTCTTCCTCCAAAATAGAGGGGCAGGAGGGTAGCAAGGAGTGTGTAGTCCATTATGTCTCACTCCATTATACTCAAATCTCAGGATCAAGAAGGACCAGTTTGGTTTCTTAATTTCAGACCCTTACTAGGTATGGCAGGAACTCATTTTATTTTGACTTCAATTTGACTGTTATCCTTAACTGTCTATGTTAAAGTCCTGTGGATGAAATATTGAACTTAGAACCATACCATACATGCATATGCTTCTTTGATCAAGACTTGGTTTTGCCTCAGGTCTGGATGCCTAGAGCTTCAGGATGATGGCTCAGGAGACTGGAGGGCTGCTTGGAGTCCTCTCCTGTTCACAATTACATCCTTTGCCTGCACTATGTCCCCTAAGTCTGAATATGAAGGAAGGGAGCCTTGGATAGTGAGCACAACGATTCAGATTTCCATAACTACAAAAGCCCTGCATGGGCCCAGAAAGCCAAAGACAGAGCTGTGGGGAAAATTGAAGCTCAACCTGTGGTTACCATAACCCACAGGTGCCCGCATGCTGACTACCCAAGGGGTTGTCTGTGACTGGTGTGGTGTGGATACAAAGGGATCATTTTGTGTCTATTTTAAAACCATATTAACTGCTAGAAGCCATATTACCTCTTTGAAATAATTTACATGAAATTCTTAATGCAAATACCTCCTTTAGATAGTGTTTGGAAAATGCCAGTATTTCTCAAAAATCAGGTTCTGGAATCCCCACAGTGCCACTAGGCAGAAGACAGGATCTGATGAGTCTCAGAAAACCCAGTGATACTTGACATCAGCCCAGACTGAGGCCCACCAAATCATTATAAAATAGAAAGCAGTGTTTTCTCCACTGAAGATGCAAGACAAGGCCACCTACCTACAGTCTGATGGTGACTGTCCCTCTCTCTAAGAGGGAACATCCCCCAATACATATTTAAGTCAAATAAAGTTTATGCCACTAACAACCTTTTAGGCTAACATTTAGGTATTCATTATGAATGATTCAATGAATGTAAAAAGGAAAGGGATGAAAGGACTTGATTTTGGTTTACAATATCCATACTCCATGTCTTAAACATAGTTTCCATCTCTTTTTCTTTGACTAGCTTGAGAACCCTACGGGGTCAGTTAGATAAAACACTGGCTGTGGAGCTGCACTAGCTGATGAGCCAGTTGCCCTTGGAACTGGCCTACCCACACCAGTAGCTCCAGAGACCAACATCCCATTTATATCAAAGATCTTAGGTTGTCAATCTCTGGTTGTTTACTCTTCTGTCCATTTTCCTTTTTCCCTTCTAAATTAAGAGAAAAAAATAAACTGCTTAAATCATTAACTGCTTTGCATTCAGAGGCACCATTTTGATATATCCAGGTTTGCCACTCATGTTCTGCTTTGGAGGAGACCAGACTCCAGAAGGGTCCATGAACTGGAACCTCTCAAACACAGGAAGCAAAGATCTGGCCTTTCACTTATCCTGAGATGTAAAAACTTTAAAGTGCACAGCTGGCCTTTTATGCTGGCTCCAGTACAGCCTGAACTTTGATTTCCTCATTCCTTTGTTCATGATGTTTTTCATGGATAAAACTGTCCTTTACTCATTTTCAGTTTTAGCCTCTGTAGTCTCACCCCTCCATCAGGGAGCAGTAGAGCACATAATGATATGGAGAAAGATAAAATGGGTAAGCAAAACAGAATTAGGGGATGGTTATAAGATTTGATTTTAATTAGAGTGAACTGAAGAGAATCTTACTGGGAAGGTGAGATGTAAGCAAATGTCAAAAGGAAGTGAGGGAGCTGACAATAACTATAACTCATAAGGAAGATGAGGATTAGCTATCTGAAAGGAGTTGGTCTAGCCAGTGTCAACACAGCATCACACTGGGTAGGTTGGTTAGAGCTCAGGGAGCAGTAAAAGGCTTGTCAACATTGAGGTGAGAAAAGAGAGATCATAAAAAGAAGTGGGGTAGATCCTGTAGACACCATTGTTTCATTGAGAATTTGACTTTTCCTTGAAGTGAGATGGAAATTACTTTCATAACAATTACAGAGACTTAATTAAGAGTTTGCAAGTAACCAGGAGAGTGTTCTCTTAGTTATGATTTGAGAAGTGTTCATATCCTACTATCTTCAGTCTCATCACTGTTTCTTTGACAATGAGAAACTGGTGCCCTCGATGGCTAAGAATGCTTAGCCTCCATTCTTACTTGTGTCATTAGTGTTTGAGTGTCGTAGGGCAAATGATTTTTCCTACAGTTGTTCATTTTTCTTATTTGTAAATGGGGTGCTATATCTATAATTTATCTAGTGGGCCATGTTGGAAGAATAAGATCAAACTCCTGAAAATGATTTGAAATACAAAGTATTAGAATAATATTTTCATTCAGGTAGAAAGTACAAATGCTATTTATACTTATCAGGACATGTATAAACAAGATAACTACTACTTTATCAGATGACACAGCTTTTTTTTTTTTTTTATCTGACTCCTTAAAAAATATCACCCAAAGAGTTGAGATTCAGTGAGAAATGAGTCTGGAATATAAGTTCAGCTCAGAAATCACAGGAATGTGTATTAGCTTCCTAGGGTCACTATAACAAATTATCACTTACAGGGAGATTTAAGATAACAGAAACTATCATAGTTCTCAAGAACAGAAATCCAATGCTTCCAAAGGTTGCAGTGGAGAATCCTCCCACACCATTTCCATTTTTCTTTTGTTCACTTTAAGCATCCCTTGATTTGCAATTATATAACCCTCACATCTGTCTTTGTCTTAATATGGCCTTCTTTCCTTCCTCTTACCTGTTAAACTTATGTTAGGGCACATCCAGTTATCAGGACAACATCATCTTGAGTTCCTTAAGCTACAAAAACACTTTTTCTAAATAAGTTCACATTTATAAATTCGGTGATAAAATTTTAATATACCAGTTTAGGCACCACCATTCAACCCATTGCATGGTGGTTCCTGGTGGTAAAGACAGTTTAAGAACAAGAGCCATTTATGATAGAAAATCCATAGAAAAAATAACGGCATAAATTTTTACTTGGCTACAACTAATCCAGGATTGAAGAGTCAGTTCTTGAAGTCTCCTTCTTCCAGGAAACTCAAATTTTCTCTTTCCTTCCAGAGTGAAAAAATTAGGGAGCTGTTTTTATCTCATCTAATCTTCTGAATTAGAATTGTTATTGACATGAATTTCTTCTTACCTAAACCATAGAATTATGGATGGTAGGACTTAAGAGGATCATTAAAATTATGTAAGTCAATTTTATCCTTTAATATGCTTGTGGCTTCTTCAAAGACACATAACAAATAATAAAATAAGACCCTGGAATCTAGATTCTAGAACTTTTACAAAAGTACGTCATACTTTTTGTTAGCAATTTTTCCTTTCATCCTAACCCTCTCCTCCTTTGGTAGAGAAGTTTGGATTTATAGCAAATGCCTCTATAAATGTTCTCTCCAATTCTAGCTAATCTCTAGCTCTTAACTCTTTTTATTTTGTACCTTTAATATAGGTGAGAGGAATTTTCAGCTACCTCCTTGTAAATTTTGGTTACATTCTATATCTCCTTTGGGATGCTATTTCTGCTTTCTTTGGCCTCTGCTGAGATTTCCATTTTCACACTGCTATAAATTACATCAAGTATATTCATAAAGGATGCTATGGAAACACACCAGAGATAAACCTAGCTCAAGCTTGCTAGATTCAGAGAAAGCTGGATGTGCTCAAGAACATACTATTTATATGAGTTCTAAATGCTGAGTAGGTGTTATCCATGTGAACTGGAACACTGGTTTGTTTGGCAGAGAGAAGAGGCAAGGGAAAACATTTCAAGTACATGAAAAAAAAAAACATTTAGAAGGACCTAGACTCTAAGAGCACATAGACCTTTCAGGAACTAGCGTTGAAGTTTGATATGGTGGGAGTTTTAAGAGGTTATTGTATATGTTCATGGAGTGGGAGCAGTGGAAATAATTGTAGCAAAAGGCGAAAAGAAGTGGCAGATGATAAATCATACAGGATCCTTCATGTCCTATTAAAAATGAGTTATCTTGAAGGTAATTGGTAGCTTTTGAAAATGAAAATTGGTAGCTTTTGAAAAGTACATTCTAGAATCATATCTGGCTATATGTAATGAGGGGGTTAGAGAGAGTAGAAGGAAAAATTTTAATTATGGTGACAACAATAACAGCTGTATCAAACACTATATTTTAAACCTCACAAAAATCTTACAACATAGATACTTTCACTGTTTCCATTTTACACACAAGAAATCTGAAGCACAGATGATTATGGTCACCCTGATTGTTGTGTAGCAAAAATATTAAGTGATGGATAAAGTATATGAGGGAGTTCAGATGACAGATGATGGTAACTTGAACCAGGAATATGAGAACTAAGATAAAGAGCAGTGAACACATTTTAAAGATCTTAGAAGTAGAGTCAGGATTTGCTAACAGACAAAATTTTGAGAAATGAAATAATGAAGGACTATTCCTATGACATTGGTTTAAACAGATGGATGGCATGTGGTACATTCTGAGGTCATAAATAGTTGTGCAATACAAAATAGGAAGTTGGCTTTAGAAACTTGGTGCTATTGTGTCACCACATGCTATCTACTCTGTGAACAGAAAAATGTATTCTTTTCTGTCCATTTTCTGCTTTATGTTTAGAAGAAGCACACATAACTAGCTCTCTGTGTGGGAGGAGGGGGTTGGATGGGTTTTCATGGAACTTACTAGGGATACATTTTGTAGTACTAAGTTTCACTGAGAAATGTGGTAGGGGGAACTGTAAAATGCAATCCCTCCTCTATTAGCAGTGTTCTTTTATTCTGTCTCTGATTTTCCCTCACCCTTTTCCCCCTTTACCTATTTCCCCATAAGGTGAGGCTTTCTGTCTCTTTGTATTTCTCCCTCTCTCTCTGATTACAGCATGAAGCAAATGTGTAATTAGTAATATAAACTGGAAGACCCTAGATAAGTTATCCCACATTGAATATGAAGGCAAAATATTTGTGGGTATACTATTGATTTGATAGATACTTACTGAGCCCTTTGGTATGAGCCAGACACAAGTGAGCAACCCATTCTGAGGCAGCAAGTCCATCTTAAATGTAACAAAGGTAAGAGTCAGAGTATCCAACTGCTCCTTCGCATGCTGATATTCACTAACATGTCACACCACCCTGAAGTTTACTATTATCACCTAGTGGCTTATTTATATTTTTATGAAAGTAGAAAAAATGAAATTGCAAGTATTTGCTTCTCTCTCCCTAGATAGGCAGAAGAAGACCCTATCTAAAATGCAATTTAGGGGTGATCTTTAAATTATATTTGGGTCATTGCATAGCAGAGGAAGCACATATTAAGAAATCCAATGATGGGACCCTTGAATTTATCTCACTGCTGGATACTTAGATCCAACCATCTACTTAATAACTCTGCTAGCTTTTGGGAAGATAACTCAAACTTACCTTAAACAGATCTCTTTAATTTTCCACCATCCCCACCACTGTGGCAGCAGGGGAACATTTAATAGATAGGATTATATTGAGAAACTCAAAGCAAATAGCACCAAAATAGGTGGAGACGCAATGCCAACCCAGGACTAAGAAGAGCCTAGAATTGTGAGCATGAAGTTCTCATCAGAGGGACATAGTTGCAACCTCCAAGTTCACGCTGAGTATTGTAGGACTACTGATGCTAGGGTGAGAAGGAAGTGAGTCCCTAGCTTCACTGGGCTCACCTGTTCATCAGGTTTAACCTTTCAACCTCAATTTTCTTTCTCAAGCTCTGCTTGGATTTGCAAATAGTCACTGACATTTGCTTTCCATAGGCCAGCTACATAATTTGCAGTACAAGATGAAAATGCAGAGCAGTATGTTCAAAAATATTTAACAACTTCAAGATGGTGAAAGCAGAGCACTAAACTAAGTTCAGGACCCATCTAAGCACAGGCACCATGTGACTACACAGGCCACACACCCATGGATGATGCCCTGATATGCTTAGCCTTCTCTGAGCTTAGAGCACCAAGTGCAGGCAACCAGAATGCCACTAACCTTACTCATCATCTGAACTGCTTTTCTGAGACCCCTTCACCATCTGTTTCCTAAGAGTGCTGACTGTCTTAGATGTATAAAAATTTCACTTGCATTCACCTTTTGATTGTGTTATTATTTACAAGACTGGGGATAGATTTAGATAAATTTCAAGTAGTTTAATCATTAAGCTGATGAAACATCATTATTTTTATCCAAAACCCTAAAGTGGGGACACTAATGAAGCAGGTGCTAAGTACTCTTAACACATCAGCCTCTCTAATCTACATTACATCCACAGGGCTTTGTTCCAAGAACCGTTTCTTTCCCTATTTCCTTATGATGATTTAAATCTAACATGCTTATTGAATACATTGGTCATGGAGATAAGTAGAAGCCCAATTGTAGTCTTAAACTTCCAGAGGGAACAGCCCATCAGAAATAGTCATTGGTCTTAACAAATGAATGTCCTCCCTCAAAATGCTATGCTTTGAAGTTCAAAGACTATATATCAGGTCATCATCACAGAAATACTCTAGAGATGGAAAAGATCCCCAAATGCTCTCTCTCTCTCCCCCCCCTCTCTCTCTCCCTCCCTCCCACTTTCCCTCCCTCCCACTCTCCCTCCCTCCCACTCTCCCTCCCTTCCACTCTCCCTCTTTCCCTCCCTTCTTCTCTCCCTCCTTCTCCCTCCTTGCCAGTTCAAAGCTTCTGAAGGTAGGGGCTCTTAGAATCTCATTCATAGATTAAAAATCAATCTTCTTAAAGACATACTGTTTCACTGCATGCAGTACTCTTAGAAAATTTCCCTTTGGCCTTCTACTTTTTGACAAATAATGCATCTCAGCCTTTCCTTTAGTCATAGCAAGGCCATCCTGTCACTGGGCATGAGGTTATTTCCTCCCTGTCTCTCTCCTCCTTATGTATATTCCAATCTACCCTGGGCATTAAGGCAACATGACATAAGAATATATTTTCTAAATTTGCATAAAATGAGAACTTCACAGATGGGCAGCACATGCTTCCCATAAGTCCAGTGTGAAAATGGCTCGATAGCACTTGTCGCTACACACATTCTTTCCACATTTCTGGCACACATACATCTTAAACAAACAGGAATTGCGACAAGTAAAACAGATGGGCAACAAAAAAAAAGTTTCCAAGGCACGCATCCCAAAATTCTTCCTTGAACATGGCACTGTATCACTTGTCACAATAAATCTGAAAGTAGTTTGGGTATTAACAGACAGTCTTTACTGGAGGGAGAACTCAAGATATTCATTTCCATAACTCAGGAAGAAACACTAGGAACACCTTTGCCTCTCCTAATTATAGGGAGATGGGCTCCAAACTCCCATCTTGTATACTGGTGACTTGGTAAGTGTGTAGGAAGCTTCCATCAGTGTCCTCTGCTTTTGTCAGTACACAGAAATAGAAGTGGTAAAACTAGAGAGCAGGAGTGGACTAAAGCATATTTCATATTCCATATACTGTCAAGCATAGTTCTTAACTCGTGTGTCCAAAGCTACTTTCTACCAGGTAGCTTCTACCCTGACACATGTACATCTTTACTTAAAGATAAGGCACAGTAGACTGATAAGGTTTGCTACATTAACATCTCACTAGAAGTTCTAGGTAGCATTATCGTGCTAATCAAATTTTTAAACATATGTGGCAGGAACTTGAAAGAGCATTTGATGCAGATGCTTCTCCAGCAAAGATTATTTGTAATACCCAACCTATTTTCAGATGTACTGTGGTAAGAGATACTGTACTTTGTTCAAGGGAGAATTTGCAGATGCATGCCATGAAACCAGGGTTTTAGTCCCTCCTTTATCACGGTTACCTGAGTGAATTTTGCAAACCCCTTACTTCTTGAGACTTCCATTTTCATCTGTTTAGTTGGCTCACCTTTCCTACTGACAACTGACAACTCTGTAGATTGCTACTTTAAACCTATGGACTTGGGAAAATGTAAAGATAGTGTTTATTCAAAGTTCTTACTGTTATTCCAATATTGATTGCTCTGAGTACTAATTCTAGAGAGATTTTAGGACCATGTCAGGACCAGAGCTCTCCAGTTGTCAGCTCTATACTTGACATATTGCTCTGTCCTGAAGCATGCCTTCCCTTCTGCTAAAGGCAGCCTGCAGAGTCGAAGAAGGCACTAAGAGTAGTGCCCAGCCCATATCCAGGAATTTGAGCTTGTATGTGGCACCACATTTACAATCTGAATGCTAAATTTTTCATGAGAATCATTTTCTTCTACCTTGGAAGCTACAGGAAATGATTTATCTCTAAGCAGATTAAGTATTAACCCAGGTCAGTGTTTCTCAGTCTTCTCTGGAAAGTCTAATGCATTGGGCTCAGGGACTTGCCATGGAGAATTTGTCAAAATGGAGTAATAATATGTTCACATCCAGAAACTGAAATTGCAAACAACCATCCTAAAGTTATTTTCCCTAAGATATTTTTTAATCATGGCTACTCTAGATTGGGCACTTGGAAATACATATGTTTACAGCAAACTTTCATAAACTGAACCATCTCGAATTATGAACAGCTAACATTCATTGACATGAGCATGCATGATACATCTGGTACGGTACCAAGTTTTTCACATCAACTGACTCATCTAATTCTTTTCACTACCCTATGAAATAGAATTATTATCAGCCCCATTTTACAAATGAAGATATTGAGGCAAAAGGCAAAAGATATTGAGGTAAAATTATTGTGCTTATTCACATAGGGAGAATGACATTTTCATTGCTGGCAAGATAGGCAGAAGAATTAATATTCCACTAGGTTTTTTAGTTGTAGTTGTTTTGTTTCTGTTGCTAGTGTCATTATTTCTGGTGTACATTTGGTCTGATTATTTATCTTCCAGTGAAATTGTTGTGGCCCATGTTGAAAATGGATGTTGAAGTTGACATCTCTGAGATTCTACATGATTCTTAGTCATCAAAGTAAAGTTCTTCTTATACTCGACATGCCACCAAAAGTAATTATATGTTGTTAAGATTAATCAGCTGTGGAAATTAAAAGCAAAAAGAATTTTAATTAAATTTTGAATAATGTTAACATATGCAAAATGTGTTCTAATTTTGTTTATTTTTTTTCCTTTCATGGCGTAATTTTGTTGTACTAATATCAAGTGAATTTGTATCCCAATGAGGGTACACCGTGACATATGAAGGCACTGGAAGCACATTGGATGGCAAGGAAGCAGTGCAGACAACATGTCACAGACAATCCACTGATGAACAGTCTACCAGTATACTGTCAGAAATTAACCACAGAAGTAGTGAAATATCCTGAAAGTAACATTTTCCCAAAACATGTATATCAAAAAGTCTTTGTCATAAGTAGAGCATTAGAGACATATTATGGTATTTTCAATTCTAACTCACATTTTTTTTTTATTGTTGTTCATTAGGTTAATTTTCTAAACTCCAAATTCACCTCAAAAACTACTGGTGAGAAAATGTCAGTGTGACATCATGGTAGACCACAGGGGACAAATTCCAATAATTCAGAACACTACGGTGGAATCTTTTCTTCCTGTTTGCAGGAAAAGGCAAGCTCAGGGAGCCAAATCCCTCATCCAGATAATTAGCAACTATCCAATCTGTTAATTGAGGACATGTGTGCCAAACCTTCTTGGCAACCTCAGACAAACAGTTGTAGGGTGGTCAGTCAGTCAGTCATAGCTACTAAGTGCCAGAGTGTGTTCGGCCCTACATTAAGAACTTCGCATTAGAGACAGATCAGATGTGCTCTTTGACTTGGAAGAATAAATGTGCAAATTGTTAGGAAATTGGCTGTTCTTAGATTTAAATTTGGTGATGCTAAGAACAAAATGATTTCATTAACCCTCATACTTTTTATGATCTTTAATGAAAAACTGGTATGTTTCTCTGATTTTTCTTTAACTAGGGTAAAATTTCCAAGAATCAGGTGCTGCTATGTCTAAACACAGGTAAATAAACACAAATGGAGTGCTAGCGGCAACAGGGCAGATCCAGAAAAAGAATGACAGACTCATTCACAATTGGAATTTTCCAGAAGACTCTACCAGGTTTCTGTTGTATTTCTACAGACTAAGATGTAATTACCTTGGTCTCTTATTATCAGTCTTGCACAATCACCATATTACTAATACAGACATCTCCAAGTGAAGTGATTCCTTAGTGAAGAGATAGACACCAGACTAGGGAAAAAAAATAAAAGGAAAATGCCACCAGAAGTGTCTGGCAGATAAATTATGGCTCAAATCCAAGTACGAGAACAATAATTATCAAATTTTTGGTATTCCAATAAAAGTGTAGATAAGTCTTGATCAAAAGCAGACATCTTTTGAATTTTGAGAGATGTTGCTTCCAAGAACAAGACGTTCTTTGTTTGGATTTCAGACACTTTCCTAAAGTCAGAGGGCAACTGGCGCTGTTTGAATTGAACTCATAATGGGAAAATGGAACAGAGAAACTGAAATTTGAAGATAAGTTTAGGGTTAAAAGTGACCTAAATAAGGAGAGAATTTCTGCCTATCAGGTGTGGAAAGGGCAGAGATCTAACTCTATATACCTTGGACATTGCTAAGAAATGTGAATGGGAGCCTTTCAAATAAGGTCAGTTTTGGAGAGTTGCAACTTGGTGGTAAAACCGTGTTTGTCAACCATGTGAAAAGTGAGTAAGATGCAGCCACAACTTCTGTGCATGTGAATACCTCAACTGTAACACATTTCAAGGATTTTTAGTGTGTTGTTAACTACTTTACAGTTTAAAAAAAATAGTACTTGACATTTGGAAGTGAAATGATATGTGCAAAACATTAGTCAGATGGTGCTTCTTGCTTTGTGAATGAACTGTATGTAGTCTGAACAAATAGATCCAAGGTTCAATACCATCAACTTTTCAGTCAGGCACCCATAATTACACTCTCAGAGCACCTGATATTTTAACTGCATAAACTATACAAATTAGTAAATATCTGATGACACATTGGTAATGAAAGACAGCAATTAGATGACAGAAAGAAGAGAAGAAATGATCTATACTACTATGGATAGACTTGCTAGGATAAAAGTCCAGCCCCCATGTCTTCTGCCTCATGTACTACAGCACCTCCAACACACAGTAGGTGCACCTGTTAACAGGGTAATCCCCAGGAAAAAAGGAGGGTCCAGGCTTGCTACCCCCTGCCAAGGAATAGTGGAATTGGGCAAGGAGGGGAAACTAGAGAAGAGACTGAGAAAAGGAAGGAAGGAGATCAAGATGACCTGGAAAGGGCACACGAGCAGGGAAATGTACAAAGAACTTGTGCTTGTTTCTCAGACTTGGACTTGTACTAGAGACTTGGGGTACATGAAAGGAAATACTTCACAGAGACAGAGCCATAGGTGAGAGATTGGGGGTGGGGTGGAGGGGGAGCTGACATTGCCAGTCTTTATCTTGCTTTGAATTTTGATTTTGCTCCATTCCTTCCAGACTTGACTGGCTCCTTCAGCCCCATCTTACAGGTCTCACCAGAAGACGTCCTGGACTTGAGACACGTTTTCAGGCCTAAACAAGACTGCTTTGGGCCAGCCCTGTTTAACTGAGCATTACCTACAAGGGGATAGGTAACTTTGGCACTTGATGTGAAATTATATCCTTTCTCTTCTCTCGATTGCACAGTAATTGTAGTAAGTAAAGTTCATTTCCATTGAAGGCCTTACGCATTAGATGGTTTGCTTATATGCAGTGGGTAGCAGAACCCATTTAGGGAATGCATGTTTAGGGACTCTGGGGAGTTACTTGCCCTGCCTGCTGATACCACCATACATGCTCACAAGCTCTGCAGCTAGGATACCTGCTCAAATCCCCACTATGCATTTACCAGCCAGTGAGTTACTAACCTTTCATACTCTGAGTTATCATGAAGAAGGAACATCATTTACATCTTAGTTGTTAGCACATTGTGATTTACCAATAATGGTTGCTTTGTGAAAAGAATAATTATTTGGATTTATATGGGTCCTTTGACAGAATTTTAGATCTTTCATAGATTTATATCCTTCCCATAGAGTAGGATGGGGGGGAGGAGCATTGAAAGTTTTATTTCATCTCCATAACCTAGAGTTAAAAGTATATGTTTTTCTATTGCTAAGAAATATCTTATTTTTAGTTCAGGAAACAGAACCTCATGGGAATTCTAAAACATCGACACTCTGAAAACTCCACACATTATACTGACACTTTAAAATGATGCAGTGTCAGTCCTTTCTACCAACCCCAAATAATGGTACTATGCCACCTTTAAATTATACCTCACAATTAATTTAAAGCAGCAAATCGTCAAGTATTTATTGAGCAAATATGGTTGTTAATGACAAGGAGGACAAGTCACAAAGTACATCTAATCCAACACAGTTCTCTGGGGTTCCATTTATTGTTTTAAAATGGTGTCAAGCTTCTTTTCCCCCAAATACAGCCATTGTACTCAATAAATACAGCGTGAATAAGTTGATAAAGTGGTTGACTTCAGTGAAATACTTTCCTAAGGAGCCTAATTTTAAATGCCATTTCAGCAGATATTTTATATGGCATCTCCTAAGTACAAATCTCTAGTGGAGACTTTGTGTAAAGTATGATGGGATCCCAGCCCAAAACTTGGATTGGGTTCTTCTCACATACCTAAGTCTTCAAATTGGCCCTGCAAGGCAATCTGAAGGATTCATTATCTCAGAGACAAGACAGTGAATTGATCTTGGGGTCCCAGGGCTAGAACCCAAGGGACTTTCTGTTCCCATCTCAAAAGAAAAGAATTCAATGTAGAGACCAGTGTTAGGCAGAGAAGCAAGTGACTTATTGTTAGATAAGAAAGAGGACAGGAATGCTTTCTGAGCAGATAAGGGTTCTCAGGAGTTTGTTGCTAAGGGAACAAGAAGTAGGAGAGTATATGCATGTAGAGGGCATAAGGAGGGGAGGTCAGACTTTGGGTGTCTTTCCATGGTGTCTCTTGTTGATTGGTAGAGGCCCACAGGGTTTCCCAGGTTATTTGATATTTTCCCACAACAGACTTTCATCCATTGCTTTTGTGTTGTGTTGGTTTTCTGAACACTCAGTTACTAAGTGAGTTTGTGCACTCTGACCCAACCTGACTGTTAATACCCAGTCTAACTTCTAAAACCATGAGCACTTGGACTAGCAAATCTAAGGAGCAACAAATGAATATCCTTCCATTTGTGGGAGCCCTAAAGCATTATTGATTCCCATCATCATCAAAGGGGAATCCACATAGCATAGAGTTCCGTCATTACCAAACAAATTTTTTAACAAATTGGGAAGAAGTTCTTTAGCATTATATGGCAAATATATGTGGTTTGAATGTGCATGTATTAAATTATGATCCTACCAAACCTTACCTTATTCCTCAACTAATAGAGGACATACTTTTAAGCAGTTTCAATAAACTTGGACTAATCTAATGATAGTTTTGTTTTTTCCTAGGGTTGCTGTAACGAAGTTCCATAAACTGTGTGGCTTAATCAACAGAAATCTATCATTTCACAGTTCTGGAAGTTGGAAGTCCAAAATCAAGGTGATTGTAGGGTCACACTTCCTCTGAAAATTACAGTGATCCATTACCTTTTACTAGCTATGGGGGATTTATTGACTGTATCTGTTAAGCCTAAATTTCTTCCTTTGTCTTTACAGGGCCTTCTTATGTTCCTCTGTTCATATGACTACCTTCAAACCTTCTGATAAGGACACACTATGTAGAGTACAACCCTATCTTAAGCAATTATATTTGCAAAGACCCTATTTCCAAATACCATCCTCATCTGAAATACTATGGAATAGGACTTCAACATATTATTTTTGGGTGGACACAATTCAATCTATAGCAAAGGTAAACCTTGAAAATTGAGCTATATGTACTGAAAAGTCCAGTAGAAATGGTGGAATACCTTTAACTTGATAGATTGGCTATTTTGTCAATATTTTCATTTCTCCGGATGTTTCTTAAAATCTGAATTATCTGTAACATTTGTCAACATCTCCAATCTGAAATTAGGAGCATATCTGGGTAAAAAAGTTTTCTAAGCATTCTAAGCAGTAGGAAATAACTTTGAGGTTCTCACATCTCCCTGAATAAGTTATTTATGAAATTGTTGACTACGATGCTATGTAAGCCATATGCTTTTTTTCCCTTTTGTTTGAATAGAGTTATTTTTATGGACCACACGACAGAGCTATATTTTTGACATGTTATAGCAGAAAAACCCTGTGTGATGATGGCAGGAGAGAACTTACATTTAGCCCTTTCAAAACTATAGTTGGAAATGAATATTTTATTTTTTGACAGTTTAATAATTTGGCCTTTGATTTCCATTCAAATAATCTTTTGTGGTATGTTTATATAAATAAAAATGCTACTATCAATATTTATCACTAAAAAATGGTTAAAATACCAGTACACTGAACAAGGAGAAAAGAAGCTTCAGAAAGGCACTTGTGTAAACAAATGATGATTTTTTTTTCCTTTAAGTTGAGGGTAAACAGTGCCATATTATTGTTTCCTTCTCTGGATTAAATAGAAGATCAGAGTGCACTGTGTTCTTATTGAATGTGCTTTCTTATCAAATATTTCCAAGGAAAGGATGCAGCAAATCTGAAAAAAGGGGGAAAAAAATCAAACAAACGATTGACTATTCCCTGCCTGACACTTAGTGGTGACTTGGGAGAACTGCAGTTTTTGACCTGTGGGAGATCTGTGGTGAAACCGCAGGGAGAAGAAAATAACATCACTAGAGTTTACTCTTTTCTGCATTCATAGAAGCCCTTAGATTTTTTGAAAACCTGGAGGGGTCGCCAAGAATTGGCCCTAGAATACTGAAAGGCAGACTGTGGTAATCAGCAAAACCTGGAAAATGTGAGACCCTGTTGTGCTTGTGCGGAGATATCCAGAAGGAAAAGGAGACTGAAAAACATGTTTTCGTATTTGTTCTTTTAATATCACTATGATGTTCTCATCTGATTATTTTACTGTGTGAGAAAATAATGAAAATCAATGCTTTGCAATGACAAAAAAAATGAGGACAAGAACATAAGCAAACAAACAACAACAACAAAAATCAGATAATATTGTAAATTGGTACCAACTTTGCAGAGGCCTATTTGTCAATCTGCATGAAATTTTATTTTAAAAATTGTCTTCTTGCTTGCTATGGATATACTCATTTAGTCCCCCATCCATCAACCCAAATTCATTTGTTGAAATGGAGTCATCCAGAAAATAGTACTATTATGCAAGGCCTTTGTGAAATGATGAGGTTTTGAGGGTAAAATCCTCAGGGAAATGATTAGGGACTTTATGTTCCTTTGTAAGGGTGTCTTGGGCACTGTACTTCATTGCTTCACTTTTTCAGTGATGGTGGCAGCAATTTAAAATTGTTAACAGTGGGCAGTTCCTCTTGAATTGACTCCTCTCTTTCCTAAACATACGTTGTCTCTACTCAAAATATGTAAAGAAGTGACAAGCAATTTTGATTAGTTCTTCAGTTTTCACTAGGCCCCTCCCATATGTATATGGGAGATATATACATTATTAAACTTTCTTTCGTTGTTGGTTTTTCCTATTGCTTTAAAGAGAGAGAGAGAGAGAGAGAGAGATCAGGGAGCTTGCTAGATTTCTTTCTGTCTATAAGAGCCTGACCCAGGATTTGTAATTGCATAACCAAGAGAAATTCTTCTCCTTATTAGCCATCTGGTTTGCAATACTTTGTTATAACAGGTGGAGTTAAGATAATGCTTCCTAAAAAAATCAATTCTATAAATTCATCCTGATGAAATATGCAATCATTTACTTAATAATCTGAGAATCTGTAGCAGAGATGATTATTATATCACTATTAGCAAAATTTGGGGAAAACACCCAAGTATGTCTAATAGTAGAAATATTTATCACTAATATAATTTTTAAGAGTATCATGTATTATAGATAAAACTGATGTATCACATTAAGAAAATTGTTGAGAAAGCGATCAGTCTCACCTAGGAAGAGAATTTCCTTTATTCCTTCTTTCTTTTCTCTTTATTGCATATATATGTGACTATGAGATGGGTAATAATTGAGCCCTGTTAGTCATTTTGCAATTATGTAAATCACACCATCATGCTGTACACCATAAATCTATACAGTATGTACATCAACTTTCTTTTTTTACCAAACTGGGAAAATAATAACAATATTGTATAAGAATACTTAACTTTAGTTACTACGGGTTACCCCAGATCTGTACTCACTAAAGGGGTAGAGCAATCTGCACACACATAAGCAAAGCATATAGTGTGAAATAACTTTAATAATGTTCATGGGGAGAGAAAAGAAAAAAAAATATTCTGAATTAAACGTCCAAAATTGCCCCCTCCCCGCGCCCCCCTACCCCATAGGTAATGTCTAGTTATACAGGGTGGCCTTTGAAACAGGATCCCTGAGGCCTGAAAGTTTGCTGAAACTTTCTGAAGTTTCAGAAAGCTTGCTGAAAGTCTAAGTCACCTCTTCAATGTGGGTACAAAGGGACACCTGTACTCGGATGTTTATTGCAGTACTATTTATAATTACAAGGACATGGAAGCAACCAAAATGTCCCAAAACAGATGATTGGATGAAAACGATGTAGTATATATACACAATGGAATATTATTCATCAATTAAAAATGACAAATTAGATGATTTTATGATAACATGGATGGACTTAGAAGAATTCATATTAGCAGAAACAAGTCAAAAAGAAAAAACAGAAACCAAATGGTTTCACTACTATATCAGACATGGGAAAGATAAACAAAAATCCATGAAGAAAAGTCAAAGCAAGTCAACAACCAAATTGAAGTACCCAACCTGGGGGGGGGGGGATGGGACAGGGTGGGAACCCCAGATTTCACAGAGATGTAAAATTCATACATAAATTATTTTTTAAAAAGTCTAAGTCACCTTCTGGCAGGGAACCATAGGAAAGGGGTTCTGAACTAAGTCCCAGAAATCTGGGGACAAAGGAGATGCCACATAAAGATAGAAGTTGCCATTGTCAGTCTCTTCACCTCTCACCCATGTATCTCTCAAGTGTCTCTATGTCTCTTTTCTCCATGTGTCTCCTTCCATGTCTCCATTCCAGTAATACCAGGGTACAGGTATTGTCACAGAATTAAGATCTCTCGCTTTTCTTCTTCCCCAGAGTCTAACTGCCCTCCATATTACATGACTTCACCTGGTTGTTCAGCCCCTTCCATTATTAAGCGGGACAGGGAACACGGTACCTCCCCTTTTATGGTGATGTATCTGTAATTTTAATATATCTTTAAAAATAAACTGGGTGGAAGAATGACCAAAATTTTGTAAGAAAACATAAGTAACTTGTTTTAAAATGTGTGCTGCAATATATTATAAAATGTGTATATATATACACATGTATATACATATATAAATATATACATATAGATACATATATATACAAACTAGACAGAAAAAAAGGAAAATTATATAAACCAAATCATTAATAATGGTTACTTCTAGGGAGTGAGATTATAAATGATGTCAACAATGAACAGAAATTATAAGAAAAAAAACAATAAAATATATTTTCTGAAAATAGCAGAATTTTAAAGCAGAAGAATCACGATGCAAGGGTAATTATAATTTGATGGAAAGGAGAAATTAATTATTAGAACATGAAACTACAAACTCACAGGGATCCTGAGTTTCACTGTGAAAAGAGCAAATAAAACTGAATCTCTATTATTTAGGATTGGTGGGCCAATGGATAATCAAAGGGACATTTTTAATGAAGCCCCATTGTATTTCAACTTGATTTATTATTTAAACACTTTACCGATTGGGCTTAGGAACTCCTAATAGCAGCCTATATTTGGGAGTACTATCTTTATTTGATTGGGATAAATTTCTTAGGTATTCTGAGATTCACTAACAAGTCTGAAATAGAGAAATACAATAAGAACATCTCTGATTCACAGAGTGATGGAGAGGATCAGGTAAGTTAGTAAATGTAAAAAAATGTCTTGCCAGCTTTAAATTACTACCCAAATGGAAAATGGTTAATGGAAAGAGTAAGAACACACTAAATGTGTTGTACCATTTGCCACATAAAGGAAAATATACTTTCATTGTGTAAGAACTTCAGTAGAAAAGAACTTTAATAGCAATCTAAAAGAAGATCTAAAAGAAGACAACAGTTTCCAATTAAATACCCAAGTTCCCTATTTCTTTGTGGGTAAATGGCCAGGAAAACAGGACTGACTCAAGGTGGGGCCACTGAGGCCTGAAAGCTTGCCATAAGTTTAAGGTACCTTCTAGTGGGGACCCAAAGGAAAGGGGTAGAGGGGCCAAGTAAATCTGCGACTAAAGGAGTAAAATCAAAGCTCAAGTCAAGATAAAGGCTTCCATTGCCAGACTTCCTACAGGTCTCTCACCCACGTGTCTTTTTCTCTCAAGCATTGTCTTCCATGTCCCCCAAGTACCTGGGACAAGTCCAAAGCTTGAGAAGCAAGAACAGCTTATTCTTTGCATGTCTCTCTGTCCCATGTGCCACTTGCAAGTCTCCTCTCCCAAGTCATTTTTAGCTTCCCTTAGCTGCTCAGCTTCTCCCTTCTTTAGATGGGGCAGAGAAACTGGGACTTCCCTTTCTTATGGGGATTCTACTGTTACAAAATGACATTGTGGTCTTCACTTTTCATAGTCATGTCTCAGTGCAAATGGTGATTTCAGAAAAATTCAGGAACTTGGTTGTATTTCTGACACACTGTACAAACATAAAAACCTATACAGGACTGCATTTCTTCCTTCTTTATTCAATTTAGAGGAGAAGTGGGTGATTTTGAGCCCACATCTAGAGGCAAGACACAAGCTATCTGTGCAGAACTTGTTAGTAAACTTATGCAACCTTACTGGAAACTACTTAAATGACCTTTGGAAGATGTTTGGATAAAGAGATGCATGCGTGTGTATGTATCTAAGTATTATGCTCAGTGAATTACGTCAGTCAGAGAAAGCTTCTGTGATTTCACTTATATGTGTCACATGAAAAAACAAGTGAACTAAAGAATAAAAAACTTTCAGACTATAAGACCAAATCTGTGGTTACTAGAGGGAAGAATGATGAAGTATAGGTAAAACAAGTAAAGGGGGTCAATTGTATGGTGAAAGAATTGAATTGGGTTTTTAATAATGAAGTTAATGTGATATATAAAGACTGATTTATCATGATGTCTAGTCAAGATTTACATACTGTTCTAATAAAAATGTTACTCCAAGAAAGTTTTTTTTTTTTTAATTATGCATCCTTAGTCCTTAACCCACCTCCAGGCTAGTCTCTCTCTCCTCTCTCTCTCTCTCTCTCTCTCTCTCTCCCTCTCTCTATATATACATATATATACACACACATACATATATATGTAATCAAAATATAAATTTAGAAGCTGAATTATCCTTAGACAAGGAAAAATATGATTCAGTGACATAATAATGACAGAGGAGTTATTTGGAGGTTATGGAGTTATTTGGAGGTTATAAGACCCTCAAGTTTTGAGTCCCGCCTAGGGGAAACGCAGCGAGACCTAGTCCAAAAAATAGCTGGGTTCTGTGGTTTGCACCCGTAATGCTAGCTACCTGGGAAGCAGAGGCTGGGGATTGCTTGAGTCCATGGTACCACGGGCAATGTGAGCCTGTGGTTCCACAGGGCAAAAATAGCGAAACCTAGTCTCAAAAAAAAAAAAAAAACTCAAAAACCAAAAAACAACAAAAAAAGACTCAAGCCAAGTGTACATGGGTCTACACAGAAAGTTTTCCCCACTGGTTATGGAGAACTGATAGTGTACATTTCTTTAGTAAGTCCTAATATTAGGCAAGACAAGTTTCTGAACAAATACTGATTTATTAGCTGGATATTTATATTATGTTTTTAGTAGTTACCTTACAACATGAATTCTCAACTTCAATTTACTTCTAGAATGTTTTTGTTTTGTTTTTTTACAATTACCTTTAAAAAAAATACAAGGACTTTACATTATTTAACTTAATTTACTCCCCTCTACCTTTTGGCTTATTTTTATATCATATTATATCTTGATATCTAAATATACTACATATCTATCTAATCTTTTTTGCCCATCTATCATTTTGAACTCTATTTGACATTGATATTGTTTGGAATGGTCAATATTTATTTATTTATATTCATCTACACATTGACTTTTCCTATTTTTTTTTTTCATTTCTTTCAGCACATCCATGTTTCTCATATGGGTTAATGTGTCTCTCATCTGAAAATTATTTAAATATTTATTTTAGTGTATGTCAAAAAGCAACTAATTTTCCCAGTTTTTGTTTACTGGCAAAGTTATTTCACTTTATTTGTTAAAGATAATTTTCACTTGGTAGAGATAGTCTTGTCTTCTGACTTTCACTATTTCTAGAGAATTTCAGCTAGAAGTTTTATAGCTTATTTTCCTTTGAAAATAAAGTTTCTTTTTCTGTTCTTTGGCTGCTTTTCAGGTTTTCTTTTTGTCTTTATTTTATTTTAGTTTGATTCTAATTTGTTTTAGCTTGACTCTAGTGCGGTTCCCTTTACATGTCTTCAAATACTATTTCTTCACTATTTGTTCTCTTTGCTTCTGAAATTACAATTGCATACATGACAATTTTCACAACATTCTTTATGTAGTTTATGTTCTTTTCTTTATTTTTCACCCATCCTTTCAATGATCTGACTTCTCATTTTGAGCCCACAAGTCCACTTCTTCTAATTTTCTAGTTAAGCCCTTTTATTGAATTCTTCAGTTATCAATTGTTTTAATTCTAGAATTTCCATTTAACTTTTATAAGTACCAAGTCACTTATGTAATTTCTTATCTTTTACTGTCTTGGTCATGTTGACAGTATTTTACTTTTGGTTTTTAGGGTTATTTTTAATAATTATTTTTATGAAAGTAACATTGCTTTACAATACTGTACATGATTCAGAAGTTTAGGATCTTACCTCTTCAGGTATATGTTAGCACAACACATCAACAACACCAAGGCACCTGTTGTCTCCCTCTAAAGTTCATTATGTTCCCCTCACATTTTCCTTTCCACATTCTTCCTCTTGCTCTCATTTGCTCAGTTTGTTAGAACAATTTGTAGGATTTGCTCTAGTGTCTGCTTGTATCTGACTTACTGTTTTGTTTCCTCGTATTTTACACATACTAAAAGCATTTTTCTTACCCCTTATGACTTATTTCACTTACCATAATTCCCTCCAGTTCCATCCATGCTATTTTAAGTAACAACGTCTTCTTTTATAGTTGAGTATTATTTCATTGTAAATTTATTAATGTATCACGTATTTTATTAAATTTATTTTTAGTTATTTTTCTTTATTGAGATAACATTGGTTTACAACACTATAAATGATTTTGGGGAATGGATTCACACCTCCTCACTAGTATGTTCTCACAACACCCCACCATCAAAGAACCCACAGTGGTTTATCGTAGGCCACTGATCCTTCTCCCCTTTCTATTCACATTCACCATGCACATGCACACACACATAACCTTCATTTTAGCAGCTTTAACTCTGCAATTATATTTCTAGCATTTGTTTTGGTATAGTTTCATCAGTTCTGTTTTTGTTTTTCCTTTCCTTCTATATTTCAAATAATAACTAAATCATCTTTCATGTGTCTTTTTCCTTCTAATACATTCAAGTAGTATCATCCCTCCCTTCCATACTGTCAAATTGTAAGAGTACATCCTTTTATCATATATGAGTTGTATTACATTGTGTGTATATATCAATCTTCTAAATTCACTGCTCTATTAATTGGATTTAGATTATCTCATAACTTGATTATTGTAAACAGACTTGCAGTGAACATAGGAATGCATGTATCCCTTCTGTATTCTTCAGGTAGATATCTAGGGGTGGAATTGCTGGATGATGTAGTTGATCTATTTTCAATATTTTGAAGAACTTCCACACTATTCTCCATTGTGACTGGACCAGTTCATATCTTAAGTGTCCAAGGGTAACTTTTCTCCACAGTCTTGCCAAAATTTGTTGTTTCTGGGTTTTTTGCATGTTTGTGTTTAAGTAGTATCTCATTATGGTTTTGATTTTAATTTCCCTGATTAAAAGAAAAGTTGAATGTCTTTTCATGACCTGTTCACCATTCTTTGAAGAAATGTATACTTAGGTCTTCTACCCATATTTTTGATTGGCATTTTATTTTCTTTGTGCTGAATTATGTGAGTTCTTTGTGAATATTGGGTATTAGCCCCTTTGTCAGATGTATGATATGGAGATATTTTCTTTCTTTCAGTAGCATGTTTGTTTATTTTTAATGATAATCACTTTCATGGTACAGAAGCTCTTCAGTTTGATGTAATTTCATTTGTTTAATCATAGTTATTTTATGATTGCTATAGGATAACTCTAATATCTGAATCACTCATGAAACTGTTTTCTTCCTTTTGTTGGCAGTCACTTGTTCACTGGATCTTGTTGTTTTATTAGCATGATAAGCAATTTTATAATAAATGCCACACATTCCATATGCAAAATTATGGAATTTTTGAATTATGTTCAACAATCTAAAATTGGTATCAAAAATACGAGCATTTCACCTTGGCTTTATTTTTACCAGTCTGTTTCAATTTTGCCTGTATTCTTTGGAATACCTCTTGTGAGAACTCTATTAAGTCTGGTATATTTGCCAGAATCAATTCATTAGGGTAAAAATTGAACATTAATCTCTATCCACAAGCATAAATAACTACTGAAATATCTGCTCAACAATTTAACTTTTTAATTGTTGTTTTATGCTGGGTGCTTGGAATCTCCCTTTACATAGTTCAAAGGGAAATTGAACATATTTTTCAGCTTAATTCACTCTTGGTTTTCTCTCCTCAAAAAAATATTGCTTTATCCAGTCTATATACTTTAGAAATTCTGAACTGAGTGTTCAATGGAATTGCCTGTCTCTTTCTGCTGAGACTTAACCTCCTGAGCTGGAAACTAGAAAATGCTTTCAGAGAATAGAAGTGTTCCTCATGCAAGAATTACCTCAGTTTCTTTCTTCTTCCCAGAAACCACAGTTGTGTGTCCTTTTTGTGTTGGTTACTCCCTGGTGCTTTCAAGTATTTGCTTTTTAAATCTTCTCTAGGTTTTATTATTTTCAATGGGACAATTAGACCAATACAGTCAGTTATGACTAAAAGCAAATGTCTCAAAGCAAAGGCACGTTAAACAAAAGAAAAAAAAAAAAAGCAAATCTCTTAGGTGTCTTTGGAGAAGAACAAATTACCAGTTAGCAGAAAGGCTTCTTCAGTGGTAGCAACTGCCAGCAGTGTCATAAGATTCTTTTGTTTAGTGAATAACAGTGATGAATGAAGCCAAAAGCTTCAATCAAGGTTGAAAAGGACTTATGAGAGGCCTTGGACAGAGGAGAGTATATTTGTAATGAAAAGTGCAGGACTACCCTTTCTGGGGAGAAACCAGGGTTGGAAAAGCATCCCAAGAATTCAGGGTATCATTACAGAGGGAAAGAAATGTATTTTCAACACCAACCCTTCAGAGAGCAACTTAGTCAAACTCATTTAGTTGTGAGTAACAAAAGCAAACATCTAACTGGCTTAAGTAAAACTGTACAATTATTTAGAGAATATGAGACAGGAAACCAAGGATTAGAATGCGTTGGAAGCCCTAGCTACCTGTGAGTGTGTGTACATGCATACACACAAGATTCAGTCATCTTTTAACTCCCAAGTTTGCACATCTCCGGTTTTGAGTGACTTTCAGTGATTAATATCACAACTAAATCCAAATTCCCTGTGTGTAAGCTCTGAGAGTGCCTCTTCTACCTTTTCCTTGGCCAACCAGCCTGAACTGACATGTCTTCTAAGGCAGGCAGGACTCAGTACTGAGCAAAGAGCATGGAAGACTGGGAAGAGACGAAAAATGCAGTAAATTTGAGCACCCAAATTTATGTACTCTCTTCACTAAAAACGATGACTTAGAAGACAAGTGCATATACCCACATGAAGAGATATGCCTGGATGTGCAAGAGGTTGTGCCAAACCAAAAAATCTTAAACAAATGACAAAACAAACCTGAGGCTAATGTGAACTATTCAGTGTGACGTCTAACCTAAATATTGCTCAATCAATTGGTTTCAGAAAAGAGAAATACTAAGTAGTTCTTAAAGTAAGACTAATAGCAAATATTTCAAAAACTATAGAATTGATATTCAAGAATATCAGGAAAGGAGAGAAATTTTGGATTTCACATCTTCTAAACACTCTGCCCTGCCCCGATGATGATTCATTAGCAATCTCCCAAATGATCCCATAAGACTGAGTAGATATAATAGAACTTAGACTTGGAAGCACTTTGCTATGTTAGTATAGGATCTGCTGCTCCTATATTTTTAATTCATTCAGTGATTTATTCAACAAACATTTATAAAGTTTTTATTATAGCTATATTCTGTCCTAGTTGTTAAGGATGAAATTATGAAGACATTGTGCTTGTCCTAACAAAGCTTTTCCCATGACTGGTAATCACAAGGTTCCTGTCTAGATTTTCTCCCAGTCCTGACCACTTTGTTTACCCACTAGGATCTCAGCCTGTATTCCTGAAAAATGTATCATTCCCTTCACTGGAACCAGAGTCTGGTTTTGAGAGACTGCCCAGTCTCTCTTATACCCCTCTCCTACCAGGCTGAAAGATAATAATAGTCACCACCCAAAGCTTGTATTACATATGTTATATGCCAAGTATTACTGTGTTTCATATATATAAACTCACTTAAATGTCACCACAACTTAACAAAGTAGTACTGTTATTATCTGCAATTTATAAAGGAATAACACTGCTACTTACTGGAGTTCTGTTACAGGTACTGCCTGGAGTCACATTGCCTAGGAATGTTCCCCCTTTCTGTAAATGTTTATTACTATGCCTTACTTATGAGATTGCATTCCCTTAAATATAGTAATTTGGATTGCTGTCCACCTTCTACAGTGAGTCATTAACCTCTAAATATGCTTGTGCCTTGCTGACCCCTTGGGAAGTTTCAGAATTTGTGCCATCTAAGTCTTCAAGTTTCCTGGTATTACAATCACCTTTCCTGAAGGAAAATAACCCTCACCTTATCTTACATAACGCCAGGAAGTTCACGCTCCTTCTGTAAATATTTCTAAGAATCCATAGTGGCTAGTATCCCCAATGTTTTAGTTGACATTTAACATCCCTTACTCTGGGCTTTTGTTCTAATTTTTTTCCCAATCTCCTTTTCTGAATTTATCACTTAAGCAAAAATTCAGAACCCAAGTATTTAGTAAATCTATTGAGACAACAAAAGGGACATTAATGCACAAATGAAAAGCATCTGTGTCCAGAAAGAGGCTTTAGGTAGAGTGGTTACACTTGCAGTGTGAAGTTACTGACAAGTATGGGAGTGTGAGTACCAGTGGGATATGGTGGGGTGCCTGCAGGCTCTACCATGCGAGGCATAAAGCATGCATGGCTCTGACTTTACTGATGAGGGTATCAGAGGATCTGACATGAACCCCAGGTCACACAGTAAGTAACTGGCAGCAGCAGAGGTTGAACTCATAGCTACCTCTGAAGTAAGCTCATGAACTTTCTTCTTGCCATAACTCTTTCTCAATCAAAAGAAATACACAGAGGGATTAAATTTCATGTTAAAGTTGAATTGGGCAGAAGGAAATTAGAAGAAGAAATGGTTGATGGAAACAGAGAGAATGACCAACTCTGCTGGAGGAAATGAAAGAGCATTCTGTTAATGAGTTGGCATTAAATTCTGCATGCTCATTGAATACATGAGTAAATGAATAATGGTTATTAGACATTTGGATAAATAAATAATTGTGACACTATTTTGGATAAAAAAAATAGCATTTCTTTATCAACTAATTCATTCGGCAGGAATAACTAAAGAAACCAAGTATATGACTGGGATTTTACATTAGTAACCATTGAGAATATGTCCATACATTTATTTTTTTTTATTCAAAAACAAAATGAAACAAAAAATCAGAACTAAAAATAGTTAATTTCCACATACCCATCATGTACATTGAACAATGATTAACATTTTCTCATATTTACACTTTTTGAGTCTGTGAGTTAGCTTAGTCTCAGAAATGACACTGAGTCTGGAAATACAAAAAAATCTCTAAAAAATAGAAAATTTATCTTAAAGCTCACTCTATAACTAATGAAGTGAACAATAGCTCTAATGTCAATTAATACTAACCACAGTCAAATTCCTCTGATTGTCCTTTATATTCATTTGCTCAATAAGCATCACTCCTTTATTTTTTCTAATAAACTTCGATTGCCTTCAATCTAAAGAAAAAAATCATAATTTGTAATAATATTGACAACACCTAAATAGTTAATGAGCTATCCTGTTTTGCTATTTATCCTTATTTTCAAATAAAGTGTGACTCTGGAGCAGTCTTTAAATTCTTTGTTGCTGCTTTCCCACTTATAAAGTGAAAGCATTATCTTCAGTGATCTAAAATTATTTCTTCTGGCTCTATAGAGGTCTAGTCTGGACTTCACCAAAATAACTCTTGTGATTTGTGACATTTCCCAAGTGTTCATCACCTCACGCTTTCCCAAAAGACAGACTCTTTACAACACACACACAAACAAACACATACACAGAGCTCCTGGCAAAAAGTTAAATATAGACTTGTTTTAATCTTAATTGCCCTATTTTCCTGAGAGTTTGATTTTTTTTTTCAAAGAGTTGTAAACTCTTTAAAAATGAAAAAAAATGGTATCATAATCTTATAAAAACTAATCAAAAGTTAGACAAAAACCACTCTGGATGAAGCAACTTTGTTAGAACTATGAATCAGGATAAGTCCCTCAGTAATAATTGGCAATTACCCGTGCCCTTTAGTTTGACTAACTTCACAGACTTCATTGCTGGCACACTTTATAATTTGATTCAAATTTCTCCCCTGGCCCTACTTTTTCCAAACAAATGCTTCTTCAAAAAATCACACTGTTATAAACTTCCAAATGCTTCCATAATGACACTTTTTAACTGAGCAAGTGTTCATCTTAATAGAACACCTATACTTACGCATTTACATGCAGTGCAAAATGTTTAGTTGGTAGCTGATTTTCCTGAAACACAATATAACTTCATTATTCGAACTACTGCCTAAACACCTATTTCAGAAAACAAATCACACGGAGATAAATAACCCTCTTCTCAGTAGTATGACAATCTGAGTTTTCTTTATAAATTCAGACAGAAACTATAATACAGATATTTAATATACATGCACATATTTAATATATATGCACATATTTGTAAACTTTGCATGGATGTGTTGGAATGTTAGCTACCACAAAGGAATTGAGGTACAATCAGGCAAGGGGGTGAAAGTGAGGAATAGGTTTTTGAAAGTATAGTATTTACTGAGACTTGTTCAATGTATCATTTATGTAAGTGACTTCTATATTTTATTGTTTCCCTTAATCGTTCTTTAGACAAGTACTTGGCTGCTGAATTTCTTGAAACACAAGACTTCATTATTTGAATAACTATCTAAACATCAGTCTTAAAAATAAGCTCCAGTGGGCATTATTTGTGAATGTTGAAATCTTAAATGATCCAGACTCAGCTTCAGTAATATCTGCAATAATTAGCATCACCAAAGAGAACATATTTCAGAGAACAAGATATTAATGTTCTAAAGAATTTATCAAATAAAATCTGGGCTGCTTTTTTTCTCAAATTTCTGAATAAATCACTCCAGTCTCCTAATGACATCATCTAGAAACTTCTGTGTGAAGTTGCGATGAATTTGAATACAAATTCTAGTAATTATGTGGCATAATATTTAAAAAATATAGAAAACACAACTGTATTTCTTCACATTTAAACACTAATGTATATCAGGAAATTATATAAATCATAATTTATGTTTTCCTCACCCAAAGATGAATAACCCCCTTCTCAACAATATATACACCTGAACTCCCCTTTTAAATTCAGGTGGAAGCTATACTGCATATGAAGGTAGAAGCTATAATGCATATAATGCATACATGTACATATTTGTAAATGTTGCATAAGTGTGTTGATAGAATTTTATCACAAAAGAAATGATGCACAAACTGGAAAAGGGGAAGGTGCAAGAGATGAGCAGGCTGTTTTAAGTATTTATTGAGAAGTTGATAGATACTAGTCATTACTCTCAATGCCTTATATTCAGTATTTTATTGTTTCCCTTAAAACTTCTTAAAGCAGGTCTCACTCCCAGTGATAACACCACATTACAGATGATGAACTGAGGCAACGGGAGACTAAACAACTTCCCCAGAGGCACAGTTATAAGACTCAGATCCAGAAATCAAACAAAAACATTTTGACTCTAGACCATGCTGAACGACTGTGTTTTAACTCACTCATGCACAAGAGAGACAGTAGTCACTTAGAACTGAGTGGCAATGAAGATGAAGAGAAAGTGATTGATTGGTGACACAGTTATGATGGCATTCATTTGCTCTAGCAGAAAGCTGGAAATAATGTAAACATTCAACATATGGGGTTTGACCTAATAAATTTAGCATCACTATAAAAAGGAACACCACAAACTATTCAAGATTGCTTTTCCAGACAAATTTAATAAAATCATGATTCTGTTCACTCTTGACTGATAACATCTTGCTAAAGGAAAATAAATGAGTACCTATAAGATACACATTATGTACAATCCCATTTTCATAAAATGTGTGTGGTAGTATATAAGTCCATGTTTGTAAAACACTGAAAAATCTGGACTGTCTGACAAAATGGGTTTGCAGTGGAACTCTTCCTTTATTATTTCTGGTTGTAACCTTATTTCAGAAGGAGAATGCATTGTTTCTATATTGAAAGGGAAAATGTTTGGGGGAGAATGAAGAGATTAACTAACCACAGATTAATTGTGGTTATTACAGAGATCCATGAGTTGATACAAGGAAAAAGACAAAGGCAAGAACATGAGATTAATGTGATCAGTCCTGAAACTGAAACTCTTAAGGCAAGAAGTAGGCCTTACAGAGAGAGACTTTTCAGCACCTGCTCCCAGAGAAAGCTGGAAAGTCTCACATTGACAGAGCAAGAGAGGATAAAAATACTACATTCAGGTCCCCACATAGAACCCCCACATAGTTCATGCACTGAGAGGGAAATGGCTGAGATAAGAAGAGTTTGTATGGGGTGGAGGAAGAAAGGGAGCTCTTATAGAGCAATCAGAGATTTTTGTAAGCTATTCAGCATGAGGCGGGGAACACTGATGAATTTGCACAAAGATGTTATTTGTACTAGTTTCATTCAAGATTAGCAAGATAAGCCATACAAGATTTGGAATTTATAATCATCAAGGGTAAAGACCTAAAGTTGAGAAAACTCCTTAGAGAAGGGGAGTATGAAGGACAGATAAGGATTTATGTTACAGAAGCAGGTAGAAGAGGAAACAACCTTACATTGAGATAGAGAAAACTTTAAACAGTCGAATTCAAGGTGGGATCATTAACATAATTTTTAAAAACTACTGATGTGGCCATCTTTTCAATCTGAAAAACTCTGGGCTTTAGCCTAAAATTAACACATTAGTACAGGGTGATTATATTAAAAAATCACTACTAGATGCTCTCTGTTTCAAAGGATTCTTTTCTCCTGCTCCTTCCCAAACCACCTGCCCTCTGGCTTTACAATGACTTTGTGGAAGTGGCATCCCAATCCAGACACTCTTCTTTTGTAACAGAATTCAAAATGCAATAAGACCACTATGCTACATAAGGGACCATATTCTTCAACTCAAGCTACACTGAGATCTGTGATATGAGAGTACTCCAACCAAACCTTACTGACTTTCATAAGTGATTCATGAATTGAGCAGTATACCATTTAGCAAGTAGACAGGTGCTCCAAAAATATGTATTATAAGAAAGCTTTTATAGACAGAAAAAGGGAAAGATAAGGGAAGAGAGGATTATTTCAGATTTAAGTAGTCTACCCATGAGAGACAGAGGAAAATTAGCTCATCCTTGTTTGGGAAACGAGAGTGGTACTGACCAGAAAATGCCACAGTGATTAGATAACACTACATTCCTAGGCAAGGTTGACGTCACAGTGGGGAAATCTAGGTATGTTTAGGTATTAAACTTTGTGGGATTAGCACAAATGCCTCCATTCTGGACCTGTCTTTATCTTTCAGAACCAATGCCTGTTAACCCATCGTGTCCAGCAAGCTGGCAATCCAACACATCAGTTTATCATTTCATACATGTTCTGCTGCAAATATGTTCATTTGCCCTCATGGAGGATAAATGAACAATTGAACAAAGTTTTATTTTTTCACATGCAAATACAATTTCGAGTCCATTTGCATGCTGCTAGTCTTTTGCTTTTCTGTAGAGCATTTTATTGCCAAGCACGTTTCATGATTTATTAGCCAGTACTCCACAATAAACTGAAAAGTGTTATTTCCTCCATTTATGGATGACAAAAAAAAAGAACCAGAGCTAGATTTGTTGAGTGTCTTCTCTAAGGTCATCCCACAAGTTTGAAGGACGGAGCTGGGGTCAGAACGTATACTCTTTGACTTGCCCCACCCTGAGAGGGCCACTGGGCTGCACCGCCTCTCTGCAGGACAACATAACATGCCGTCAGGGGCAGATGTTGCCTGTCACCCTGACCATCCATCATACCCATAAGAAGGTGCAATTACAAAGAGGGAATTTAAAAAATAACTCTTAAGCAGGTGGCTAAAATCACTTGTCTGAAACAAAGGATTAGGAATCAATGTCTGCATAGTGGTCACATTTTAATCTTCACCTAACTTCCTTTTGCTCACCACCCAGCATGACTCTGAGTCACCTTTCCTGACACTGGGGACAGGCACTCAAATAATGAAAAATAACATCCTTTTAATATTTGTCTAAGCAATTAGGGGAGGAAAACTGGAAAGGGGGCAAAAGTCATCTATTGAATAACAAAAGAATGAATAGGATTTAGAGGTTGTTCACTGCCCTCAGACTTACTGGAATCACTTTTTAGTCTTGGCTCCTCCAACCTGTCCTTTTCCTTTGTTTAAGAGTCATTCATCATAGGTGACTGGAGAATGACTTTCAATGTCCTTACGAAAAATAGACCAAAGAATTGATCTAGAAGAGAATAGTCACTGCAGCTCTTTTATTATGCCAGTGAGGAAAATGAGAAAATTTAAGTAAATAATAAGTATGAACTTGAGAGCTATATGGTTAGTTACTGATGGCATTAACTGTATAACATAAGTCCATTGCTTCCCAGTCTAAGGTCCATTCTGCCAAACTCTTGCATTAACTGCACACATCCTGCAGACTCTTATTTTAACAACATTTAATCATCTGTTTAATAAAGTATCATCAATGGTCAATGATATACCAAGAGTTAGGCATAATGCAAGTTTTGCTTTTGAAACACTCATAACTTTACTGAAGGACAACAACACATGATCTTATTAATAGCTATACTTTTAAAACAGGCAGGGTGATGAATTAATTTGGCTTTGATTGACTTAAGAATTAGCTTCTCTTTCTGGTTCTTTAAAAATTTGGGAGACACAAAGGAGAAGGGACTTGGCATAAAAGAAACTTTATATTTCATGTTCTCAATTTTTTGTCACCACTGTATACCTAGATTTAAAGTAAGACCCCTTCAATTCCAAACAAATGGTGAGTAGGGCTGGGAATAAAATTAGGACACTCACAGAGCTGGTGTGTGGAAACGTGTTGTTTCAAACTGATGTCATTCACGATTGAAAGACTTGTTTATTCCTTTAATTTTTCAAATATGGAAATATTCATGAGTAATTGAAGCAGGAAAGGCAGTTATCTTTTATCCCCCTCTACATGTGAACATGTGTGAGAATTGTAGGATTTAGAGCAATGTGGCTAAGGGAGAGAACATAGACTATAAAAGTTAGGTTCAGGTTCAGATTCCATAAGTTAGACCAGAGGTATATGGAGAGGATGTGTGTGTGTGTGCGTGTGTGTGTGTGTGAGTGTGAAAGAGAAGGGGTGGTGGAGGAGTGTGTGTGTGTGTGTGTGTGTGTGTGTGTGTGTGTGTGTGTGTGAAAGAGAAGGGGTGGTGGGGGAGAGGAGAGAGGGAGAATCACACATAGAATGAAGATTCTGTTTCTTGATTCTTGTTCTTATGGAGTTCCTCAATAGTAATTCGGAGAGGAGCAAGGTGAAAGTTTGCATTTCACATGAGTCATTTCTAACAGGCCTTTCTATATCTGACAACCTAGACAAAATAAGTCTAGATTCTGAGAACACCAACCCCTTCATTCCAAACTCTTGAAAACTGACTTAGAAAGCATCTTCTTGCCAAGGAGAGGAGAAGGTCAGGGAAAAAAAAAGCAATATTTATTGGGAGAAAAAACAGTGGATAATTAGTAAATGCCAATGGTATTGGCAAAGTGGCACATCAAACACTTATAAAATTTGAATGACTATGGTGCTGGGGAGAAGGCTTCAGTAGGATAGTCAATTTAAACAGCTAGAAGCTCCCAGAAATAACTGTTGAAAAAAAATCTGGAAGAAAATTTTATCCTAATAAATCACTGATGGTTGGTGTTTCAGATGAAACTGATCTGATAGATGACTAATTCAACTTTTATTCAGTTTATCTAGTATTTTGTTTTGTCTGTAAAATATTTAAAGAATTTGGATATAAAAGACAATACTCTAAGTGGATAAGTGAGTCAGAAAGTTATTTTATCAACACTGAAAATTATTTTTATAGACTAAAAGGAAAAAGTACATAGCTTAAAATAATTGATAATACAAAATAAATGGCAGACCCTTTTATGTCTCTTTTGTGATGGAAAATAGATATATGTGACTAACCAGTATGAGCCATAAAACCTTAATTCAGACAGAGCTTATCAGTCATCAGTCATCAGTTCAGTTCCCAACCAAATACAGAGATATTCCTCATAATCTCTCTAAGAATAAAACTTCAATACCATTTTCAAAATATTACAATTGTTTAAAAAGTTATTTTCGCTGGGCACGGTGGCTCGTGCTTGTAAGCTTCAGCCTATGAAGCGGCTGGGGCTAGGGATCGCGGTTCGAGTCCCGCCTGGGGCCCGTAGCGAGACCTAATCCCAAAAAAATTGCTGGGTGTGGTGGCGTGCGCCTGTCATCCCAGCTACCTGGGAAGCTGAGGCTGGGGGTTGCTTGAGTCTGTGGTACCCCAGGCAAAGAGAGCCTGCAGTTCCAGGGGCAAAAATAGAGAGACCTAGTCTCAAAAAAAAAAATAAATAAATAAAAAAAATAAAAGTTATTTTCTAAACCAATCAAAAGCAAATTCTTCTGAACATCTAAATTCTTTCCCTTAGAATGATTATTATTGTTGTGCTTCAAACTCCTGCAGTTTGGTAAGTTTCTTAGAGCTTTCCGGTTGTGATGCTACATAGTAGATAAGTTGGTGAACATCCTATTCAAAAGCAGCGAATGCTATGTCAATAACATTTCCCTGAACTAATCACCTAGGTAGCTTTATTAACAGATGTAAATAATGATAATTTGGCATCTCTTATTTTAATGATGTAATAATAGCTGCTACTGTATACCATTTCATTTGCAAAATTAAAAACTTACCTATTTAATAATTCATTCTAGCATTTTCCCAGTGATAGAAGACAAATTTATCATTACATGGTTCAGAGAATATATATGTATTTTTAATTTCAAAAAATAATTTTCTTATACCCAATCTCTTAATAATTTTCCATGATTTGAATTTTAAGATTATTAACAAGTTTCCCATACATTTTCAAGCTTTCTCAGCTACTGGGATATAAATTTCCTACATTTGGATTGCAGCTCAATTAAAAATTCAAACTTTTTTTTTTGTTTGTTTCAACTTCCCCTGTAGGATTTAGTACTTCCTATTCTACATAATCCCCTCAGCTCTCTGCCACTCCTGTGCATCAGTCTTGCAAGTAGTGAAGAAGAGAACAGCCATAGGGACCCATATCTCATTCTGGAAACAATTCCCTGAGCATTCCCATTCGGGAGTAATGATTTACACAAAGATGATTGCTTAGAAGGAAGAGAAAAGGGCACATCTGCACAGATGCCTTTGTGGGAAGCACTTCCCAGATTTTACAAATTAAAATAACAAATGAAATGCATTTTATCTACCTAATTTTAAGAAAAATGGAAACGGTGATTGTTAGTGCATATCCTTAGCCCACAAATTCCATTTAAGGAAATTTATTCTTTGGGATGGGTTGGCCAAGTATTAAAAGATAGTTATACAAAAGGATAATCTCTAACTTGTTGGAAGAGAGCAGAAGTTTCCAAATGACTTAAAATTTCAACATGATTAAAGTATGATGAATCTGTACTATAGAAAGCCACATAACACATAATATAGCAAAATACTGATATGCTAGATATCCAAATAGACAGTTAAGTGTGAAAAAGTTTATCAGAAAGAACTTTTTGGTAGTTTTTATATTTTGTTCATGTTTGTGGGGAAGGTCTATATCTGAATAGAAATAGAAATGGAAGACTACTCAACAAACTTCAATAATAATTACCATTAGAAGTGTAATTGTGATTAAATAATTTTTGCTTATTTGTATTTTCCAAATTTTCTACAATGAATATGGATTTTGCATAATAAGGTCTATTTCATTTTGATTAGAGTCAGATAAAAGCCCTCACATATCAGATTGAGTTATTTAATACAGAACATAGTCTATGAGTCTTGTGATAGAAGCATATGGCTGTGTGGTACACACATACAAGAAGAGGTACAAATTTTGAACATAGGGTATGAAATCAACCAAGTCAAAGCATCATTCCCCTTTCTGCTTGTTTCCTTCTACCAATTCCAAACCCTTTCCCATCCATTTGAGGGTTGTTTATGAGTCTCTACAAACAAGGAGGAAAATATATGGAAACTCCAGTATGGTTCTCAAAGTCATGGTATCATTTTATTATCAAAGCTTTATGAGCATGAGCTGCCTGAGTAAAGCAGTGTCCACATTCTCATCACTAGAAGTATCTCCTCAGAATATATTTCACTAACATTGAGAAACCACTGAATAATTAACTCTTTTTGATGTTTGTGGAAGTAAGCACTGTTTTTTTATGTTAGGGGAATATTCACACAAAAGAAAATCCCACATCTCAACTCTAATTGGGATTTTCCTTTGTCTTAGACTCTTAAGAACAACTGTACGCTTACTAGTGATTTCATTGGTGTGTGTGTGTGTGTGTGTGTGTGTGTGTGTGTGTGTTTGTATTTGTATGTGTTTGCATGCCAGGTAAGTAGCAGTGTAGATAGAGAGGATGAAGAAGCCAGGAAAATTGTGCAGGCTTTGGAACACCCATAAGAACCTTATCTTCAGCTCTTCAAGCACACACTTTTTTTCTGATTCAAAAGAGGTACTGCTGATATATTTCCAGTGATGATGTATTCATGTCTTATTCAATTACATTGTTTATCCAAAAAGGGAATTCAAGAATAACTTTTCTATGTCTCAAAGACATTGATTTTCTTTCAGGAAAATATCTTTCACTCCTTCCCATATATGTAGCTTTAACATGCAGGAACTTCAGCAACAAAGACGTAAATGATGATACATTAGCCGTTGAATTTTGGAGAACTTTTGTAATTTCTGAAGCCTTTTGTTTTCTCATCAGTAAGCAAAAGTAAGAATTGTCACCCAAAGTTAAAGGGGGGACTAAATGAAACATGTGCTCCACACCAAAAATGATGTCAAGGATGTAAACACTACCCAGCAAACAGTCCTTTCTCCCATAACCAGGTACCATTTTTGCAACGGCAAAGAAAATAGGAAGTATTCATAAGCCGCCTTACTGATATATTCAATTCCTTATAAAGCTGCATTGTCATCTCCAGGAGACATGTAATAACTTGCAGCACAAAAGAGAAAGACAGAAGCATTGATTAATTAAATGTGTCAGATGCATGTTAAAATTCCTGTTGGCTGTTAAAACAGCTAGTGACAGGATTTGTAAAGAGAGTGATTTAAGGAATTCATTGGCCATGGCACAGTCATCCTAAAACACTGTCCTTCTAGTAGAGTCCATAAGGAAATAGCATGGTTAAAGTGTGTAGAGCTTCATTTTTTCCCTCAACCTCATCATTCCCCTTACAAAGTAAACAAAACTAAGATGACTCAGGTGTTGCTTTTGTATTTTTTATGCTCAGACTTATGTTGCTGCCTGACCTAAAAGACAATTTTATCTAACTAAGTTATAGATCATTAAGCTGAAAAAAAAGTTTGCCTGTTACTGCTGTTTTACCATCTTGCCCCATCTTGTCTCATTAGCAGGAACTGATTGAGCATGAAGGTGTTCTCTGGCTGTCAGTAGATAAAGTAGGTGCTCTTGGCTTTCATCTGTTCTGAATTCTCCTTGTCTCATTATCTTCCCAAGGTCAGATTCTCTGACACAGCGGTTGCTTGCTTAGCACTCCATTCTGGCAATTACTCGCCAGGCAACCTTAGCCAGAGAAAGATTTCTCATCTGTGGCATCAAGACGGGTTCGGGCACCAGGATCCCTGTGCTTGGTGCCTAGCCCATCTCCCCTACCCCCTTCCCTTCTCCAGTGCTGTGGTTTCAAAGATTGGTGTGGCTTATTCAGGGTTGCCTCCTGACACTGCCAAGGCGCCTTCCCAACTGTGATGCTCTAATTAAGATGCAGTCCAAAGCAGATCATAGAGTGATGCTCTGTTATTTTATATTGGGACAAGTTTTTATATCACAGACTTCACAGTTTGAGTTCCACTATTAAACCGCCTTGATCTGCTTCAGTGAAAGACATATAACCACTAAATTATACAATCTTGGCTCTTAATTCCATTATTTTTTTCTCCACCAATAACTCCTCTTAGACTACCTGCTCTGTTGAAACTGTCATGAGCAACTGCACAAGGAGAGAATGTTCCAGACTTTAGCCTCAGGAACAAAGATCCAAGTCCCAGAGAGTAATATTTGAAGGTGAATTTGGTCACAGTAGCTTTATCTGTATTGAGTTTCTTCTTGCCTGAAACAGACAAGGTCCTTCTGGTAATTTTTTTACTTTGCAAAGTAACTTTATGGGGGAAAAGTGAATATATCTCTAATTTGATTGAGTTGAAGATGGATATAGTTAGTAGTCAAATTTTCTTTTGAAATTTAAAGACGAATCTTGGCCATTTGGTATTTATAAAGAGGAATATACCTACTTAAAGAAAACACTGAACTTCACGAATAAGGCTGCTCCTCAGATTAGATGCACATTCACTTAATTATTCATGCTCTTTTCCAGATTGAAAGGGCAGGGTATAAATACACACCTATCTAAGTAGGTGTGTTCAAGTCCTCTGGGGGCTTCCAGTTAACCAAGCAGCAGGATAACCAGCTATGAATCTTCAGAGTCAAGTGATCTGCTCTCTGGGGAAAATTCAGTATCTTTCCTCTTCTAACATAACACATTGGCCCTCACTTCCCAGACTTAGCGTGTAAAACAGAATGATCCTTAGTCCAAGAGTGCAAACATAAGCATCATACTCTCCAAACTCTCAAATTTCAGGTACTTTGTTCAATCGCAGCTGTCCCCTATAGTGTATTTACCCTGTGTTCATGACAAAAATAGTCAAAACAAGAGATTCTGGAGTTTTTCCCCTGATTTTTGCCTAGAAAAGATATATTTTTAAAGCTTTAGACCAGTCAGGCACAGTGGCTCATGTCTGTAAGCTTCAGCAATGAAGCAGCCAGGGCTAGGGATCACGATTCGAGTGCCCCTTGGGGCAACACAGAGAGACCTAGTCCCAAAAAATATCTGGGTGTGGTAGTGCGCACCTTTAATCCCAGCTACCTGGGATGCTGAGGCTGGGGGATTGCTTGAGTCCATGGTATCCCGGGCAAAGTGAGCCTGTGGTTCCATGGCCAAAACTAGCGAGACCTAGTCTCAAAAAAAAAAAATAATAATAATAA
>PVHY01000245.1:0-132955 GCA_004024945.1 Uropsilus gracilis
AAATTGGACGACTTCATAACAACATGGATGCATTTAGAAGAAATCATATTAGCAGAAACAAGCCATAAAGAAAAAGGCAGAAACCAAATGGTTTCACTAATGTAAAGGATATAGGGAAAAAAAATAAATAAATAAAAAATAAAAGCCTTGAGGAAAGTCAAAACAAGCTAAGCACCAAAATGAAAAGCACAACTATGAATAGGAGGGAAAAGGGGGGAAGGGAGGAGAGGGAGGGGGGGGCAAACCCTTGAAATTACAAAGTTGTGAAATTTATATATATATATATATAAATAAATAAATTAATTTAAAAGAAAAGAATTTATATAGATTAAAAAAAAAGAAAAAAATCTTAGATCATAGGAAGAATGGAAAACATATCTAGTTCTAGCTAGCTACTAACTTCAGAGACCTCAAGTTTCAGTGGTATCCATTTCTCTTTTTCTAGTAAAGTCACTTCATTATTATTATTTTTACAATTTCTTGGGAATAACTTTCTGAGAAAGAGGTATACTGTACAGTTTTTCTTGTCAATCTCATTAGATGATCCCAAATTTAATGCAGATTATGTACTTTTAGAAGTCTTATGGCATATTTTTTAAAATATTAATTTTTTGTTTATCCTTTTGACTTTTCCTTTTAGAGGGTAGGTGATCTGAAATGTTTAATTTCAAATAAACTTTGCTCCTATATTTTAGAGGGAAGTCTGAACCCCATGTTTTATCAGATATATTCCACTAAACAGTTGTCAGATGTTAAATATTTGAAAATATTTTTGTACTTTTGTACTTGAAATTATTTTATTATATATAATTTCATTTATATGACTTTAACATTAGCTACATTCCTCAGCAATCAACATGAATTTCCAGAAATTTTTGAGTGAGAAAAGCTAATTTGTAAAATGCCTCTGAATAGCATCTTTTTATAATTACTAAATTCATTCACTAATAATAAAATAGTGCCCCATTTTGTTGACACTTGATTTAATATCTAAGTGTCCTAACTCTTAAATTTTCTCCCATATATTAATACCATAATAACTTTTCTTTCTCTTTTAATTCTCATTATTTTTCGAGGCCCTTGAGAAATGTGTTATCTCTAGTCATAAACCCAAATAGCCAAAGATCAACAAAAATTATGTAACGTGTGTTCCTGGGACTCATGTGGCACCAGATAGTAGATGGAGTATGAAGTTCTTCCAAATAATTCTGAAGCTATAATAATCATGCATGATTCCAGCTAGCCCAAATAATGACCCAAATCCTTACTGTTAAAAAAAGAAGGAAAAAAAAAAGAAAAAAAGAAAAGAAAGGAAAAGAAAGCCTATTCACATTTACTTGAACTGGGTACTTTTTGTTAAAGTCACACTCAATTTCACTTTTAAAGATTATCTTTCCTCTTTTGAAAATTATCAAACCTTAGTTCATATGTATCATCTAGAATTCTTGTTAAAAATATAAATTCCAGATCTTGTCTCCAAAGAATCTCATTTAATAGATTTAACTATAGCCCAGACACAAGGAAATATTGGTGACTTGGGTATAGTTGAAAGCAAAAACTTCAGAGTATGTCTTGTCCTGAAATAATGAACAGCTTGAGTAAGTTTAGGACTCTCTCTCTCTCTCTCTCTCTCTCTCTCTCTCAGCTTGAAAAGTTTAGGACTCTCTCCCTCTCTCTCTCTCACTCTCTGTCACTCTCTCTTTCTGCTCTCTTTCCTGGTTCTCAGTAGAATGACCTAGAAAGTGTTTAACCACCAGATTCTAACTTACTTGGTCTGGGGTGGATCTAACACTGGAATTTTTTAAAACCACTATATTAGCAAAGTCAATGAATGATACTGTTGACCTAAAGGTGTTAGCTTTAGATTACCTCAGAAAGGATTGACACCCACTGTGGTGATGATAAAGCCTAAACCTCATAAATGAAAAACACTGCAGCATATTTAGCAAGTGTAAAAAACTTCCTCTTCTTTTAGTTGAGTTTGTTTGTTTGTTTTAGCCCTACATATCCAAGTCGACCTTACAGCACAATAAAGTTACACAATAAAGCACAAAAAACTGAGCCGTTCCTTTGGTTCTCTTTTGCTGGCAGAATGATTTAGTAACTCTATTATAAAAGCAACTCCATTATAATTACAGTGTTTGAATTATAAACAAAACCAAAAAAGATGCAGAAAGAATAGTTCTTTAATCAAAACTGTAAAACGGAACAATTTCTAGCTGCAGTTAAAAGCTAACTTTGAAATATTAAGAGTAAGCTCTCCAGTCCTTTGATTCTTGCCTCTTTCCCATAAGAGTGACACTACACATTTTTTCAATTAAGCAGTTTGACAACCTGAAGAAACCCCATCGTGTATGATTTAATGAGCACATACTGTATGCATGGTAATGGGCAAGCTAACAGTATGCTCATTTCAAACTGACAAGAGAACACTACATATTAGTAAAAAGGTTTTTTTGGGTCTCTTTTCATTAAATAAGCTTTATAGTTAAGGAACATTTCATATTGGCAAAGCTGTCACTGGTGGTCCCAGGGTGAACCTTTTTCTGTCACTCTTTTAAATCTTCAAAAATTGAGGAGGAAATTACTTTTTAAAAACAAAGCACAAACGCAAAATTTAGATACTTAAAGGTTCTCTGATCTTGTCAGTGATTATGTGGAGTTTTGTAAATTATGACTCCATTGGTAGTCACATCTAAATCTAATCCCAACTAAATTAAATCCAGCATGTGTCAGGTCTTGACACTGATAAATTTATAAACTGTGATGATTCTTGGAAAGAATAACATTGTATTATTCAATATATTAGAGGCCGTATAATATACTGGAGAAACCATGAGTTTTGGTGGCTAAGAAATAGGGGTTCAAGCAATGATTAGAATTACTATCTTTGGCTTTAGTCTGTGGCATCAGTTGTCTGCAACTTCGTCTCCTTATTTATAAGTGTAGTCAATACCATCTACTTTGTGTGGAGAAGATTATAAAATATTTTTTATGCCTGCTGACAGCATGGGTGTAGTTAGGTGTACATAGGTGTTCTTAGTTGTACTAGTAACAACTAGATAACACACAAAAGTTCAGAGTGTGAATTTTTAGCAAAGAATAAAATCATAGTCTTATTCTCCTGAGATTTCTACCCAGAAACTTTTTGAGGGTTTGCAATAGTAAATTAACATTCATACATCAATATGTTCTCATTTAATATATCAAGATTATAAAGGGGAAGTGCTATTTACCCCATTTTCATAAAATCTGAAAAGCAACAAGTGATCTTAGAGATTATATGAGAATTTTTTGACATTTTAACTTTTCTGGTAAGATGTGAAATTTCTTGTATTTCCCTCTTTGCCTGCCATAAAATTTAAAATAATTTTTGTGCTCAATGTGCATTTGTAACTATATTATCAGTAATATTTATTTAATTCACTTTCTGATTTATTTTATATATTTTGCTAATCTTATTTTAAGTAAGCTATGGACTGGATGCAAATGTCTTAGCCAGCTTATAATGGAGCAATTACCAGGATTTCTGTTGCCTGATTTCAGGCTAGAGTCTCTCACATTTCATCAACAAGTACAGTGAAGTCATAAGATATTATTTAGGTCCTATGTCATGGAGATGAATAAATGTATTAGCCTTCCATCTCAGAGAGAATATGGAAACCACCATGATTTTATTTCTAAAATGAACAGATACATTTAAACAGTGTTGTAAAGGTACATTGAAAATAGTTGCAAAATATCTAATGTAGCATTTAATACACAGCAACATTTGAAAATTTTGAAATATTGAGCTTAGGATACCGCAGTTCTATTATTTAAGAGTATAAAATTCAAGTGCATAGACCTTTAAACATCATTTAGAAATTATTTATCCCTCTGAACTTCATGCATTGATGTAAACTGCTCCGTCATTGCTACCCTTCATTTATATCAAGTCAAGGAAAGATATCATAGTCTCTAAATTCTTACTGTAAATGTATAGTAAAAATACAGAATTAATACCACACAGATCAATTTGTTAGGTTTGATAACTCATACACCTCTATATCCAGAGAATTTAGACAAAGTCATAGGTCTATCTCTATGTGAAATATGGAGTTTCCCATATTTCTCATTCATTAAATGTATGCAGTCACCATTAAACATTAATTTGTACTCAAAAAGATCCAAGAAAGGGCACAGTAGATCCTTTTATCCTAGTAATCCTATTAATAGTGCATCAATTATGTTTCCTCAGAAAAAAACAGTGTAGTGAATTGGGGAAGCTTTGAAAACAACAGACGGATTTGAAAGCTGGCTCTGCCATCCATTAGTTATGTTATTAGGGGTGGTGAACCACTGAATGATAAGTTAGTCCACTGCCAAATTATGAAAATATTTTAACTTAGATAATTACTGTAAGCAAAGTAGGTAAGAACTAGTATGGTGAGGGCACCAAACAAAATGAATTAAAACCTGTTCTGTTGCATACCATGTATTATGATTCCATCTTATTTCTAGTGCATTTTCTCATTTTTTAATCTTAGACCTAAATTTTCTTTTATAATGTATAACAAAACTCTTTCATTCATCATTTACCTTCCCTTTTGATTGTCTCCTCCATTAGATTGTATACATTATGAAAGATTGAATTATTAGTATATACACAATCATGGCACAATCAATCATGGACAAGAAAGGATGGTGACAGTTGATCACTTTGTCCTTGGTAGCCATGATCAGTAGTTATGTGTATCATGTCATCAGAATAATGTTACAAAAGCTTAACTGGTCAAAAAATATTTTTAAGACCTTTTTTTTTTTTATGCTTAAGATTCTGTAACTGCAAGTAGTTAACAAGTGAGTACTGGGAGGGAAGTTATATTCAAGTTTTACTTAGACCTCTTTCACCCTCCCCTACATCCAAAAGACAAAAAAAAAAGTGCCAAAAGAATCAGCTTTTCACCAAACTGAAGTGTACAACTTTGAGCAGGAGGGAAAAGAGGGGAGGGAGGAAGGGGGGGGGGTAAACCCCTGGGATTACAATGTTGTGAAATTTATATACAAGTAAATTAAAAAATAAAAAAAAAATCAGCTTTTCTATAAGTTCTGTGACTTCTAAATGAATAAAATGGTTAATTGTTAACTTACAAGTGATCACTTTATACTTTTGGAGAGAATCCTGGAAATTTCTTGGCAATACTTCAACTGATTAATAATTTATAATGATGATTGACTGGAGAATGGAAATAGAGCCACTAATCTCTCATTTTCCTCGTTATTTCTTCAGACAATTTGGTAAATCATAATGGAGGTGTGGAATGTTTCTAGGCCAGCAAGCTACAAGCTTTGGATTGAAAATAAGGGAAGAAAATATTTGGGAAATAGGGGAAAATATTTGGTTTGTAAGATACGGACCTTCCCCTAATATAACTGGATGACTTTATGATGTGTTCCTTCAGATGCATAACACTGTTATTACATTTCTAATAAAGTCTGTGTGAATGACAGGAATCTGTGAATTTACTATATATGAAACATCATGTTATTAAACACTAGTTGGGATAAACCAATGAATGGGTTCAACATAATCCTAACTTTAATTACTTCCAAATCTAGCAAGAGTCACAAAATGCCAAGAAATCATTATCCTGCCAGGTAAAAATTATCATATCTAAAGAAGATATGAGTAAATTCATTAGCATAGACTAGTGTGAGGATCTGTCTAGTTGGAAATTACTGATTTCAACAATTTGTGAAAGTGTAAATGGTATGTATTAGTAGCAGCCATGACAATTAGAAAATGGCTAACAAAGTACTGCGGGCATAAGAATCTGATTCATGTTTTCAGGGCTATATAAAGCTCCAGATCTGTATTCAGAAAGATAAAGTTCAGATGAGTTGTATCCTAGAATCTAGGCTGAAGTGAGCCTTAGTGTACAAAGTGTACAGATTTAGCTGGAAATCTCTACTTGTTCTTGGGAGAGTTTGTGGGTTTACAGGAGCCAGTGTTTCTGTGACTGCTGCCAGCCAGGACTGCTATTCCTCTAAGAGAGGAATAGCCAAGTCCCCCACCAATTGAATTCCACAAATTCTAAAGAAAGTGTTTTTTAATTATATGAAGAAACTGTGAACTGAGTGTCAGATCTGGATTACTAGCTCAATTTTTATTAATATAATCACTGCAAGCACTAATCTAAAGGAGCAAAAGATTATGCATGCTTCCTCCTTTTCTCTCCCTCATACTTTAAGTAGCTTCCAGAATAGTCCTGTTTTGAATATTTGTATTATTGCTGTTTGTATTTGGATATTGCTGTTGACTTAATTTTGTCCCTCCATAAATTTGTATGCTGAGGTTTAACTCTCAACATGATTTTATTTGGAGATAGAAATGTAAAGATATAGTTAAGGTTAGTGGAGTTTAAAGAAATAGTTAAGGTTAATGGGGTCATAAGGGTGGTGCACTGATCCACTGTGACCAGTGTCCATATAAAAAGAGGAAAAGACAGCAGGGATTCATGCACACAGTGAAATAACCATGTGTATAGCAAGAAGGTGGCCATCTGCATCCCAAGAAGAGAGAACTCAAGAGGAACCAAACGCCAACACCTGAATCTTGGACTTTCAGTCTCTAGAACTCAGGAGAAATAACATTTTGATGCATGAGTCATCTAGTTTATGTTATTTTATTATGGTAATCCTAGCAAACTAATGTAATTATTTATTGACAATCCCCCTGGTGAATTTGCTCTGTGAACCCAGTCAATGTAAGTAGAATTTAGGCTAAAGCAACTATGAAAGTCTCTAAGACATTATTCTCCTGACTTTAAGTAGAGTCCAATAGAACCATAGTATAGAATTATTTGTTATTGAAGTACAGTTCTTTACACTTGACCTTCTGCTTATTCAACAAATACTCAGAGTACCTACTATATGCCACTATATGCTACTCACTCACAGATTTTATGAAGAAATAGCTTCAGTGTAGAAAAGGAAATGAGTGGAAATGTCATGTGTGTGCCAAGACTGAAGAGAGTCACTGCAACTGTCAAGGAAGACTCCTAGTGCAGGTGGCATTGAAGGAGAGCTTTGGAGGACAGATGAGATTGAGAATAGTCACACAGCACTGGGCAATGTAGCAAGGACAGTTGAAGAGAAGGAAAGGGAAGAAAGGCTTTAAGGGAAAAAAAACTGTTAATTTTATGGGAAGATGTCTGTGCACTTTCACTGAAATGTAACATATGTAAAGGGAAAGTTTCATAAGATTGACATGCTCAGACTCAAAAGTCTTTTTTTATAAAGAAATGATGATGTGCCAGGTGCTGTTCTGTATATGTCTTTACAATCACTTAACTGTACTAATAATAATCCTGCAAGATAGCTACTAATATGATCCCACTCAATGAGAAAACTATAACAAAGATGGATTAAATTACTTGCCAGTTTCTAGTAAATGGTGTTTGAAATGAAGTAAATGGAGCTGGTGTTTGAAAATAGCATCGTGATTCTAGAGTGCTGGCATAAAGGAGGCCTAAGCATCTAAACTAAGTAAAGGGAGAACTACAAGTTGTCATTGGATTAGTAAATGGGCAAGATGCACAGCTTGGAGTTAGGGGACAACTTTTATTTCCTTGAGAAGGGCAGATCTTCTGCCTCTGATAACCATGAGGGGGATCTCAGTGCCTGGCGGCCTTCCTCTAAGTTAGCCATGTTTGCAGCCATTTGTGAAGATAAATCATCAGTACAGGAAACAAAAGTGTTTTTCAAGGCGCTTTGCTGCCATGGTTAGCCTAGGACAGGATTATGAAAGGAGCTTTTTTGCATCCACTGCCTTCCGGGGTTATATTGTTACTGAATCTACTGCCTCAAAGTGGAGCTTGTTAGTTGCGTGTCATCTGAGGGTGGCAATTAGTTGCATGTGTTTGGTTGGGTGCCAGCCCCCAGGGTGCCAGACCTTGGTGGGGGAGCCACTGTTTGTCATGAATTAGTCTTTAAATAAAAGCAAGTTTTTAAACTGGAGCATGCTAATTTGGGTTTTGCTAACTCCCTCTGAAGAAGGCTTGGCCTGTTCAGTGCCAGCTGGCTGAGTTGGCATTCAGTGAGAAACTGGGTCCCTACCAAAAATCACATCACTCCCCCTCCTCCTCTACGAGCAAAATGGCAGCGAGGAGCTGGTTGGCACTGAGAAACAAGGTGAAACACGGGGCAGGGACAACGCAGAAATGAAATGATAAAAGAAAATTGAACTGCCTTGGTATCTCTACCTCTCTTTCCACCTTAGTAAGTGAGCTCCTCTTTCCCCACTTGTGCTATCCTCAGCACCCATTCAGTGACTTTCCACATAAAAGGCTTCCTCATCCAATAGCTTATACACTGCACCTTTTATACTCTTTCAAGTCATACTTAAGGGATTATCACTGCAGCTTTTAACTTCCCCTAGAAAGAGCTGAATGAACGTGAATGGGGGCGGAAGAGTCTCCAGTGAGAAAGTGTCCCCCACCCCAAAATGCTCACAAACCCCCTAATCACTATGTAAGAATGCCATCCTGTTTTTGGAGGAGACTGGCTACAAATTCGCTAATTAACAATTACTTTCCATATAGGCGATAATTACAGGAGTTGTGTTGCACACATAGTTGATGGTAATAGAATGGGGTACATAAACAGACCCTGGTAGTCTTAACATGGCCCTTTTTTTAGATAATAAAGGACGATCCCACAAATCAAGGTTTTGATTTTTGAAATTGAGCACTTGCCTAATAAGTGCTAATTGAAAGATTTGTTTTCTTACACTTTCCAGGTGGGTTAATCTGATCAGAAAAAATGACAGCAATGATGTAATATGATGCAATCAACAGTTGAAAACTTTGCCAACTACCCTCTCCCCTCCTTTTATTTTGTTTTGCAAACATCCCCTTTGTCTTCAGATAGGATTGCTCAGTGTTGGGAAAGGAATCGTGCAGAAGACAAGAAAGGAATTTAAACAAGTTTTACATTTGTTCTGAAGATTCAGGAAGGTGAAGCTATTTCTCATACCAATGTAATTGTGCAGATTTTGGAGAAATATGAGTTGAACTGGTTACTAATGGAGTGTACATTAAATTTCCTGGAATGAGGGTTTTTTTGGTTTGTGTTTTTGTTAACCTGTTTATTTGATGTCTGTTTCCTCTCTTCTGAATGGAGCTTATTAAGTTTACAAATAAATTGACACCCTGTTCCTGAGTCTTGTCCTGAAGCTTCCCTGAGAGAAAAGGAATTTGTGTTTTTGATTTTGGCTTTTTTTTTTTTTTTTGACATATGTTGAGGAAACATAGGCAATGAAGGACAGTTTGAATACTTGAGTACTGTAAATAATTTTAAGTGGGGTTTTTTTTCAGGGGAATGCATTTTGCAGCTTTTGTTTAAATGCTCATTTAATATTTTGAGTCTCCCCAGGACAATGTGTTGCTTTTAAGAATAAGAGGCGGTAATGAGCCCATGGAGCCTTTATTTTATGATGTATCTGACAGCATTGTGGTGTATCTGATTGGAATACATGTGACTATGTCTGCAAGCTGAAAATAAACCAGCTGGTATTTGTTCTGAAAACATTCTGAGAACACCCTCCTGTTAATGGCCCATGGCTTGATCCAACATCTGGTAAACTAATACATGTCATTTTTATCATGGAAGTTGGTACAAGTCATTAATGATTCCAGCAACCATTTGTGTTCTTCTGTTGTCTAGAATTTGCCAATTACCATGAAATTATTCCTATTAGAGACATGATTGAATGATAATAACCTGACTGCAACTTGTTGGCAGAAATTCTTTCATATTGACAATAATGATTTGCTGGGCTCTATTAAACAGTAAGACTGGACAGTATGTTTCTTATTATATGTTCTAAGCCTTATGAATATCTTTTAGTGATTGTATGATTTGAAGGAAATGTGCTATCTTACAGATTTGTTTCAATGTAGAAACTGTTTTGTTTAATTTGTTGAGGGAAGGATTCACTGTTTGCCATTAAAAAAAAGAGTGCTCAGGGACTGCATTACAAAATACACTATGATCATCTCCAGTATAATAAACCTAGTAGAGTTTATCTTTGCTCTCATTATAGACAATGTCTGAACTTTTAATAAAATATTCTATACAGTATCATTGCCATGGAGTGAAATAAAACCATCAATTTCTGACCCTAAGGAAAATAGAGTTTGATAGTGTTGTAAGTTGATAGTTCTCATTTTTCCTTCAATTGATCTGATTAAAAGGCCACATAACCTGCATAATTGAGCATACATTTCAGGCAGAAAGTATTAAATATATATATATATATATATATATATATGAAGAGCAATGGAAAGAACACTGTAATTCCACGAAAATTCATAGTAGAGCATCTATATAAGACTGATACAGATTAGCCATATTCTCCAAAGAATAGGAAAACCAATGCATCAGTCACTTGTTGTGGCCCACCTCATACCCTCTTGTCTCATTTTTCACTTCCATCTTTGCTGTGGAATTCAGCCTAAGGCACATATGATGTAAAGCGTGTATCTAAACTGCTTTGGCTATCCCCATTTTCTGCCCTATAACTTCTCAACACCATGATGTAGGAATGATAGCTTAGAAGTGTAAGAATACTAATAAACCATGGAGTTATCTCTGAATAGTGGAGGATGATAATTGGTGCATAAACACTTTCCTTTTCCATACCTGTCCAAACCATTCTTAAACACGTAATACATATACACACTGAAGCATTTAAGATTTCTCAGAAAGTAGCGCCATTTGCCACAATGGTGATCAACTTGGGGATGTACCCTTCTTTGGGATTTCCCTCTGTGGGGGGATGCTGTTATTGCCCCATCTAAACCCAGGTGCTTAGAGTATTGCCTTAATACCCTAAGCCCCAGGTGCTAAGGATGAACCTTCTCAAGAAAATTACTTTCACTGTTAGAAGCTACCTTTCTCCTCTTGCCCAAGGGTAATCCATTTTTAGTAATAAGCAGAAGCTGTCAAGGTGGGGGCAACAACAGTTGTAGTGCCTTTCAAATTCTAAAACTTCTCTTGGGATCAGGCTGAGTCCAGACTTATTTAGATTGTCTTAGCTTCTTTTCTTACCTACCTCAACTCATCAGTTCCTCATAGCTTTATCCAGTGGTCATTTCTTCATGCAACTATTTGTACGGGAATGCCCATCCCAGGCTCTACTTTTGGGGAACATGATTTTAGACATTCCCCTTTCTTGTTTTATTTTCTTTAGTCCTCTAATTCTATTATATAGGGTTTCCCCCCCAAAAAAAAATACTTGCCTTTGCCATGTAGACTCTGCTGTCCATGGTATTAGGGTAGTGTAGGTAACCCAGTTTCTAACAACAAATGATGTCAATATGTTTTGAAGTTTTACCCTGTGCTGCTAGCCAATGACTGCTGGTTAAGAGCACAAGAGGTCTGCTAAGTTCCCTGTTGTGTAAACACAGATGTAGATTTAGAAAGAATTAGGCACCATAAGAGTATACTAAAATGATTCAAACAATACATGCAAAAACTCTAAGATCTATTATATGGGACCAAAGATGGTATTGAAGACTTAGTGGAGAAAGTATTCATGAATCCATGAAAGAAACATTTGGAAGGCAGAGAGCATTAGTTTAGAGATACAGTATGAATAAATACTCCAAGTGCACTTGAAAACCATTAGCTCAAGGAACCCTGATAATGCCACTGCTGTATCTGATACAGGTTTATCAGATTCAGTATACCCAGAATATGCTTTCATTTGTTTGATTTCAGTGACTACCACTTCCAGATATTATGATGAGCATTGGGAGCGGTAAACAAACAAATTGTCCTTGTTGAAAGAGCTTCCAGAATACCAAATGTATAAATAGATAACTACATTTAGTCATAGATTTTTTTCCCCTATGACTTTGAAAGAAATGAATAGATTGTAGTGACAGAAAATAACAAGGTTCACATATGTTAGGTGAAGTGGACAAGGATTATCTCCCTGGGAAGATGATGTCTAAGCAAACTGTTAAGGATGGGATCCTTTCAGTCCCCCACAAATGGTTAATGTAGAGAGGAATTTAACAGCCAGAGAGATGGTATATGCAAAGGACTTGAGGCAAGATATACCTGAATATCTAAAGGGTACAAAAAAACAACAATGTAACTGTATGTATTGGCGAATAAGGGAGTACATAAGATAATGTTGGAAAGGATTTTAGAGAGCCTTGGATGGTATTTTATCCTGACTATAAGGAAAAGCAATTGAAAAACTGTAAGGGCAGAGGGTTAATTTCTAGTGTGATTGGTAGATTCTGTAACATGACTATTGTATGGAAAATATGTGGGTAAAGGATAAGAATAGATGTGTGGAGAAATATGTAAAGGTTATTGCTATAGTCCATGTGAAAAATGATGGTAAACTGATCTAACATAGAGTCAACAGAAGGGAGTTACCATTTATTAGAATGTGATTCAGACAACCGGAGCTTAATCTCTTGTTCACTACTGTTTTCAGGCCTGGACTTGAGGTTTGTTTGACTAGGCAAGATTTGAAATAGTCTTTATGCCATCGTCTAAATATTTAAAAATTGCATATCCAGTTAAGATCATTAAAGAAATTATTATTTTAACCTCTGCCATGACAATACATTATGCAACACAAAATCTGAAGATATAGGTAAAACTATGATATTCACATGATTGAAAAGTTTCAAAAGATCAAAGACAAATTAATTTATTACATATTATTTTACATTTATTCCAATAAGTTATTTTTCTTATCTTCATTTCAGTAAAATAAAAATAGGCATGGCATTCAAGGCAGTTTTTTAAAAAGTAGATTGTGTCTATTGGCAATAGTAACCTAATTCTGGGACCTGCAACTAAGGCCTGGGGCTAAATCTGACTCTCACTCATTTATATATTTCTGTGGTTCCATTTGCACTACAATGGCAGGGGCGAATAGTTGTGATGGGGGAAATATTTACTAACTATTTTTAACAGAAAAGTTTGCTGAGCTCTGAACTAAAGAAATAATAACTAAACTGCATTTGTATTCACAGTATATAAAATTTGAATATAATTCATTAAGCATGTAAAGTAATTATAAAAATTTGAAGGCTTGAAATTGCTTTTTAATGTTTTCAAAAAGCATTAAATATTTATTATACAATACAATAAATACAGTATTCATTGTACAATATTCAAAGTAATTTATTAAAATTATATAACAACATGAAGATTATATAAACTAATACAAACGTTTAGATCTATTGAAATATACTAGATTTAAATTTTTCTAACATTTTAATTAAATTTTGTTGAATATTTCTATAAAAAAATTATTTACATTTGTGTCCACTATTTAGTTACCAATCCAGAGAAATATCAGATTTCTTGCAAGTCATGCTGAAATCTACATACATTCAAACATATAAGGAAAAACTTCATTATTTAATAGTATTATAAAATGTGCCATGTCACTATGTACAACATTATTGTGAGTGCTATTTGGAACTTGTGAGACCTCTGAAACTCTCAAATGACATCAAAAGATGCTGATGAAAGAAAGATAGATAGATGTGTGGCACTACTGGTAACCGAGATTATTTTTATGAAAGAATCTGTTGCATTCATGCCAAGAGAAAAGAATCTGACAAATTTAGTCTTTTTTCTCTCATTATTTCTTCTGTTTCTCAAATCCTGCCATTTAACTGTGTGCATCTTTGTTGTCTGCAGTGTTGCAGTTGCACAACCCTTCCTGACACTCAGATATTCCTGACACCTTTTCTTCAGTGACATCTAGCCAGGGCACAGAATAGACTTTTTTCAAGGCCTGGTCAGCATTAGACAAAATAGGAGCAGTTATTTGTTCTATATACTGAAAGGGCCAAACATCAGGATCTTAGTAACAGATTTTTCACTGTATTTTTTAACCATTTGTGTGAGGATGTGTTTTTGATACGAGATTCCTTCTAACTTGTGGGATTCAGGATATATCAAGTAATAAGAAAGGAAGCACAGTGGACTATGGTGGTAGATAATGGGTGATTTGGTGGCAGGTATACTATGGTAGAAACATGGGAGGGGGGAATCCTATACTTTCAAAATGCCAACAATAATGTAATCCAATGTTACCCCTCCCCAAAAGAAAAGAAAATAGATTGATGTAATTAATACTGCACAAATTATAAAAATGCAAGGAAAATAAACAGAAACATGATAATGGGTGATCTAGTATCTAGATTTATGGAAAATCAGAGGATATAAAAAATAATCCAAGTAAAATTATTGATAAAGATGAATTAGATAATATATAAAGTATATAAAGTTTGTTTCCTTTTTGTATTTTCCTTTAAAAAGTTTTTAGTGCAAGACTTGATGAGCTTTAAGGAATTTATAAGAAATTGAAATTACAAGAAGATTGAAATTACAAAACTCCTGTCACCTGATTACAATGCAATAACCTAGAAATTCATTATCAAAACCTTACAATCTGGTTATTTTAAAACACTGATTAGCAACATTCTTTCATAGAAAAATTCCAAGTCCAACCAGAAAGATAATTATTCCCATAGTCAAAAATCCAAGTTGAGTTGGATTTTTATAGGTATTTACCCAAACCTACCAAGAAGAAAGGTAAAAACTTTAAAAACATTTAAAAAAATCTGAGGAAATTATCCAAGAGCTTCGAAAGCCCAAGTCCTTATACTTTCAAAGGCATTTATTTTGAACTCTCAACAAGCAGATACTAAATACTAAATACTAAAATAGATGATGTAAGAGTAATTTTATATCCACATAATGGAATGCCATGCAGTCTTTAGGGAGAAATAAGTAGCTCTGTTTTTAGTTCTGGAAAAATCTTCAGAATCTACTGAGGGGGTAGGGAAGAAGTAAGTGCTCCTTTCCTTCCAATGGCTGTACCTGTAGACATTTACCCCCTGGCTTTCCTAGTCCTGCTGACAGCTTGAAGTTCAACTCTTAGCCAATCAGCTACTGGTGAGTGAGCCCAGGTTCCTCACCCAAGTAGTAATACTCAGTTTAGAAGGTACTGCAAATCCTGCCTTGGTGTGGTTTCCTGCCTTTTTCTATCTCACTTCTGTATGCTCCCTCGATATTTTTCTTGGGAGACTGTGTCTCTCCTGTCAGACCTGATTCAAAGACCTAAGACATTTGTGTTTCACTTTGTAGGTTTTTTTAAAAAGAATTTTTAAATATCCTGTGTATGAAATAGAAGTAACATTTCTTTTATTATATTGAATAAAACTACATTGAAGCAGTAAGGAAATCAAGACTGCCTTCCTTCTATCAGGTCTTTTTGTGTCGTGCAGACACTAGAATATTTAACTGAAAACATTTTAAAAACAGATTTCAGCCTCTGTTTTTTTAGCTTCAATCAAAAGACACTTACCGACCAGCTTCAGCATGACTTTCATTTTCCTCTAAGTGCTTAAAGACCACTATCCAGCTACTCATGCTAATGTATTATGGATATTTCTAACAACTTCTAGGTTTCCTCTTGGTAGAACACACCAATCAATTCTCAGTAACACACACACACGCAAAATTAGTGAATTACAGTTTTAGATGGAATTACTAATGACTGTAAAAAACCTCTGCTTACTGTAAGAAGGTCCTATGATATTATGATTCCTTGGTAGTGGGCCTCTACCAATTTACTAATTGACAAATTTACCAGTTCATTTTTAGTAAATGAATTACCATAAAGCTTTTTGCTCATAGATTGCAATGATGCCTTTGATTCCAAAGTTTTTGTCAAATAAAGCCTGTCATTTGGGTGCAACATTTTTGCATTTTCAGTCATCCTTGATCTCCCAGTTACTCATTTGCAACAGGTTTACTGGTCATAGCAAGGCTATGTTGCAAATTGTTTATACTCCTTTGGCATTTTATTTATCCTGTCAGTTGTCAAAGTATAATTCTCCTGTCTTTTTCCTGAATGCTGCCTGCATTTAGAGATATAAATCTCTTTTAGATTTGAGTGGCTGTTGAGGGCACAGTTTTAACTATAACATACTCTCTGTGTGTGTATACACACATCTATATACATGGATAATCTCACACCCACAAACAGAGTAATTTATAGCACAACACACATATAGGCTTAAAAAAAATCCATGTGCCTGTCATAAAATGCTAAGTGTTTTCTCTTTAGTGCCGTGTAGTTAAAGGGAAAAACAGCATCTAAGGTGTTTATTTCTGCAGAAGTAGGGTTAGTTGCTCTTGGACAGTAAGCCTTCCAGATTGAAGGTGGCTTCTTCTGCTGTCAGGACATCTCCCAGGAGCCCCTGAGACAGGTCACCAAATCTTCCAGCCCACTGTGCCTTTGTTTGGAATCAGCCTGCCATCTTCAAGATCCAGAGAACTGACTGATTAGTGAGTACTGATGCAGACACACCATTTTGGGAATGTATGCAATTGAAAATGACAGTTAACCACTTTTTACATTGAGTTTATTCCTTTTTATCTGACTTTAAAAGGACACTCTCCATTGTTGATTGACTTTGTTAACATACACTTTGCCCTTTTGGATTCACTAATTTGGGTACTGCCTGCCTTAGGCATAGTCTATTGTTTTCATATTTTGCTATGAGTATCAGTTTTGTCTCTTTGTATGATTATAAACTTCTTGAGGGCTGGAACTCTGCTTTTTTTTTGTGCCTTCAAAGCTTGTTACATATCCTGAATACTGGATACATGGCTGATGCCCAGTAAGTACTGAGAAGTTGTACTTTTATCCAAGGTGTACTTTCTAAGCTAGCTTTTGTTTAACTCAATGATAGACTGTCATAATCATCAAATAAGAGGTGTTAGTAAAATTTTGCTCATTTAATCAGAAGTTCAGATTATCAGTGTATGAAATTTTTAGGTAGGTATTTTGTTAAACTTCTATCAGTGATTTTCATGCTTTTTTCTAAGCTGAGGAATCTTTCTTTAATGTGTTTTCAGTGTGGAGAAACAATATGTACTGAAGATGAAAGCTGATTTGCTTTGTTTGGGGGTAGAAGTTGAAAACCAGTTTAAGTATCCTTTTCATTGTTCACTCTTCTCTTCTGCTTCATTTCCCTAAACATCCCCCAGCCAAATGGGCAGTGAATCATTTTTTAGGATAGTGCTCTTCTGTGTATAATTTGTAAGAAATTTATCTAAGGAATTGTCTTTGAGTATATTATTATATTTTGTCCACCATGTAAGAAAACAGACTATTTTCTAGGGTATTTTTGGTTTTTACAAAAATGAGCAGAAATTACAATGTTCCTATAAATAACTTCCCTCCCACACACAGTTTACCCACATCTGGCATTAGTGAAGTACATTTGTTACTATTGGTGAACAAATTTTGATATATTACTCTTAACTAAAACTCTTCCTTTAGATTAAGATTCATTCTTTGTATTATAAAGTTCTGTGACTTTTCACAAATTGATAGCAACGTGTATCAACTATTATACTATCATGCACAATAATTTCAATGCCTTAAAATGCCCTGTGCTCCACTTACTCAATTTGGAGGTCGAAGATTCTTTAAGGTACACTTATTTACATAGAGTAGTGATAGCAGGAATAATTCTACAACTGAACAGATCTGTTTATCACAAATGGAAAAAACACACATATATACTCCTCAAGAGATGAATTGGGATTGCAGATTTTGATCACAATACTGTTCTGAGAACTCAGTAGATTCCCCCACAGCTTTTGTGTTTTAGAAGAGTTAAAGTTTATCAGTGAAGTAAATGCCAAAGTAAAATTCTTTGGAATGATGCCATACTTACTTAGATATGTTGTGATATATTTGAACCTAATGTGTATTAATATGTGGATAGAGGTTAATTTTTCACTACTCTCATATCCAGATTCTAGAACTCTCCTTCCAAATACTGATAGGTGAAATACAGTTTACTTACGTTTGGGATCTGTTTTTGACTTAGACATGTTGCTAATTATGTACACAATTTTTAGAAAGACATTGACAGTGAACACAAAATATTAACGAACCAATAAGACAAGCAGTTTTCAAAAATCACATTATGTATACTTAATGCCTAACTGACCTTTTCTGCAGTTACTTAAATCTTTTAAAAATTCATTTAATTTCAAACTCAGAGTATTAGCCTATTTATATGCAAATTGTCTTTAATTCATGCATTGATTTAAAAGACTAATCCAAAAGATCTTTTACCACAAGTGACCTTTTTGACTCTACACTTTTGGGGAAACTGTGAAGTGGTCTAATGGTGACCTCACATCCACCTGTGGTAAAACATTTGTCAACTCTGGTCTGTATGAATCACTCATGATTGTATAGCTTTCTGCCAATGTTGAATTATTAACTGTATAATTGTTCTAGTAACTATCAGAATTTTTTGCAGAAGCAGGGGTGGTTTTATTTTCTTACTAATTTCATCCTCAACCACTAAATCTCATTGGGAGTTTTAAGTAATATTATCTGTTATTCCAGGGGCATAAAATCAAATGCTTTCATAGTTAATTCCTCCAAAGAGCCTCCATGTCAAAGAAACTTAATAGTATTTTAGAGCCTGTACACACACACAAGAATTTAGAGAATCCTATGTAAGCAAATGGAATAGGTGAATATTCTTGTGGCAATATATTTATTCAACTCTTGGTACTACCTGCATCTAGTTCACCTTAGGGAATAGTTTAACCAGTGCTTCATGACAAGTTATCTTTCTTTTGAGTATACATATATTTTGAAATAAATCTAGTGTTTCTAACTAGTAGACAGACAAATAACTTAAATTTCATCCAATATTAGCTGTATGATGCCTTTTATAATATCTATAATTTGTCTATACTAACTTCTGTCTCTCCGTGTTGTAACCAGTCATCATAGTAAGCAACTTTTTGGGGTGAGAACATTCCCTTATGCTTATGTTATTGCAAACCTCATCCCTCTCTGGAGAGTGCAGCATAGGGCTCTATATATGTATATACCTCTTTTCACCTGGCCTCTATCATCCCACCCCATCCCCAATATCTGTACCATTTAAAATTTTGGATACAATTTGTATGAGTCCAAAATAAGTCCAAAATAATATATATATATATATATATATATATAGAGAGAGAGAGAGAGAGAGAGAGAAAGGGAGAGAGAATGGGAGAGAGAGAACTATATATATAGAGTTCTCAATTTTGATATATATATATATCATTTTGATGTATACATATAATTCTCAATCAGTTGAGATAGATATATATATACATATATATACATATATATATATGCTCACACACTTATTAAATATACATAGATAGTTTCTCCCCTTGTTTGAATTTTGATTTCCATGGATTCTGTTCATTTGGTCATGTGATCTAAAAATATTACATACTATAAGATATTGAGAGGGGAGAAGCATACTCGCATAGCTTTTATTATAGTATTTTGTTAAGATTATACCATTTTATTTTTTAAATTTTTTTTATTTTTTTTTAGACTAGGTCTTGCTATTTTTGCCTGTGGAACCGCAGGCTCTTGTTGCCCAGGGTACCGCAGACTCAAGCAATCCCCAGCCTCAGCTTCCCAGGTAGCTGGGATGACAGGCGCACGCCACCACGCCCAGCTATTTTTTTTTGGAACTAGGTCTCACTACGGGCCCCAGGTGGGACTCGAACCGCGATCCCTAGCCCCGGCCGCTTCATAGGCTGAAGCTTACAAGCACGAGCCACCGTGCCCAGCCTCCATTTTATTACTGTTATTGATATATTACTGTGCCTAACTTATAAATTAAACTACGATAGGTGTGTATATATATAGAATAACTCATAGTATCATAGATTCAGTACTACCTGTTGTTCAGGTATCCTTTGTCCTGAAACATTTCCAGCAGATAATGGGAACTGATAATCAGTTGCAGTTTTGTAGTGGTTATGTTCTATAAAGTCGATACAAATATGAGTTGGCAAATAGTGAACCATTGTTTTTATGGGAAATATATGGTTAGATTACTTGAAAGCCTCTGACTGAAACATTTTGTTAGTTTACCACTACATAACTTTGTTTTACATTTGTTTTTATTTAAAGATCTCTTATTTCATATATATTATTGATTCATTAACATAACTGAACTCATGATCAACAGCATTATAATTCATGCCCCAAAAAGCTTATTAAACATTTGTTATTTTCTAAGACATGCCATAGCCTTCTAGCACTTAGCTTCTTTTAACAAACTTTATCACTACACTTGAGGGCCATTTATTTCAACAACAAAGTCACTGATCAGAAGCATAAAAATTTGGAAAATATGACACAAATATACTGCAAAATAGATGCTTTTTTAGTGTGCAAGCTGGAATGAGAAGACTTAGCATTGCACTGTTGTGCTTCCTTTTGCAATATGTATCAGGCGACCAGTTTTCCACTACTTTACACATGTCCACAGATAGCTGCAAAATTGCATTGAGTCATTGACTTTCACGTTACAACTAAAATTTAGAAAATAGATATATTCACAGAATTTAAAAATAACGAGGATCAAGTGTAGATGTGCTTATGTATGTTTATATGTATGTATGTATTGTGTATCTCTGTCTTACAGAGATACAAGTTTAAATTTTAATAAATACAATCACCTTGAGGCCAGTATGAACGGGCAGACAAGAACACTGCCCTCATGGTACTGATGGGCACCATGGCAGGAAACAGATATTAAACAATTAGTTATTAACTCATATAACAAAGTACCCAGACTGGGTAAAAGAGGCCTTCTGGAAGTAAAATTTAAAAGGGGTGCTCAAAAATATAGATATACAAGAAAATATTAGCATGTGTAACAGGTGGTATCAGGGATTTTGTTTTTGCTAATTCACCTTTCCTTGATACCTTGTTCTCTTAAAAAGAGTTGATGGCATTCAGATAGATATATATTTTCCAATAAATGGAGACATTCCTCTTTTCACCTGTGGTAAGAATTTACCATATGGGTTACTCCTCGGAAGTTCTTGTTCCTTATTCCTTTATGAGGACTATGTTGACAAAATAATATATTATCCAGTGGATAGCAGTAAAATATGTTATATGTTTTTCTTCTCCAACTTTTTTTTTCTCCATTTTTAGGTGTGTGTCCTTCATACCTTATTCATTTCCTCCATACTTTCTCTTTTTAAACTAATTTTTCTTTTAAAAAAAACATTACTAGTATTCTGAAATGAAAGAAATCTTTTGATTCTTCCTGGTGGGGTAAATTTCTCGCTGAAATTTAGATAACCAGGTAGCATTTTCAACATAAAAATGTCTCTGCCTTTGTCTACCCTTTACTGAATAAACTCAGACAACTTCTATGATGAATTAATTTTTACTTAAAATTCACTGAATTGAACTTAAACACTTAAGAAGCTAACATTTTATTGTCTAGACCAGTTTAGCAATATATAGTTGTGACCCTTGATGGAAATGGAAGATCAACTCATTCGCCTATTCATTCACAAGTATTTGTCAAATCTTTGATTTGTGATAGTCCCTCTACAAGCATGGGTGATATAAAGGGGAACAAGTACGAACCCATTCATGCCTGTTTTCTCTTATATTTTTCTGAAACAACACTGGCTCGTTTTAGATGATCTGTATGTAAATATCAATTAGGTGCTTATTCTGTACCCAGTACTATGATGGTATTTGATGCACATTATTTTATTAATGCTCAGTGAGATAGCTTTTATTATTATCCTCATATTATAGATGAAGTATTGAAGACTCAGGAAGGTGAAATAACTTACTTGAGGTCAGTTACTAGTAAGTGGCAGAGAAAGAGTTAGAACCATCTCCATTTTTAAAACCTATTACACTACATATCTTTCTGAAATCTTTATCAGGAATTTAATAGGAATTTTAGTTTAAGATGCCAACTAAAGTAAGCCCATAAAATTTAAATACTTTTGAGTCCCATAAGTTAGATGTGGTTTATGGTCTTGTTTTTTGGTTTCTTACTAGAAACTGCCTGCAACCTCCCCATCTCAGGATTTTATAGGTGAGATAATGTAGGCACCAAATGGTTAAGTTGGTTAGAAAAAAGTGTACATGGGATTGAGCACCCAGCTGTTATTTTTTTGTCCACCAGTTCTTCTCCTAAAAGGGAACTATTTTAAAAGTTACTGCTTTATGTTGTTTCTCATTTCAGTAATAATTCATATCAGATGTAGAAATATCAGAAAAAATATACACATACAAACACAAATAGACATTAAATTCCTCTGCCTCTGTTTCCATAATCACATACTTTGTCATGAATTGTGAAATTCTTTGTGGATTTTTTTGCCTATTTATTGCCTGAGCATTAGTTTTGTTTTTACTGTGAAGCTATTTGCTCCTAGTGGCAAGGAAAAAATTCATTTAGTTCTGTCTCCCACAGCACTTGTCTCCTTACTAAGCATATGGTAAATTTCTCAGCAAATACTTGCTATGAATTGAATTGGAATCACCTACTGCCTATCATACTCCTTTTGCAACTTCAGGATGCATCACAACAACCCCAGGGACCCAAGGAAGGAAGGGAATCCTGTTTTCCTGACATTCTTAAATTCTGTCCCCCTGTGTCTGGGGACTTGCTCAATTGTGTTTTTCTCTGGGATGAAACTCAAGAGGACAGCAAGGTCAGTTTTCAGAGCAAAGCTGAAGCAGTGAATAAATTCTCTGTGAGTTCCTGGCTCATATGAGGAATATAGTGGATGTTGGGCAGAATGAATCAAGAAGGCACTTTCCTCCATAGGGGTTTAATGGTACACAGTCTTACCTGTGGTGCAGGAAATGGGCTTCTCAACATCTACCAGCCAAACAGATTTCATCACTGCCACAGACCACTTGTATTCTTTCCTTCTCTCTAGATATCAGATACCTCAGCCACCATATCTGAGGGATGTTCTTAGTCATCACTCTCTGACTTAATTTTTCATAATGTTCTCTTCTTGACTTCTGAGCCAAACACTGTCCCTATTTCTACTTCTTCTTTTTTTTGTCTTTCCAATGGTTATTTCTCTGTCTTGTTTTTCTTTTTTGTATAGTTGGGGGCGGGGGCCATTTTTCATGCTTCTCACTTTGGACCATTCGTAACAAGTTTACAGATCACCTTGCTCTGTTTATCTCTTAATGATGTGTTTCCTAAAATCTTTGCTCAGAATTCCTGTTTTGTGATCATCTCTAAAGAACACCCAGGAGCTATCTTCAGCTACCTCACTGGTCTCTGTCCAGATTCCCATCTCCCTAGTGGAAACACAAGAGAGAATGCAGTCACCTCTTGGGGTCCTTACTACCACCACCACTCCTGACGCCAAGGTAATAGGGGCAGAAGCAGTTACAGTAGTCTAGCAGGAGAGATGTCGTGGAATAGACCATCTGAGTGAATGTGCAGTAACTTTCAGAAAATGACATCGCCAACCCAGGTCCCTTAAAAAGGATGGTTGAATCTTGGAGTGATCTAACTATAACTAGGGTTTCCATTGACAGAACACATTCTTCTCTGCTAAATCTTACTCCTTTTACCTCTTTGGACTACAAACTATTTTAAGCCTCCATTGTGATTTTTAGTAAAAGAACTCATGTTGGTGCTTCTCATCCTTCGAATGACCTGGTCAAGATAATCGGTCCTGTTGAAGTGTTCACAAAGTATTAACATGGCCACTGCTTCAGTGTTCTCTTGTATTTTGGTTCTGAATTTCCTTCTTACCTTACTCTAGAAGTCAAAGAGAAAGCAAATGAACTTGGCATTAAAGGGAGATTACCTAGGTTAGCATGAAGAGTTACATTGTTTTTTCCAATCACTATCTGGTCAATTTTGCCAATAGAGTTATGTTTGTTACCCTTCTTTCATAAGCAAATCAGTTATCCTGCTGACATCTCTTTTGCAGTCTATTCCTTGAGTTTCTCAGGATTTTTCTCATTTGGTCCTCTCACATTATTCCAGATTCTGCTAACATACTCTATCCTAAGTTCTTTATCACCTGAACTAAAGGATCTCCTTTTCTCCCCATCCATTCTATGTTACCTTATATAGCATCAATTTTATGGAGTTCATTCTGATAAAGACTGAAATTGTCTATTCAAACAATACTTTCTTTGTTTGATATATCCTTTCCCCTCCCACAATTTCGAATCAGTAGAACTACCCTTCATAAGGATAGGGAACAAGACTATTTTGCTCACCAATCTTTCCTCAGAGTATAGAATGGAAGACAATAGTAGGTTCACAGACAGTGCTTTTTCCTAGGATTTGAGCCTGGGGACCTTTCATGAAGCTTCTTTACATAGAATCTTCAGGTATTCTGTGTGTGTGTGTGTTTGTATGTGTTATTGTATGACAATGCCTTTTAAATAGCGTAAAATAATATTTGAACAAAAAAATTGTTCACTACCTTTGCCACCCTACATCTTTCATCATCCATTCCATGTCTCCAGGAACAGGGCAATCAAGCTCCTGGGTCAGATATTTATGCAATGTGACTGAGGCTCCCTTCTTTTTCAATTGGAAGAGGAGCCTTGAAGTGTGAATGTAGCCCCATGGCAGAACTGTCAATCAATCTTGAGAGAGGAGATGAGCTAGATCAACCACCTGCTGAAGTTTGTTCATACTGGGGAATTTCCCCATTGCCAGTGGCAGTGAGTTGGGCTCCTAATACTAGATGTCAGTTATTTAAGGCCCAGAAGCAGCATCATATAGCAGACATCAGAATGGAGGAGACAGCCAGCATGAATGAGAAGACATGGAATCCAGTGAACATAAGGGTCTGGAGAAAAGGAGATTGTCTCCTCTACCATAGGATATACCAAAATCAAGGATCCCTGAGATCCATACCATACACCTGTTCTATAAGAGGTTCCTGAGTCAGGTCCTGATTGCTGGACCTGACTGCCCACCTCAGAATTACAACTGGAGATAAGAGCAGCATGGTGTGTTATGTTCAGGAATGCAGGTCTTCACCCAGAAAAAAGACTTTGTTCCAAAATAAAAGAAGATAAAATATAAGATCAGTGAAGCCTTGCATCAGTCTATAACTTGCAGCAATAGAGGAGTTGGAGTGACTGGAGGGAGAAAGGGGAGCAGGGTGCTGGTATATGGGGCATTACTGAGGTGAGGGCCATACCAAAGGGGAATAATATCTATACAGATATGGCCATTGTTGTGTGACAATAAGAAAATAAAAAAAGATTAAAACTATAAAGTAAATACATAAATACACAAATAAATATATAAATACATTTGTCCTCTCAGTTGACAAGTTGTGAAGAACTGCCAGTTAATGGACCTTATTTTCAATGATGCATAGAAAATGTATCTTTTTTTCTTCTCTTTTACTATGAATATCTGTACTAATCTATCTTATCAGGACTTTATATACCCTGTGTTCTCTATGTCCTTTGCATCTTTAATTCCTTTATGGCTGTCATATTATTGTGCTTCTCAATTAGTGCAGTCTCCCAGTTCTTCTGTATGCATTTGAGTTCCTGGTGTGCTATTGTGGTTGGCAGAAGGCAAGCTGACAAGTAAAAGTACAAAACAGTTAAAACAAACAAAAAAAAGGAATCAATCAGTATGTGATATTTGCTTGTCAAGCTTCTAAAGCTTAATAATTAACAAGAAGACTATTTTTGAAATTATTAAACAGGTGAGAATATTCTCATAAATAGTCTCCTCATGAACAAATTCCTTTTGTTTTTCTCCCTCTTCAGGAATGTGTGTTTTAGAAGCAAAATGGTCCCTTTTATTTTCTCCACTTTCAGGAATATGTGTATTAGAAAAAATTATTGTTCCATGGAGACAGGTATCTGTTTTTCAATTATTTGCTCTTTGATTTTGGTAAAGTCACTTCTTCACTGAGTTTTGATTCACTCCTGTGTAACAGGAGTTTTCAAAATTTCCTTATTTGAAAGCCAGTCTACCCTTTGCTCAAATGAAAGTAATATTTAGTTTGTGTAAAATTTTTAAATAAAATTAGAAAAAAAACAACAAAAAACAATTTTGGTAATACAATGACATAGGCTGGTTATAAATTAACAAGAGTTGGAAGTGTAAAATCAATCAAATGGACATGGTAATATGTCTTTTCTGCCCAAATCTGACTCCTCTTAAGAATCTAATAAAATAAAGATATGTGAGTTTTATCAAATGTATTTTTTCTATCAATTATAATATCCTCATGAAGATAATTTTACTATTCTCTTCTTCCTTAATCCCATCTACCTAAAATGTAAGTGTAAACTCAAACTGAAAATTCTTAAATCTTAAAATTAAGCAGTGACATTCCAGGAGAAATGTTTTAATTTAACAGAATGGCTGAGTTTAGAAAGACTTGGAAAAACACTAATCAAGAAAGTTATGGAAAGCAAAATGGGAGTGCAAGTAAATAAAAGGATATGGGATTAAGTGAGAAATAGGGTTGGCATTGTTTGGCAATAAGTAGAGTTGTAACAAATCACAATAATTCCCCACTGTAGCTGTGGTTTAAAAGTCCTCAAGTGAATAAACCATAAGACCAAAGGCTGAATTGCTTACCAAAAAGGAATTAGATGATAATCTTGTAAATTAGAAGAGCAATGATATTTTGTCCTAATTAGAGAACTTTGTGGGGAGTTCAGGTTGCTGTTGAAGTAGTAAAGCAGTTGGCCTAGTCATTTGCAAGATGCTGGAATGAATTTATGAGAAAACAGAAGTACCAAATGATCACAGACATCTAAGAACTGAGTCCTGGGGAAAACGTAAGTGCTCAAATGGTATACAAATAGCATCTGGGGAAAAGACTAGGAAGAGTTATTTAATATAGTAATTAGACTACAGTGATAGGACTGATGGAATGAATAAGGTGTATTTCACTAGCGATCAGGAAAGCTGCTCTGATAAGTTACTGGACATCTATGCAAGTGGAGAGTAAGTCAAGGGAGATGTTTGGGCTCAAACACAGAGGGTACACTAATTGATATTCTGGATTTTGACAGTGGGATAATTATAATTATAAATTATAATTTATTTGATTTGACTTGGCTATGTAACTTAATGTCTATTTTTCTGCCTGAAATGTTTGATTAATGTTGGACTTTTTTTCTTGAAATTCTCATTAATTTCCTATGGAATTTCATTGGTAACTTGATGATTTGCTTCTGGAGATTGGCTTTAGCCATTCGTATTTTCATTAGGAATTATGGTGATAAATTTTAAAAAATTACAAATGAGATTCAGGTAATTAATTTAGTCTTTTATCTACTATCTCAGTGATAATCTGGATACTTATGGGTACCAGTTACTTACCTATTTCCTATGTGCACATCTTATCACATTGAAACCATACCGAGTTTCATCTCTAAAATTTCCTCCGAAAAACACAGCATTTAAGCCAGTCATTCATGGGACAGTCTAAACAAACTTATTAGTTTACCTTTAAGGTAGAGCAGAAATCCTTGTATATGGTTACTTACCACCAATGTTTTTCCTTTCCCAGATTTTTTTTAAGAATCTGTGAGTAATCTGCCATTGCTGGGATTGGGCACTCCTCTGAGTTTCCTTCCGGAGAGAGCAAAAAATGTGTCTGCAGATTTTCAGCTTGATGACACCTTAGCTTAATGAAAATCCTTGAGAAAAAGAATAAAAGAATATGATTTTCTTTTAAGTTCCAGGCTGGTAAAAATGAACAATTTTGCATAAGAAATAAATCCTTAGCATTAAGATAAATGAGAATCACTGGTGATGTGAAACTAAGTTTGCTTTGCTGTAGGTAAGGAGGCTAACTAGGATTCTATGGGAATTCACACAGTGGACCTAAATCTTTTTTTAATTACTGCATCAAGAAATGTGACTGTTTTTCTCTCATAACATGACTATTAAAGCCCTTCTAGCATATTTGATAAATTTTGTTACATTTTATAAGCTGAAGATACACATTGTGTTACATTATTTTTTAAATTAATGTGATTGTCATGCAAACAATATCACATTACATCATCAGAGTGCTTTATCATTGTATATATTCATGATACTGAGCATTCATTCAATCTTTATGACTTATTTACTATTCAATACAAATCTGCATGCTTTTAAAATCCACTTTTAAAGTACCTTTCTTTAGAAGTCTACCTTAGCCCTGAGCTCTGAAAAACCAAGTGAAAGGCAGTATCACCTTCCTTGTAGGGATTGTGCCATGAAGACCCATGTAATTTGTCTGAGCTTTGCAGTCCATACTGGGAAATGGACAATTCCTGGAATTCTTGCCTGTTTTAATAGGCAGACCACTTGGGTCCTGTTAACAGTTGAGGAGAATTTGCTGAAAGACAGTTTTGCTATGCACAGTGTAGCCACACGAAAAACCAAGAAAGTGATTGTTGAAGAGTGGAATTGCTTGATAAATATTATATTCAAAGCATTAGTATGCCCAGGGATGTACTCACAGTGCTAAGGAACTAAGGATATAGGAATAGCTAGACTTTTACCTAGTGAAATATTTGCCATGTTGACGGACAGAAATGTACACTTCACATGATAAATAGGCTAGCTTTAGACTAAGAAAGTAGGCTATGTTGGAAAAAGAATGCAGGATTCTAGAACTAGGAGTCAGTCTCATTCACTGCATATGGCTTGGAGGTAGTGAAGAGCTGTGGAGATTACACAGAAAAATATCACAGGGTTAGGGTTTCCTGGAGGGAAATGTTAGGTTATGTATGGCTACTAATGAGGGACTAATGAAGGACTAATGAGGGAATTGTCACTATCTGATATTTTCTATATATCAGTTCTAGGCTGTAACCCCTATGGAAACCAAGGATTTCATTTTACTGTAATTTCCCCCAATATCCCTGAAAACTAGACATTTTTCAACTGCCTATACCAGCATAATGGACAACCACACATAGCCTGTTTTTCTCATTATTTTCTTATTGCAACAAGTGTACTGAGTAACTCACAGTCAATATTTAGACCCTCTTGCCTTTTTGGTTGAAATACAATTTGCTATTTATAAAAATCCTTACACTATCCTTATTTTATATTAAAATATGCCAATTATTTATCTACTCGCTAAGGTAAAGATAGGACCTCTGTGTTTAATGTGTGTATGCTTATCTCAAGGTGTGTGTTTTGTAGAGTAAATAGATTCATAATAAATTAAATTTAGGAAATGCTGGTGTAAAGAAGCAAAGTATTTTAGGATTAGAGTGGGTATGAAAAGATCCAAAAGGTTATTGAACATGTCATACTTTCTAAAGTGTTTGGGGATTAGATAAGGGAATATATTCTGAGAAATATAGTTTGAGAAATTACAGTAGACAATGACTTCTTTTTGTCTAAGGATCTTGAATTTCTCATTTATGTCTTCCTCCCACCTAAATTTAATGCCTTCCATATAGTCATATTTATTGACTTGATCAAAATGATGTGAGATTAAAAAAACTGCTTATCAACTTTACTTTCTATTTTTTATCAAAGACATGATCTCTGGAAACAAATTTGAGTGTCTTGGGTTTCTTGGAGTTTTGAATTCTTGGTTTACCTTTTGAAAATTTTATCAAAATTCTAGATTTTGAGTTTGTTTGAAACTATGTGATTCTAAAAACACATGGTATCTAATGATGTGTTATAGGATAAAAATTTTAATGTAGGGATAATCAGACGCTTCATTATTTCCCAACATTCTACAAAGGATAATCAAAAGCTTCATTATTTCCCAACATTCTACAAAGGAGTCTTCTGAAAACTAAGAAAGTGGAAGAAAACAAAAGAAATTAAGAAATTAAACCATGTCATTGAGAGTTGAGAAATGAAAAGAGCAAGCATGTCATGCTGTCCATATTAGGTAGTAGAGTATTTGGATGAAAGCCAGAGTGGGGCATATTTGAGAGCCAACTGTTAGTCATGTGAATTGTCTTGAGAAAGGCAACAATGAAAAGAGAAAACACTTGTAATGTTTTTTTATGTGTGAAAAATGTACTCCTCCTTTTACAAGTCCAGGAAAAAATATGAAAAACTTTCTGGATACTAGATTATATTCTCTTTCTGTGAAAATGTACCATCATTGGACCACATGGTTCCAGGGTTATAGGGAAAGCATGCTTGAGTCACTGTTTTCTTGTTTTTCCCTCTATTTTTCTCCTACTACTTTTACATCCCAACTAAAATTCATTTAGTAAGCTTCAAATTATTTTGATGAAGTTTGTCATTCTTTTTCAGCTCTTGGATTCATTCTTAGCTGTGACAATTTTTTTTGAGAATGTGTCCAATCTCCTGTTGTCTAAATTTCCTTTTGTTAATGTAACAGAAAAAAAGACAGTTGAGGTTCTCTAATGATGCTCAAGGTAACATAATTTTAGGCAGTCTAGCTTTTAGTGCTGTTCCTCACTTGATAGTTTTGACAGCATATTTAGAAGTCTTCTCATTTCAATTTCTCAGCACTTACATGCTCTGTATCAGTCTTTTGTCTTTGAGCTTTTTAACATATTGTAGTTCCTCTTTTGCCTTATGATGTTCACCCATCTACCTAACAGAGAAAATAGAAATTAACTTCTCTTTTTCTGAGGCTAGTGCCTATGTGGCAATAACTGACTGTTGTTAATTATGAAAAGAAAATTTTGCCCTCTGAAAATTCAGGCTTTAATGGTAAACTGATCATTTGTACCTTTATTTCAGGCAAAACTGAGTATGAGCATAGTCTCGTGATGGCATGTCTTTTTTTTTTCTTTAATTTTTAAGAGACCAGATCTTCCTGAGTTGCCCAGGGTTGTCTCAAACCTAGAGACTCAAGTGATCCCCAGCTGCAGCCTCCCAGGTAACTAGGATTACAGGCATGGACCACTTTGCCCGGTGCGTTAAGTACTCACTTGTTCCTTACTTTTTATAACTATCCTAAAAATACATTTGTTAACAAACATGTTTTTTACTCCCAAAGTACTGTGTTTAATATCCTGCAATTTAGAAAGAGAGAAAGTCACAGAAGGTTTACAATGACCCATATCTCTCTTTTCTCTCTTGAACATGCCTTTTTCTCTGGGTGAGTTTGCATTGCTACTGTTTAATAAAAATGAAAACTAACAGAGCTTTTATTTTGCAGTGCATTGTTCCATTGTTAGTATCCATTCAATGACTTACCCATCCATACCCACAACTAAGGAAGTACTGTTTTATGATGAACAGTTATATTTTTGAAATATATCCAGGGAATTTTCTATATCCTTTACTGGATTATTATAAAATTATTTTGGCAGGTGCAATTACAGTGTAATGTGTATGTGTGTGCTTGTGCATTTTTCTACCTAGATAGGATAGTTCTGTTTTACTCCAAGGAACTGATGATATGCCCCATCAACTCTAGTCCTCAAGAAAGGTGGAAGTGACAGGAGGAAGGAGCACAAAATAATGGGAAGTGAGCTGGACTGAAGATTGACTTTCCAATCTTGTGTGCACCATTTGTTGTGTGACCTTGGGCAACTTACTTAATTATCCTCTCCAGGGTTCAGTTCTTTCACATGGAAAATGGAGTTAATAATATTAGTTTTTCTTGATTCAGAGGACTATTGGGAATATATAGTGAGACCTTGGATGTATGGACATTTTGAAATAGATAAAACCAGACTTCTATAAATAAACTTCAGCATGTCTGACTGAAGAGATATCTTTAACATAAGTAAAAGGCACTGTTAGCCAGTGTAGCTAATATGAGAGAATCTTCTGCTTCATTTCAAATTAAAATAGTATTCTGGTCAAGAAAGCTAGCAATTCTGCAATGACAATTTATTTAATTTATATGCTGATCAATGTACATATATTTTTCCTTACACAGGGGCTCCCCAACCACATTTCAATCTGTAGTAGCAAGCACATTATTATAGAACGCATTCTGTTACCTGCCTTGTAATTTAATGGTTAAGCACACAGACTGCATCTTTCAAAACTGGGTTTGAGTAATGGTTTCTCTGTTGTCTCACTCTGTGTTTTGGAACAAGTTATTTACCAGTGTTAATCCTTAAATATTCATCTACTAAATGTGCACCAAAATAGTAACTTCTATAGATTAAAGGTAATACATTGAAGGGCTTCCCATACTGGCTGGCATATAAAAACCTAACAAATGTTATTTGTTCAGCTACTGAAAACAGTAGCTGTGGATTAAAGGAAAAATAAGGATTTCCTATCTCTTTTGAATTTCAAATCTTCTATAATGAGCCCTCAGTTATTGGATATAGCAGGGGTGCACATGCACATACACATACACATACGCTGGTTTTAATAATATTGTTCTTTTATTTAATTATAATAATTATTTTTTTGAGACTTGGTCTTGCTATTTTTGCCTGAGGAGCCGCAGGTTCACATTGCCTGGGGTACCACAGACTCAAGCAATCCCCAGCCTCAACTTCCCAGGCAGCTGGAATTGCAGGCGCATGCCACCACGCCCAGCTATATTTTTGGGACTAGGTCTCACTAAGTTGCCTGAGCGGGACTCGATCCGCTATCCCGTCCCTGCCATGGCTTCCTAGGCTGCCGTTTATAGGCACGTGCCACCGTGCCTGGCCAGATATTGTTGTTTTAAATGAATGTGACAATGAGTAAAGAATTGTGATCATAGATGGACACAAGGGAGCCTATCATAGCTGTACTTCATAAAATTGTTTTACTTCATTGCACATTATAGTTTATACAGTAAGCTGTCTCATGCAGCTCTAAAACCTGCCTGTGGAGTCGGTACTACCCCTATCTCCATTTTCTATGTCTGGAGGATTAAGTTCTCAAAGGTTACCCAGTTATCCAGTTCATAAAGTGGCAGATCTCAGATGTGTTAGAGAGGATTGTATTCAGCTGCAAGGAACAGATACACCAGTAACAGTTGTGTAGTAATCAGTCTTAAGAGACATGGAGCCAGTAGGGGAGTTACTGCTCTCTCTCTCTCTCTCTCTCTCTCTCTCTCTCTCCATATACACACCACAGAGAGAGAGGGGGAGGAGGGAGGGAGGGAGGGAGAGAGAGAGGGAGAGGGAGAAAGAGGGAAAAAGAGGGAGGATTATCAAGGGGGAGAGAAGGAAGGAACTGGCTCATAGATTGTGGAAGTTGGCAAGTCCAAAATCTGATTGGCAGCAGATTGGAGGCCCAGGGAAGAGTTAATATTGCAGCTCAAGTCTGAAGGCAGTTTGCTGTCAGAATTCCCTGTTTTAGGGGTATGGGGTATGGGAGGCCAGTTTTCTTTTTAAGTCTTCATCTCATTGGTTAAATGCCATCCACACTATGGTGGATAATGTGCTTTACTCAAAGTGTACAGATTTGAATATTAATCTTACTTAAAACAATAATGACAACCTTCATAGCAACATCCAAGCACGTTTGACCAAATATCTGGGTGCAATGGCAAGCTAAATTGGCACATAAATTTAACTATTGTAAATGGCTTGACCAAAGAGGGACTTAATTTTCCCAAGATGTTTCAGAAAGTTTAGCGTACCATGTGAACCCATCTCTTACTCTTTTTATCCTTGATTATGACTTACCATGAGCCTTTTGTTCTCATGCTTACAAACTTGGCCATTGCAGGACAGCAAAGAGTTAGGTCCAAAAGCTAACAAATTGTTTAAGAATCTTTTCAACAGACATTCCTATAAGCCAGTAACTTCTTTTTTATTTTATTGGTCAATTACTATATTTTTGGTTATTCTTAAATGCAAGGAATTCTTGGAGTTGAATATTCCTGTATGGTCCAGTTAAAAAACAAAAAGCAAAAAACATGATACTATTAATAAAAACAGCAGCAAAGAGTAGATGTTGAATTGGCAAGTGAAAATAGCATCCATATCAGGTATTCTTTTTTTTTATGTTTTTTAAAATTTTTTTATTTATTTTTAAAAATTTATTTATATATAAATTTCACATCATTGTAATCCCAGGCCATATCAGGTGTTATGGTGTCAAATTTTTTACTTTTCCCACACCAAATTGCTCACCATATACATATATATTTGTTAACCTGCCTTTTAATCCAATCACTAAGTTCTCTTTGGCTATATGAGCCTAAGGTCGTTATCTTAAATTTGGTGGAAATTGATAGAAAAGTTTTGAAATTTGTAAGACATTGCTTTTCTTTTCTGCCTCCTCATTGTTCAAGTAGAGAAACTTCCATTACATCATGGGAGAGAAAACACACACACACACACACACACACACACACACACACACAAAAGGTGAAGAGTGAAGAGAGGGGCCAGACTTTAGTGAATGTTTGTGGAGCTGAATTATCACACAAACCAAAGGAGTTGTTCAAACTTTTGTCATTGGTTAATATGCTCCAGCTAATATACTCCAGCTAATATGTTCCAGGACATGAAATCGTCTACTTCACTTTTATTATCACCATTCAAATGTTTCACTGAAGCCTAAAACATTGAATTTCTGTAGTGCCTAGGAATGAATGAAATAGTAATTCGAAGAAAACAGCATCAGAAAGTATTGGAAAGTCTATCTTCATAATTGCTTGATTTATTATCTTTTGAATCAGATATTCAAAAGGTCTTCTTTATATTTACAAGTAAATTTTTCAAAAACCATTTAATGAAAAATCATTTGAAACTAAAATGGGAACCATGTGTTACGTTATTGAAATATGATCAAAGATGTATCAAAAATTTTGCCCAGAGAATATAGAATAAATAATTTTTAATCTTACTCTCACTAAGACACACATATACATATGTACATATATAACCACAAGTTTTGTCTGTGTTGTATTCATTTCCTATTTTTCTCATTATCACTATGAAAATACTTTGTTGTATAATTTTCATGTAGCTCTTTTGACATTTTTGCAATTCTAATTCTGGCTGGTTATTGCATTACAAAAGAGAGGAGTAAAAGTAGATATGCATGCAGGATGTTTTAAATTCTAATGTCAGGGGTCATTAGTATTTTTTGTTTTTGTTGTATCTAGGAACTGGGCTTTTATGTGCCATGGGAAATTTACAAGAAATCTTTTAAAAATAGAGTTACAGATTTATTTTTCTACATTTTAAGACTCTGAAAAAGTAAATGAGAAAGAACCTAAAATAAATATAATTTACTGCTATTTTAATACTGTGTCAGTTGCGTTGTTCACATATGTTGGGAAAAGTGGGAATATCACACATTCCTTATAGTTTACTTCACTGTCAATGATGAAGACTGCTGTACACATTCTCTTTACCCAGACATGAATAAAGTATCTCCTTTGGGAACTTTAGAAGAATGTCACCAAATTCAACATTTGGAACACTCCTTAGGGCTTCAGATTGCTATATTTCTACATATCCCCACATGCATATCTTACTGTTTTCTCTGCCTTAGATTCATTTTAATGTAGTGTCTTAACATTAATGGAACTTATGGACTCAAGGTACAACCCAGCAGTCCTGCCAGGTGGTCTCTATTCCACCCAGTTACCCTACCTAGATGATTATTTTGTACTTGCTTCCCTTCCTAGATTTCTTGCTTTCTCATGATAACCTTACTTCCTCTTGTACTTCCTGACAAGTTCAGTCAGGAAGAAACCTCCACATGTTCCCTGTTGGTTTGCAAACAGACCATGTGTTCTGATACAGAAGATGAAACTGTTCTGCTCCATCCATGAGCCTTCTGGTGTCCTGGACCCCACTCCAGGGTTCTTTTAATTATCTGCTGTATCCTGTATCATGTGGATTCCTCTCCATGGTAGTTAATTCCTAGAAGCATTTTAAGATGATATAATATCCCCAAATGTAAATAAAAGTGAAACAGGAAAATGGCACAGGGGTGAATCCCAGGAATGCAGGGTTTCCCGCATTTTCTTACCAGGTTCTTGTCCTTTTGAATTGTAAAAAGTACTCCAAAGAATAATTGTCTATACATATTCTCTCCATCAAGCTTCCAACTCACTACTTAAAATATTGTCTGAGGCACCAATTTCCCCTTCTTTGCCAGATTCATTGCCTTACTTGTAGTTCTGTTCTCTCTCTGTTCTCTTATTCCTCCTACTTAATGTATATTATCAGTTGGTTTAAGGGATGACATCATTTCCCTACTGGTCATTCCTGTTCAGTCTCCTTTGATGCTTATACCTCTTCTTTCTGACCTATCACCTGCAATACCAAAGGGATCCAACCTTAGAAATTGGCACTTTCTTCTCTAACCCCTAGATAGTCTCATCCAGGCTCATGGCTATATACTGTGTTTTCCAAATCTCTACATCCAGCTCAGACCTCTTCTTTCAACTGTAGGCCAATTATATATTCAACAATTCTTCATCTACAGGCAAATATCTTAATGTGTTAGTAAATAAATGCTATCACCCTCTTCCAAGTCACCAGCATCTATGTCCTTGATATTTCCACAAGTACTTTTTCTATCCTTGCCATACAGCTGCAATTATCCTCTTCAAGATGTTAGTTCTTGTCACTACTCTGCTCAAAACCTGGTGACATCTCAAAATAGAAGTCCAAGTTCTATAGGAAGCTAGTGGCCTTGTCCCACCTGTCTCCCTGATTAGACAGTCTACCAACCCTTCTCACCTCCTCTGCTCGAGACACACTGTCCTTTCACTGTTAAACTCAAGTGACAAGCAATCCCTGCCTCAGTTTCTAGTAGTTTCTCTTTTGGGTGATGCTTATATGTCTACATTACTTTATCCCTTCCATTGGGGTTCTGCAAAAGTACTACCACTTAATTCTAAACTTGATTATTTCCTGCTCCCCTCAATATTTTTGTGAGCACAAAGATATTGTTTATTTGTTTATTTTCTGACCTCTTTAGTGTGTGCTCTAGTGACTGGTACAGTTGTTCTCTGCTATATCCCTAGTGCTGTTGCCAGGTAAGAAGGGGGAAAGGGTTCACTAAAATCCTTTTACCAGCTTCCTAAAACTGAGAAAAGCATTTACCTTTTTAATCTGATGCAAAAGAGTGAAAATGTTTATTAAACTTGAAGCTTTCACACAAAAATAATCCTTTATCACTTAGATAAGGGTCACTTGCTTACCCAAGGGCCCTTTCTGTCCCAAACTAGGAGGAAAAACTTTCTTAGACCAGCCCTTCGCTTGCCCCAGGGTTCTTTCCTGCCTGCAGCTTTACTTGCACCCCAAAGTCAGACCAAGCTCTTAAAGCAAACCAACTAATTTTTATTACCAAGTAAGCAAGTAAACTCCAGTTATATCACTATATGTACTACAAAGTAAGCTTGTAAAACCCTAGTTACCTTAACACATGTCCCAAACTATCCTTTACTTCCTGGTTATATCTCACCAGGAAACCAGGAACTCATCAATCTGAGTTCACAAGCATGTGATCCAAAACCAGGGCATTCCTTTCTTTTCTTTCCACATCTGTTCCAGCTTCCTCCAAACACATCCATGACATGGCATTCCTCTTCTCTTTCAGTGGTGTCTGTCCTAACTTTAGACAATAGAAAAGCTCTAAGATAAAACAGGATCCAACATCACTAGGTCTATCTTCTCAAGACTGGCCCATGACTTCTCCAAAGATGTTTAAATCAAACTAAATAAAACAGGCTCCACCACAAAGTTCAAGTCCCCAAACTCTTTAGACTCCTTTAACACACACCATCAGCTTAAGCATGCTGAGACTTGTGTGTTCAGCTGTTCCAGATCATTGCTTGGTGCAGCAAAAGCTCATGGCCTCTCCACTTTATTGTCTTGCTACAGCCCAATGTTGTTCTCAAAAGCCAGCCCCATGACCACCCTCTGACAGGCAGGTCTCTCACCTGCCTGGGCCAATGCTTGGGGGTCAAATGAAACTTCTTCCTCTCTGCCTTTAATGCTACTCCAGCATCAACAGGAATGCCATCATTCTTTCACAGAAAGTCCAATTCCTAGTCCAGCATAAACTTTCCTTTCATCCCTTCTCCTTGTTCCCCCTCCCTTTTGGGAGCAGATCCCTGTCTATTCCAAACACCACAAAAGTCTAGTTTTTCTTTTCTCACCCCCTTCTATCCTTCTGAAAGAAAATTATGAATATTGATGAAGGAGCCACAAACTACATCCTGGCATTCAGGGACATTCTCCAGAATCACAAGATAATGTGCAAGAAAACTATGAATCCTGATGTAGCCATCAGCTACATCTTGGTACAGTTGATCTAAGCTTTGTTTACCCTGAAGCAATAAAGTCAGAAAGTCAAATCTTCATGATATTGACAAGCCCTTATTAAAATTTGCAATATTAAAGTAAAAAGGAAGTAGCATTCTATTCTCCAGCTGCATTCTTCCTTTCCAATGTTACTACCAATGCCTAATACATTCATTATGCTAATGGTGGGTGCCACATTAACTGCCAATTCAAGGATAGGGAGCTGATATAATAAATACCCAATCTTCTCTTACCTCCCTTCCTGTAATCTCTTTTTTTTCTTTTTCTTTTTTTTTTTAGACTAGGTCTTGCTATTTTTGCCTGTGGAACTGCAGGCTCACATTTGCCTGGGGTACCACAGACTCAAGCAATCCCCAGCCTCAGCTTCCAGGTAGCTGGGATTACAGGCACGAGTCACCACACCCAGCTATTTTTTTGGAACTAGGTCTCGCTATGTTGCCCTGAGCAGGACTCTAACCAAGATCCCTGGTTCTGGCCACAGCTTCCTAGACTGCTGCTTACAGGCATGCGCCACCATGCCCGGCCCCTTCCTCCTGTCTCTTGCTGACACTTCCCATTGACTAAACCCAAGTGTAAATCAGAAATTAAAGGTAGCTGAATTTATACACATCAGTAGCTGAGACAGACAAAAGGATAAATGCAGTGGGATGGTGTGTAGATCGGTATTTTCCTTCAATAGTGCCTAAAATGGTGACTTAAAGTAATAAAAACTCAATAAGAGTTGATTAAATAAATGAAAATATCTCTGCATTTTAAAGAATTTCTTGGTAACCAAATATCCAATAAAAAATCATAATCAAATATTGCTATCTTATTTTGCTTTCTGAACCTTCATATCCATGATTTGTTCTTTTGTCTTTCCAGTCAATTTATGGTGTTGGACTTTTTCAGTAGTAAAGAGGTATATGATTTCTTGCTAATCTGTTTGTGTCTGTGACCTTACTATAATATATATCAGCAGGAAAAAATTTTAGTCATGGATCACATTGACTAAATTTTTCAAAATCAAATCTTGCCTATCTCTTCCTATATCACTAAGGGACCCAGCAAGGAACAGGACATACACAAATTGGGTAACCTGACTTAAACTTAATAAAGATATTTCAAACCATAGATCCTAAGTGCAGTGCCCTGAAGCCAGCAGCAGTCTTTACTACTACTGTCCAGATCTGAGGGGAAATGAGGGAGAAGTTGTATTGAGAGAGAACAGTGCTGCAACATGGAGGGAAATTTGTGGGAGAGGCTACCTAAGAGGACCAGCAACCTTGGGTTAAAGGATGAAACTGAAACAGGGTAAAAAGAGAAAAAGTCTTTTTTGCCTTGAATTTAAACACATCTATGCCTGCTTCTCTCTACAAAGCAGGCTACAGTTTAATAGCATTTTCACTGACCACCTATTGATATGCAAAAGCCAGCCAGCTGCTTCTCAGCTTTCAACTCTAAAAACTGCAGAAGAAAAAAAACTTAAAACCTACAGTTTAAACTTTAAACTAGTTTGCCTTTAGACTTTTTAGACTTTGTGGGTTCCTTCCACCATCCCCAGCCTTCTCAGCAAAATCTTGTTGAAGCAAGACTCTCAGAATGCAGACTAATTTATTTTTAACAAAGTGATTTTTTAATTACTACAAAAGAAACTTGTAAGTAAAACTCCGATTACTTTAATATTGTCTTAAAACCTTTTTTTTTAACATTGTTCAAAGTTCTTTCCCAGATTGCCTAAAAATTTTCAGTTGCTCAGTCCTGATCACCTCACCAATGTCCAGTCAGTCAGAGTTCATCTCCAGATGCTGGAAGACATCTTCCTTTGGCGTGCTCCAGCTCCTCCATGCCGTCTTCTTGTTGTCTAGATAGTAAAAGAAACTTTATGGTACTGGGCCCAGCAAAGTTCACTTTCTTTTTAACTTTTGCACAGCCTCTTCTAGACACAAGTCAAACTTAGCAAAACAAACTCCAACAGAGTTCAAATCTGCAAACTTCTTAACTGCCTTTAGCACACATGGCTAGCCCAGGTCAGCCAAAGGCTGCAGGCCCCAGGCCTTGGCCACATGGCCAAGCTCACATGGTTTACATTTTTATTCCACAAAATGGCCAAAACCAAACCTGAATCTCAACCTGAATTCTCATCTTCCTTTCTCTCTTTGTTTTAAATCTCTTTATATTTAGTTTTGTTTTCCTGCTATCCAGGAACTACTCTTGAATTATTGTATTACAAAGAAAAAAACATGTTTTCCTCTTTCCTTACCCTTGTATCTTTCTGAAAGGAAATTCTAATTAAGGCCATTCTCACATATTAGCATATCTTCCTTGAAATCTGCAATCTTAGGGGAGGGTAGCACCCCCTATAAAAACCAGTCTGTAATTAACCTTGGGGGAGAGGATAGGGAGCTGATAGAATAAAAGCCCAATCTTCTCTACCTCCCTTCCTCTAATCTTTTGCTGACACTTCCCAATGACTAAACCCAAGTGGAAATCAGAAAGTAAGGATAACTGAATCTATACAAATCAGTACCTGAGGCAGACAATAGTATAAATATAGTGGTAGTGGTGTGTAGATCTGGAGGTACCCAGCAGAATATCCAAACATTGTCTCTAAAACTTACCTCCCATCTCTACAATGATCCCCTTCTCATCCATTTTCCATGCAACAGTTAAAATAGAATCATCGGTATGTTCATTTTGGCCTATTTAGGATCAAATCATTCAACAGCTTTCTATTGAGCACAGAATAAAATGAAAACTCAGTAGCATGCAAAACCCATGATGCTGTGACTGGTGCCTAGCCTGAGCCCCACCCTGGCTTACTTTGCCCACTCACTGTAACTATCACTATGCAGACAAGCTGAACTCATTGTGCTTGCTGCTGCTTTGCCTGGTTTTATCCTCTACCAGAAACTTTTCCCTGGGCTCCTTATAAGGAATAGGAGTCTTACTCACCTCAGAGAAATACCCTCTGTCCTTGCCAGATGAAGAGGTCTACCATTTATTTATAGGAGCACCCAATGTGTGATTCATAGTGCTAGTCAAAACCATAAAAGTTTCTTCCCTCTCTCTCTGCTTTCTTTAGTCTGACTCTAAACAAAATCATGCATAGCTCTTCCAGCATGCATCTTCTCTGTCCTGTTCACTATATTATCCTCTGAGTCTAGAATAAAGTTGGCCTATGTGTTTCTTTTGTTGGGTGAAGGGGGCAGGCTTTCTTTTTACCTAAAAATCCTTTTTCTGCCATTTTCCTAAAACAGGGAAAAGCCTCTATGCCATGCAATATGATGCTAATCAGGTAAGAGCCTTTGTTAACTTTTAAGCTTCTGCAAACTAGTTACCTTTATCATTCAAATACCTGCCACTTCCCTTTGCTAAAGACTTCTCCCAAACTGAGGGGAAAAAACTTCTAACTGGGTCTGTTGCCACCTGCAGCTCTTGCTGTAATTTCCAAGCCAGAGAAAACTCTAAAAGTGTTCAAACTATTTATTATTAAACAAAGTGATTACTTAAATGTGTACTACAAAATGAACATGGAAAAACCCAGTTACTCCACTATTGTACAAAACTGTCCTTCAGTGTCTGGTCACTTTACCACATGTCCAGTCAATCTGAATTCAGCAACATGTGTTCCAAATTCAGAGTGTCCTTCTCTCCTTCTGTTTTAGCTTCTTCCAAGCATGTGGTCAAAGACATTATGTGTCATGCTGAAACCAGGTCAAAGAAAAGGAGGCTTTCTGACTTACACTCAAATCACCTCTGCCTGCTTCTCCCAGACATAGTCAAAGCATTTACTTCCTGTAGGTAAATACCTTCACAGACCACATTTACATTTTCACTGCCTTCTTACTTTTTTGTTATCTGGCAAAAGCCAGATACCAGCTTTCCTCAACTCTGTCTCTCCAGTCCATAGTGCAAGAAGAAAAAAAGTTAGAATTGCATTTTAGACCTTAGACTAGTTTGCCTCAGTTTAACCTCTTCCAAACTTCTGGGTTCTTTCCACTATCCCCAGCCTTTTCACTATAATTTTAAGCCAGAACAAGACTCTATAGTGCAGACTGATTTATTTCTAACAAACTGTTTACCTAATTACTAAACAGAAAAGAAACATATTAGAAAAATCCCGATCATTTCAACACAGTCCAGAAACCCCAGTCTCCTAGTCCTGATCATCTCACCAACGTCCAGTCAATCAGAGTTCATCAGAGCGTGCTCCAAACATCCATCCTTCTCCTAGGCATGTTCCATCCAAGCATGTAGACAAAGACTGTCTATTACTGTCTGCTTCTTGCTGTGTTCTCTTCACTTCAGGTGGTAGAAACTCCAAAGAACAGGAACCAACAAAGTTCATTTTCTCCTCAAGCCTAACACATGGTCTCTCCAGAAATACTGAAGTCAAATGCAGTAAGATAAACTCCAACGTGGACTTCACATCTCCTACTGCTTTAGTTTTTTAGACACACTCAGCTTATGCTTACCAAAAGCCACAAGTTACCAGGCAGGTCAAAGGCTGAGCCTGAGACTCCTCATGGCCCTGGGCCTCAGGCCCGTCAACTCTCATGGCCTGGCCTCCATCTTTCCTCCCAAAATGACTGAATCGATCCATTTCTTTGTTCCTCAAGCCTTTTTATATTTTTGTCCTAAGTCTTCCCCCAACAGAACTCCTGGATGGGGAGTCCTGTCAGACAGGTATTCTAATCAAAGTCCTATCACAGCTCTCAGTAAAATTTGCAATTCTATGCATCTATCAACACTTTTTATGGCACCCAGGGGGGTAGGCACCCCATATCATTTCTTCTTCTTGTGGCATCCTCCTTACATTGGGCAGAGGAAAAACTCCAACATACAAGAACCAACAAAGTCCTACCTTATGGCTGGCCTACCTTATGGCTGCTCCAAAAGCATCTGTGTCAGGACTACCTTATGGCTGCTCCAAAAGCATCTGCGTCAACTAGTTATGACAAACTCCAACACAGGAGTTCAAATCTCTAAAATATTCAGACTCCTTCAGCATGAATAAGTTCACAACCCTGGACCGGCGGAAAGTCGGGGGACCCATGCCTCCACTATGTGGCAGGGTTCACATTCTTCTCCCCAAATGGCAGAATCTCACTTCTCTTTCTTCTAAGCTCTTTTTATATCATTTTTGATTCCCGCATTTCCAGGAACAGCATTGTCAACCATTTTACATTACAAAAACCTTTTCATTCCTCCTCCCCCTTCTATCTTTCTGAAAGAAAACTATGAATTCTATTATTAAAACTTACAATTCTAAAGCAACAAGGAAGTAACTCCTTTTTTCTAGCTGTGTATATATATGTATCAGCTATGTTAATGTGGGTACCCATGACCCATGGGGTACTCTCCAACAGTTCCTCAATAAATATTTGGTAATTTAGGGAACAAATGTTTTTTCCAATAATAGTGTTCCATTTATGAAATAATGGGAAAAAAAAAAAGACCTTACCCTTGAGCCTATCTTGAATACCTATCTCTCTATTACTTGGGAATTTTTGGTTGTTTTTTTTTTGTTTGTTTGTTTGTTTTTGGTCTAGCATGTCTTAGCAAAATAAAGTTAAGAAGTGAACAATCCTCTCTTTGAAGCCTATAGCTTCACAGTAGCTAATGACATAAAGTTGACTGTCTGGGTGACTCATTAGAAGTTTGCTTTATGTTGTGAGTAGACTGGAGCTGTAGAGTCAGAAAGCCAATTAGGCCACTAGCTAGTAGGGTTATCTGGTGGGCATGTTACTAAACCTTTCTGCGTTTCAGTCTCTACATCCATAGATATAAGGATAATGTGGCCTCATTCCTAGAGTTATAGGTGACAACAGAAAACTTCCCTTTAGTCTACGGCCATCATTTTCCTTTCACTATAAAAACATGCTCAGATTTTCTCTCTCCTCTTCTTAGAATGCTGCTTCCTCAATATTTTCTCCCCAGGAGTGTTTTGTTAGGTTTTGGATTTCATGTCTGTTTTCTGGCATTTGGGAATCCTGCTTGTGGTTTTCTTGTCTGTGCTTCCCTTTATAAAGTTGAATTCACTCTCTTTTGGAGCAGCCTGGAGCTCAATTGTGTCCATGATAAATTGCAGTCCCATCAGTCTTTTCACTCTGCATCATATTTGCCAGACAAATGTAGACAGCACTTTCATTCAGCAAAGCATTTTGTTAGTATTTTGAGCCTCTAAAGGACAATTTGAGTTTGAAAAAAGGCATTGAAACCTTGTACAATACTTACCCCATTGCACAAGGAAAACCAAATACGTTTGTATGACAAAAAGGCATGGATATGCTTTTTGTAACGGAAGTCCAAGCCATTGGGCACTCTATAGAAAGTCACGATGTGTAGAACTTCTGTCTTTTTAGTTTTTGTTTATTTCATTTCAGGTAAGTTTAGCTAATATACTTTTAATGCATCTACATACTGGGTACTTTTGTCTTTATCCTTAGGATGCATTTGGACTTACTAAGATTAAAAAGCAAAAGTATTTAGGTATAGTCAGCTTCTACTAACACCAGACCAAAGGATAATACATGTAACTGAGAGTTTGGAAATTAATTAGTACTAAATGTGCCATTTGACAAAATTAAGTTTTTGACATATGAAGTGATTGTCTAACTTTTGGTTCCTTTAAAGGTTAAAATCCTTTAAAGGTTAAACCTATATGCTCTTGACATATGTCTAGCAAAATATACAAAGGTATAATTACCATCAGGCTCACTATACCCTAACTTTTTGAACTATATTCTTCTAACTATAAATATGTCATGTCCTTTCTACACTTTATTTGCAGCTTAAAATGAACTAAGTTTGAAGACAGTTAAAACCCTGCCTTATTTTCATTTTATACTAGTCTATAAATTTATAAATGTTTCTGAGAGGTACTCATCAATTGGTATGGTGTGGGGAGTGTGTATATATGTATAAATTATAAATAAATAGATGTTCAGAACAAATGTATCACTAAAATGAACATTCAGATTTGGCACAAAAAAAAATACCATTTATTGTATATTGCCTAAGAGACAGAAAAGTCATTTCTTCATAGCAGTAGTACCAGTACTTTAACTAGCATACCTTGAGGAATAGGCATTTTGTCAGTGAAGAAGCTTAGTGTCCTGGAGTAACTTTCAAACAGGCCTTTCCTGAGAGTCCCTATTAATAGCATTTAAGATGGTATCTCTAAGATGCTGTTTAGAATAAAATCACATAGAGAAGTAGTAACATCCTTTTATTTGAGAACTCATTTCTATTTTCCAGGGTAACTAGGTTTTGCCTGTCAAGCAATGTTGAGGAAGGGGCCAGAGTGGGTGAGGTTTTTTTTGATGTTGCTGGGGAATTTCAAATGAAGTTTTATTTTCCTGGAAGGCCGAATCCTTTGCATAGTTGTATGCTTCCTTGGTCTTTGGTAGCTACACCATAAGGATTTATTTGCGTTAAATTGAAAACAGAGCTCCTTCCAAAGAAACAGCCCATTTATTGATCCTGACCTTTTCCTTTTGCTGGTAAATGATTGTTGAGTTGTTTTTAAACAACCAGAAATCACTGTGGTTATTTTCTTGTAATCTTTTATTTATCCTGTTCAAAGACCTTACATGATTAAAAATAAATTCTTATGGAAATAGTAAAATAGCTCTGTTCAGCAAAGAGTTAATATAGATCTTTTTCTAACAAATCACATATGTGGCTTCTCTAGTTGAAGAGTCAACACCTGCCTTCTCCCACCCAGCTCACCATCCTGCCCTCTTCAACTTGCCTTTCCTCTGTTGTTTCTATTTGTATCTTACGCATTTCCAACAGGAGGAATTTTAGACTTTATTTCATCTAGTAGTGCCCTGAGAAAACTTTTAAGCACCAAATTGGGATTATATTAGCTGGAAGAATCAAGAAATTAATTTCCTTCAAGAGAAGAATGGCATGTTTGGCCAAACAGAATATTGCTTAAAGTAATAGAAATCCCAAATGAAATTTGGGAGCGGATCTTTTCCCTTACCTGGGGATCTGTGGTTATTGAACTCCAGATTTTGGTATAAATTAACATCCAAACAAACGGGTCTGCTCTCCACTCTGCCAATCATATGACTTCCTTTTCTATGCCATGTGCATGGAGTGTTTCTGTCCCCCACCAGAGGGCTGTATGTCTTCAGACAGCTCTAAGTCCAGGAATAAAAATATTAATGGTTTGGAACTTAATCCATAACTCCCTAAGTCTGCAGCTCTATTTTTTTTTTAATAGTTCATAAACTTCTTATTTTCCTTTTTAGCCTAGATTTCCTCTGTGGTAAAGGAGAGTTTTGCCAGCCTTTGGGTATGCCTCATAAAAATGTTTTAAAGGACCATGCTAGGTTGTGTAAAGGCCTGTAAGTTACCTCATATAATATGCTAGAATTGTCCCAGAGTTTCTGTCTGAATTTATTATAATTTAAAGAACCCTTAAATTAAAAAACACAGCTACTTCCAGATAGATTAAGTTGTGCATTCTTAAACCCCTAGGAGGTCAATTTATATTGCTTCTCTTAGAACTGTCACAAGTAATATTATTGGGAGCTGGACAGATGCCTGATGGTGTGCACCCATCTCTATTTTGAAATTTCCAAAGTGACATAGTAGGTTTTGTAATTTTTCAGAATAAGTAAAATTAAGTATCTGTCTCTTTGAATTAAACTGTGTAGGCTCTCTTTTGTCACCTTTTGACCTTCACTGGGTAATAGAATTGGGAGATAAATCAGTAACTGATTTCTGAGAGAGTTAAGTTTTGAGAAACATGTTTTATAGGTCACATGTATCTATACAAAGAATTCTAATGGCAAAGAGGCACAGAGGCATTTTAAAACAGCAACATTTGCTATTAGGAGGTGAAAGTTCCAAGAGCAGAATTTATCCAGAGCCAGGAGATTGAACAGTTTTTAAAGCCAAAGACAAAAATAATAAATAAATAAATAAACAAATAAACAAACAAATAAATAAATAAACAAATCAATCAATCAATCAATCAATCAATCTGTCATTGTTAAAATCTTGGTGGAGGAGTCTCACTAATCACCTTAGTGTTCATTTCAGTCAAAGGGAGAATGGCCAGCACATTTTGAACATACTGGTTTTCATTCCTTACCCAAAGTTTTCCCATTCTGGAAACCTAAGACAGATGTCTTAGGTTAGTGTGCTTTCTACAAGAAATCCAGTGCAAGACTGATTCCCTTCTTACCAGAATGTAATATTTATCTGCTGGGAAACAAATATAAATACATAACAAAAGCATGTAATCTTTTCTGAAACATAAATATATATATATGTTTTTTTAATTTATTTTTATTCTTTAAATCACAACCTCAGTCAATAGTTGGGGAATATTCATAATTCAATGTGTGTCCACCCCTTACCCTCAGAGTAAAAATAATCCTCCCCCACCCAGTTTATTAATATCTGCTTTAAGAAGGAGAGAAATAATCACCTGAAATTTGGACACTTTGACAATATTTAACGTGTAGATTTCTTTCCAAATATTTCATTATGTATGGATATAGGAACCCCAAATTTTATATAATATGTATACAGTATGCCACATGCAGCTTTATAACCTAGTTTTATATATATATATAATACCTTATATATAGATATATATAATATATATTATATATATAATATATATATAATATCTTAATATATATATAATATATATTATATATATATATATATTATATATATATATATTATATATATAATATCTTAATCTCTGTCAATCTGAAAGATGCAAACAATTGGGTTTTTATAATTTTTTTTAAGAGACTAGGTCTCTTAACCAGGGTTATCTCAAACTTGTGGACTCAAGTGATCCCTAGCCTCAGCCTTTCAGGTAACTGGGATTACAGACATGTGCTACCATGCCCAGCTTGGTTTTTGTGATTATTTGTTTATGTTTCTTCCATGTAATGATGAACTAATAATGCTGTTGAACATTTTTCCATTTTTGACAATATTTTTCTTCTTTGGAGAACTATGTGTTCATAGCTTTTGCCTGTTTTTATTCTTTTCCTGTTAGGCTTTTTTGCTATTCTTACTGTTTGCAATAACGTTCTGCAAATTCTTGGTATAGGTGACTTTTATGCAGCATCTAGACAGACACTTATCTGAAAAATATTGGAGAAGTAGACAGCTTTAACATTTAGGAAGAGTTTTCTAAGGTGTAAATATGTGTTAACCACTTTGTTTGCTAGCTTACTCCTGCATAAAATTAGAAGTCATTCATTTATCCTATTTTTGATTGTAGTGAAGTCAATAATTATTAATGTGAAACAGTTTACCTGTGTGACTTTCACCATGAATACTTTGGTGTCTTTTATTGTTTTAATCACCCTTTATTCACCTGTTTGGTAATGAAAGCTTTCTAATCTAGGGTTAAGGGCATGGTCAAACACTTGATTCCCAGCACTGGATAGAGGAGTGTAACAACAGTCTCACAGTCTGGGAAGGAGGGTGCTGAACACCACGCAAGTCCACATGTGGCTTGTTCTTGGGAACAGACTGAACTACCAGGGCCTTTGAGAGGCAGGCTTCCCAAGAAGGAAGAGTGACCCCAGATTCCCACAGAAAACTATTAGTGACCTGTTTAGATAATGCTAGGGGTTGATAGGAGGCTGAAGCCCATTACTCAGGAAGATACAAGAATTACATCTGTTTCCCAAGGTAGCTGAGGAAGAGAGTTGTTTGGCCAGAGTAATTTATCCCCAGAAACAGTACAACGAGTTAGGCTATTTGAGGTCATCCTGGTTTTTCCCAGATGTCAAGGGGAAACAATAGTGGGCCTTAATTTTAGGTTTTATGTAACTACTATCTAAGAGAGTTCCTAAATCAACAGCCTCTTTTCCATTCTTGTCACTCTTGACTGAGTTCATTTCTGTCTGCTCCTGAAAATTTTATCTCTCCATTGGCCTCCATAACACAGTCCTTTCTGGGAAAACAGTATAGCTTGAATGAGGCTTTGATCCCATCTCTGTTACTTACTATAGAATTTATGGTCTTAGGCAAGATGCATTACTTCTCAATCTCAGTTTTTATAGAGATTAACCTGTCTCATAGATTAACACTAAAAATTTCCTGCCATAGTGTCTGACTTAACCCTTCTGCCATCGAAACATAAATAACTAAAATGTTTTATCTCTCAAACCTCTTCCTTTCTTTGATGATAGTCACCTTTTCTGACTTCCATTTGCACCTTTAAGCAAAGAACTCATAAACAGCATTTCCTGTGCTGAGCACTCTCTGGTTTTGTGGGCCTACACTTTGTTCTATTTCCTAGAGATATCCTCGCTGTCTTATGTTTAGCATGTTTTAAAACTTTCTCCTCAAATCAGCATCTTTTCAGTCTGGCTTCCTCTTTAGCCTCACTGTCATCTGAGCTCAATTTGTATAGTCATTCTATTCTTTTTTGTTCAGACTCACAATCATTCAGGTGCTAAGGGCTATTGATGTCTTCTCTAACAGTTTTGCTCACATACATGCTTTCTATTCCAACCCCAGAAACCAGTGCTGTTAAGAGTTAGAGAGTTTTACCAGGCTCTGAGTTGATTTCCTTTCTGTCAACTTCCCTCTTGTCCCTTGTCCAACTCACATCTGACTGTTAAACAAATCTCCCAAAAGCTAATCTCTGGTCATATTTCTTCTACTCTAAAACTCCCAGTGGCTCCAGAGTATCTATGAACTGATGTAAATACTTCAGCCTAGAACTCAGGGTCCTTTACTAGCTAGTCATACCTCATCTCCTAGAATTGAATCATTGATGTCCCTGGCATTGCTGCTTTCTGTCAAATTAACCTTGCACATTTGTATATGCATGCTTTCACTCTGTAAAATCCACCTCCCCATTCTCAGTCTTTTGCAGCATTGTATTCAGAATTCAAATCCTCACTTTACTGGTTTCTAGCTATATGACCTTAAAAAATTACTTAGCTTCCCTGAATTTTGGATTCTTTGTTAACAGGGATAGTATCATCACATTACAGAGCTGTTTATAAAGACATCTAGCATCGTGCTTGTGTCATAAATAGTTGTGGATTTGTCCTTTCTTCTGTTGCTCCTATTGCCCTAGTCAAAAGGAATCTTTTCTTTTCTCTGAATACCTCCATTATTATTAATATGGAATTGGCTTATATTGCCATGTGCTGCATTAGATTTCAAAAGATTAGATCTTCACTAACTACACTGAAAATTCCTGCCAGTTGGGGACTGGATAGTTTTATTTATCCACTAATAGCTCTCTCTTGTCTGTTAAAATTAAAATAGAAACTGAAAGTGTCTCTCTTCCCCACCAGCTAGCACATGTTAGTCCCTCCTCCTTTACTTCTTATATTCCCTCAGTACTTTATTATGCAGCTAGACTTAACCTCTCCCCACCTCTTTCCTGACCTCTTCTTCTCTCCATTTTCACAAAAGTCCAGAGAAACTGATTGGCAGAAACTGAGCTCTCCTCAGGTGACCTCAGGTTAATAATGATAATCCAGCACATGTAGGGAATGAATGAACTGTTCTGCGGAAAAACCAGAGGCTTTGGTGTCAATCCTGAAGTCATTTGTGTGGTAAGTTAGGCCTCTCTCAGAAAATCATACTTTCATTTTCAAAAGAAATGTGTTCATAGAGGTTCTATTTTCAATGCCTCCAACTCCCTCCTCTCCTGTTATTTCTCCAAACCTTGAATCATAAACTTCTGGAAAGCATTGTGAATAATTTATATCCTTTTATTACTCATTGCTTAACTCCCTTTGGGGGAAATGAAGAGAAACATTTGTCATTTGATGCTTACTCTTCTATAGACTGAGACCATGTCAGCTGCAGGTGATAGCAACAATTTATGACTATAGGAGCTGTCATTATGAAACAGTTGATTGACCCATAGTTTCAATTAACAAAAAAAATTTTTTTTCTTTATAAGACCATTGCTGATGATTCTAGAATGGATATTCAGCTTCCACTGAAAGCTGCTTGTGGTAGTCTTTCTTTTCAGTGCTCAGTGATGAGAGTATTCTTTCCTGCCTATTTAATTCATTTATTGTGGAGTCTTTCTCAGAATTTATGAATTTAAATAGAAAGCTGTGATGAGTCTGAGTGCACAGTGATACCCTGAGTGCTGAGGATAATGGGATATAGATACATTCAGGTCCTTTTTGATTTGGTCTGTCTAAATGTCTTACTCAGCTTTACAGAGCCAGGTATGACTTAGTAACAGTCTTAGGATATTGAACTGTCCCTGGCACATGGGTTGGTTTCACAACAAATATAATGTGTCACCTTCACCCCATCACATCCAGTCCTGTACCATCCAAGACCAAATTGCCATGCCTCCTAGACAGATACAGCTTAGAGTGTCTAGATTAAATGACCTACTTACACCACTCTGCATCATCCAATCCACCCAAATCTACATTTTATACCAACTACTACTGTCATACCATACTTAAAAACCTCGAAATTACTTTCCATTGCTCAAAATCCGTGAAGTAGACCAGATGCCTTGTTACTGTCTCTTGGATACTCTACTTAATCACATTGGCTTTTATTCAATCCCTATGTACACTTTGCTCAGTGTCAGTGCAGTTTTTGCAAATCTGGTTCTCATAGCCTAAAAAAATCTCAGCTCAAGTGTTATTTCTTTTGAGATAATTTATGTGCCTCTATACCTTCTAGGTGGACCATGTCATTGTTATAGATCCTCCTGATACCAAATACACTCTCTATACACCTTCTAGAGGGTTAAGCTTATATTTATGAAGCATTTTTTTTATTCATATCTTGCCTCTCTCACTTCTCTGAGGATTCCTTGGGGGTAAGACCTCTCTTTGTTTTTGCTTCCCTTGATATCTCCAGTATCTAATATAATTTCTGGCTCTTGGAAGATGTTCATTCCATATATTTCAACTAAATGATTATATGATTAAATGAAATTGAATATAACTTTAATCAGGTGAGCTGTGTTTGAGGAATTTATTAATTGATGAAATCAAAATGAATCTCTGTTACAACAACCAGGAGTAAAGAAAAACTTCTAGAAACAGCCTGTAGCAGTTAATTATTAATTTCATTTTTGTCTAAAATGAAGAGACAGCACTAATGATGATGATTTTGTGTGAACATGGGTATAGTTTCTCTGGGGATGCTGGAAGGTTGTTCTACTCTGTTATCTTGTTCACAACTGTGGAGTATTTTTTGTTTCTTGTTCCCTTTCTATAAGTGACTTGTGCATTCTCTATTAGAATGAAATTATGGGTACCAATTAGCAAGTTGTGTACAAATAACCTTTGGTTACTTCACTTATGAGTCCACTTGTCTTTTTCCTATCTAACTAAGAAATATGAGCTATCTTACTTGGAAGGAAGGATTGATTTCTTGGGCATTTAGTATTTTGTTGTTTTTTTGAACATTACATCCTATTGGCAGGGGAGAGAATTAAGTAGTTTGAATAGTGAAAATGTTTATTTTAAGTCTGTAGGCTACCAGGGAAAGAAAGAGAGAAGAATTTTACTAGGCATTGAAATAGTAGCTTTCCTGGTCTTAGGTTAGAACATCTGTCTGTGTCTCAGGGCAGATTTGGTTGAAAGCTAAAACAAATAGCTCCCCTTCTTTAGGTTTTGACCCATGGGGCAAAAAAAAGGGGGAACTAAACTAGTTCAACTGCAACTGCTGGAGAAGTCATTGTTTCCTCCAACCTTCTGGGAGCCCAGAATAATTAGCTGTGCAAAGAGCAAGTTGGAAACAGAATTTCCCCCTAGGGTTTTCTTTGTCCAAAAAAAAACCAAGCAAGCTGAGCTGAGAGACAAATAAATCCCGTGAAAGACAATATGTACCAAGACTTCTTTCTCCTTTGTAATCTGCAGTTCTGGTCTTGAGATCTGTGTTCTCAGTTTCCTAGACACTCACAATCACCCTAGGCTTCTTATCATGGGTAGCCTGAGGGAATTTTCTCTTAATTAGAGAAGCCAGCAGGTTAATCTCAGACCGTAAACTGGCACTGTGTTTTGGGATTTATCAGGGTCATGGAGAACCAAGCTAGCCTGTGAAGGGAGATCTCACTTTCCCCAGATATCTTGATGTTTTCAAAAAGCTGCCAGAAATCTGGACTTTTGTAATCACCCAATTTAAAAATGTTCACTATGTGTTTTGTTTAAAAACAATATAAAGGAATAAAGGACCAAAAAAAAAAAAAAGACCTTTACACTTTCATGTCACTCAGCTCATTAATGTGAAGATTGTTTACCCTGCTTGCTTTTTTATCCCCAGGACCTAGTGTAGTGCTTGAATCTGATAGGACCTAGGTATCTCCTGATCGACATCCATAGGATATTGTATTGTACTTGCCATTAGCGTTGATGATACATACATCGATAAAGGAGGTATAAATTTCAAGATTAGAATTAATAGGGAGGAAGAACAAAAAGCAAAGTCTTTGAGATGTGAACTGATTGACAGGACTTTCTCCTGAGTTCTGCCTTGGCTGGAACCTAAGGGAAATATGATATTAATAGAGTTTAGAGCAATGAAGGAGGTTCAGCCATTTTGAGTCCAGCATTGTGGGGGAAAATATGAGTGACTGCATGGAGAATGTGAGTGACTGCATGACCTAAGGTAGCCTGGGCCTAGCTGGCCCTAGCTGGTAAACTTATGACTTTAGCATGCATAAGCCAAGTATGCGTGCTGAAGGAGTCTGAAGAGTTTAGAAATTTAAACTCCCATCTTGGAATGTGTCATATCTAATTGGCTTAAATTCTTTTGGAAAGGCCTAAGTAAACAGATTTTGTTGGTTCCTATATCTTGGAGTTTTTAATACTGCCTAAAGTAAGGAATATGCTACAGGAAGAAGAAGACAACATTATGCCTTCAACTACATGCTTGGAGGGCATTGGAACATACCAAAGGAGGAGAAGGATGTTCTGTGTTTGGAAAATGTGTTGTTGAACACTGTATGATTGCACATGTGGTGAGATGAACAGAGATTAAAGGACAGAGTTTGGATTATGGTGAGGTAACTCTTTTTAAATGTTTATCTTGTAGTAGATATGTAAGTAATCACTTTTTTTTAGTAATAAATACTTTGTTCACATTCTAAGAGTTTAGTTTGTCTTTGAAAGATCTGGTTTGGAATTTTAGGAAGGTGGCTGAAGATGACGAGAAGAACCCACAAAATTAACTGCAGGTTTTAAGCTTTTTTTGTTCTCTCTGGCTTGGGAGCTGGGGCATGCTGCAGGTATTTGAATAACAAAGGTAATTAGTGAGTCTGTGGAAGCTTAAAGGTTAACAAAGGCTTCTGCCTGCTAAGTATCAAATGGCAAGGTAGAGGCTTTCCCCTAGTTTAGGAAAAGCAGGGAAAGGATTTTTAGGTAAAAAGAAAGCTTGCTCTCTCTCCTGATATCAATGTTATTCCCTTGATGTTTATTGTTGCTAATAAATGCAGTAATAGTAATAATGTTGACTACATTCTATTGGGCACATATTAAGTGTTTTCCATAAAATTTAATCTGCATTATGACCATAAGAGCTGCATATTTCTATTGTTCTCATTTTGCAAATAAAGAAAGTCATAGTCTATAAAACGGAGACACTGACTGTTGCATAGTCAATAAGCGAATTTGGATTTATTCTGCACTGCCTCTGAAATCAGTGTTTGTAATCCTGATACTTCAGTGCCAGGAACTCTGCTCTGTTGACTCTAGTCAGAGGATGCCAGGATGAGATCTCCAAGAGCACCCCTTCCAACTAAGAGACACCAAATCTGGTGTATGTTTATATTGCGAATACAGCTTCCAGAGGAGATATTTAAGAGTTAGATTTGGTAGGTTGGTATTCTTTCTTTACTTCACAGCACTTAATGTCTCCATCAGCTTTGTGCTGTGGAACTATTCAAGTTTCCCACCACTATCTCTTTATAAAGAATTACTGTGCAGGAGACTGAAAACTTGTGCTTGTCATGGTACAAGGTACTTTATGATATCTTAAAACTATTCTAACAGTTTATATTCAGGTAATTTCCTTAGACTCAGGGACAGTCTGATGTGAAGACCACTGTTTTTGCAAAACAATGGCTCATTATCAGCTTAGAACACAATTTTAAAGGGGAGAAATGGGCAGTAGAAAAGAAGACTGTAGGCCATCAGATAAAAACAAATCGCATGTCCATTCCTTATGTTCTAATTGCAGTACTTCTCAGTGTTCCTCTTAATATTTTTTCAGGTTATCATCCGATTTGAAACCCTCCTACCTTTTTAGTAAATTGTTCTCTGATAGATGAAGGTTTTGCAAACTTCACTATTGGTTTTGAGAAGTAGAAAGCACCTTTTAAAGAAAATCCTTAATAATCATCAGCATGACTCCCTGAGGCTTCATTTAAGGATTTTTTACTTATTTCTGAAAACACATAGTAGTAATACTTGGCTATAGTTTCCAGTACTGTTTGTATATCAGAATATCTTGGGAAGTCTGTAAGCAATAGAAATTTCTGGGGCCACATCTTGAGACATAATATCTCAGTCAGGGTAGAACCTGGGAATCCATAGTTTTCAAAAGTTTTCTAGGTCACCATGATGTAGGATTAAAACTTTGAAAATATTGCCATATATTACAGTATTTATCAACCACATCTTTTGAAATAAATCAAAGGATAGATTCATTTTGGAGATTTCAGTGGCTTTTTATTTTCCTTTTTCAACACAGAATTTTCCACTACTGCCTTGGGGGCTAGAGGAAAGGCTTCTCAAAGGAGGTAACATTTTTCTAGCTCCTAATGAATGGATAAGGAGGGAAAAGGGAAAGGGCATAGGCACAGGTACAAAGTAATCTGCAGGTAGAAGTCACAGAGCTGCCACTAGATTGAAGTGACTGGGGATTGTTACAAGGTCAATATGCCTGGGCAGATGGTGACAGATATACCAGATACATTATCAGCTGAGCCCAAGTGGAGAGTGTCTTGCAAGGTCCCACTGGCAATACAGCAGAATTGGCTTCAACTGTGGAACACAAACTGCTCATCTCATTGGCCAATTTGCTTGAGTCTTTGCTTCAGGGCATCTTTTGCTGCCTGCTTCTTTCAGGTCATTTGCTTGAAGATGATAAGGCAAGGTGCTGACAGCTCAGATAGGGTTTTTTCCTACAAATATCTTATTTATACTCAATTGCTATAGGCTTTGAAAGGACAATGAATGGAAAATGAGTTGGCACAATATAGTAGGTGTTGAAGTGAAGGCTTGAGTGAAATTAGGAACCCTTTAGCTATTTTGATGAGTCGGCCATAAACCAAAAGTTTTTTTTTTTCTCTCTCCCTCTAGAATGCTCTTGGAAAAGCACATTAATTCTTAATTAAGTAGGTTTGTTCATTTTCCATGAAAAAGAAAGTGCCTTTGATAGTACAGACCCAACTACTAATTTCCCCCTACCAACTCTAGTTTATCAAATGTCTATGCCCATGGAATTCCTTCTGCAATTATATTTAATAGGTGATACAGTTTTAGCTAGACAGTAAATATAGTGGTGGGGGAGGAAAAATAATTAGGAGCCATTTTTTCCTAATATTTCAAGTTTTCTCTTTATCACCTCAACATACAATAGTTCACTTACTTTATAAATGAAGATTTATAGTAAAGGGGGAGAGTGGAGGTCAATGGATTGGAAATTATTAAGGGGGTAAGATGATTCTTACAGAACTGATATAATAGGGTTCTTGTTAAAGGCAGAAAAGTATGATCAGATATCAAGGGTGAGGAATGAGAAACTGATTGTATACTGAGGGTGATGTTGTAACAGAAGGGTTCCCAGACAGAGTAAGGAGAGGTTCCAGGTTCTTTGACTCACCCAAGGAAGGTTACAACTGATCAGGGAAGAGAAGCTGCAGAGGAGACTAGAAGTAAGAGAACAGAAAGGAGACCTGGAGGAGGCACATGGAGCAGAGAGACATGTGAAGAAGCTGCTCTTGCTTCTCCATCTTGGACTAGTACCAGGGACTTGGGAGACATGGAAGGAGACACTTGAAACAGGCATGGGTGAATAACCCATGAAGAGGTTAAAAATGGCAGCCTTTATCTTGATTTTGATTTTGCTTCTGTCATCCCAGACATGCTGGGTTCCTTCTGCCCCTTTCCTATGGATCCCCAACAGATGTTGTGTAAAAATTATTATTTCTATTTTTTAATCTTCTTTCTATTGCATACTAATTGTATTAAAGTACCTTTCCATTTAAGAGGTCTTACACTCTAGAGTATACTTTATCTTAATGTAGTGAATGGCAGAATCTATTTAGAGAAGAAAGGCTTTGGGGTGGGTCTAGGGTACCCCTTACCCTGCCTGATAACAATTGGATAACACAAGTGGGAATATATATCTTTCCTAAACTGACTTAACATAATTTTTTACTATAAATGGACCATGCAGATGTAGGGATAAAAATATTTCACTCTACCTATACGGGTTATTCTTAGGTTGGTTAAGCAATCAAATTAACATCAAGTAGATTATCAGGAGAAAAGAATGCATTTAGTTGCAAAATATTGAGAATCTATATGCTTTCAAGACTCTAAAGTAAATGAGACAAAGTGAGCTAAGAAATGAAATAGGGAAATTCATATAATGAGGGGGGGGTGAGGAATATGAGGAAAATTGGACACAGTAATTATATGTTTTCCCTTGAAGTATAGATAGGTTTTGTCATGGGTGTGGGTGGGGGGTAAGGCTTTTTTTTTTTTTTTAACTAAAAATTCTTTTGTCACCTTTCCTAGACCAGAGAAAAACCTTGACATTTCAACCTTATACAAAACAGACAAAAGCTCTTATCAGTCCTTAAACTTCCACACACAATTTACCTATGTTGTTTAGATATCTGCTACTTACCTGTCTCAAGACCCTCCCCAAACTAAAGGAAAAGGAATAAAAAAGAGACTTCAGGATTCTTTGAAGGCCTACAGCCTTTGCTATGTAGTTCCAAAGCCAGATGGAACTTTTAAAGTGATAAAACTATTTATTACTAAGAAAACTAGTAAGAAAGTGATTACCTAAACATGTACTACAAGATAAGCATATAAAAACCCCAGTTACTCCATTACATGTGATACAAAATAAACTCGAAAAACCCAGTTGCCCTACTACATATTGAAAACTGACTCAACATGATTTTTCACTCTAAGTGGATTATTTATAGACTCTGGTCACATCACCACATGTCCAATCAGTCTGAGTTCATCAGTACATTTTCCAAAGCAGAGTATTCTTATTTTCCTTCTTTGGCGTGTTTTGGCTTCCTTCAAACATGCGGTCCAAGACATGTTCTTCTTTTCTTATGTTATTCTTCTCAACTTTAGGCTGTAGAAAAACTCCAAGATACAAAACAAAACCAAAAAAAACAAAAACCCAAAACCCATCAGGTCTATTTTCCCAGGCCTTGCTCACAGCCTTTCCAAAAGTATCTGAGTCAAACTAAATAAAAGAAGCTTCAACACAAAGTTTATTTCCCCAAACTCTTTACTCTTTAGACTCTTTTAGCACACATTATCAGCTTATGCATGCTAAGGCTTATGAGTTCACCAGCCCAGGCCAAAGGTCACAGACTGCCTTGACCATCATGACCAGACCCTCATCCTCCTCCAAAAATGACCAAACCTCTGTTTCTCTCTTAAGTCCCTTTTATAGCTTTCCCCTTGTTTTCCTTACTCTTCCAGGAACAGAGTCTTGTCAATCATCTCACTTCACAGAAGCCTTGTTTTTCTTTTCTCCTCCCCTTCTATCCTTCTGAAAGAAAACTAGGAATTCTAATGAAGCCTAGCAGTTACACCTTGGCATAGTCAACCTAAGTTTTTCTCACCTAGGCCTGAAGTAATAAAGTCAAAAAGTCAAATCTCATAATATTGCCAGGTCCTTCTTGAAATTTACAATTCTAAAGCAAAATGGAAGTAATTCCTATTATCAATATATATCATCAACTATGTTAATGGAAGATACCCCTCTAACAGTTTCATTGATAGATTATTTCTGGCAAAAATCCTAATTTGAGATAATTTCTCTAATTTTCATTCTTCTATGTTGTTAAAGGAGAATAGGTGTTTCTCTTGAACCTACTTGTCTGACTGACCTTAGCTCAAAAATAACTCACATGCCAAAGTGACAAGTCTTACGAAGACCTCCTCTAGACATCTTGAGTATGTCTAGACCCTGACTAAATTTGAATCATGAAGAAAATCTTTGGCATACTAAAGCTTATTCCTCCTTTCCTCAGAAGATATTTTGCTAGATAACTGTTTGAATAAGCAATTATGTGGGAGGTGAGGACTAGAGAAGTTGGAAAAGTTCTAGTGATGAATGGTGGTAGTGGTTGTACAGCGGTGTGCATGCCTCTGAACTGTACAATTAAAAATCATTAAAATGAAAAATTCTATGTGTGTATATTTTACCAGAATGAAAGAAAGAGTAGTCGGGTCATATAGAAATAGAGCAGTGACAGCATCAATAACAATGATAACAGTTACTATTTTCAGGGTTTTTTTGTGACAAGTATTGTGCCAACCACTTTACAATGACTGTCTTCTTTTCATACAAAAGAACTTGAAGATTGTGAAAGCCTTAATAAAAAGTCAAGATATTCGCAGCATTAGGTAGCATCTTTCCAGAGCTCTTTATCTAGGTTTATATTCAAGTTAACCACATCATAAGACAGTCCTTTCAACTGTAAGCTCCTCTACCTGCTAATAACAAATGTAGCAAACAACTGAAATGTGTCAAAAAGTTCCCCAAATTCATCTTATCAAATGCCAGAAAATTTGATGCATGCTTTAATATTTTAACAACAAAGAAACATGCTCTTATTTCTAACAGTTTTATAGTTCAGTTGTGTAATTATGTACAGGGACAGTATTTTTTTTTTTTTTTTGAAAGGTGGTTAACAGGACATTGCCCTACTCTGATGAAGGAATGTCACTTTTTTCTTCAACTGTGAGCTACTGGTTGCAGAGGTACTACCTTCCTGGTCATTTTTCAACTTAATATATAATAGGTTCTCAATAAAATTTTTGTTGTAAAGAGCAGTGGTGTTGCTGACAGTGTAAGTTTTCCAAACAATTAGGGAGTTTCATTCTGTTAAAGTTGAATTAATTTATCTCCTGGAACTGAAGTTCTAGTAGACATATTAACTGTAAATCTCAACCTGAAGTGATTTTGCTCCCTGGAAACCTTTGAGAATGTTTGGATACTTAGAACGTTTGGATACTTAGTTGGTTGTATAGCCGGGCATGGTGGTGCATACCCTAATCCCATTCTATGAAGGGAGGCCGGAACTGGGAATCACTTGAGTCCACAGGTTCGAGACCTGCCGAGGGCAACTTAGTGAGACCTAGACAGAAAAAATAGCTGGGTTTGGTGACACATGCCTGTAACCCCAGCTACCTGGGAGGCTGAAGATGGGGATCGCTTCAGTCTGTGGTACCCCGTGCAACATGAATCTGTGGTTCCCTGGGCAACATAGTGAGACCTAGCTTCAAAAAAAAAAGGGGGGGGGCAGGGGATGTACAGTTTCTACCTTGTCTCTGTAGGCTGGAGATGATGGGAATATATGAAGGGTATTAGAAAATGCCACTCCAAATATGTGCTGTGGCATAAGAACTGTTTTGATCTGATTATTTGGAGACACTACCAAATCAGCACAGGAGAATCTTTACAAACAGAGTAGAAGTTCCCTTTTGTAAAAAACTTACATTTAGAAGTGAATCTCTATCAGGAAGAAGGCTGTTACCGCAGATCACTTTTTTTTTCTCCTCTGAGTGACTTATCTTCATGACAGGGCAACATTTCTTTACCAAACATCTTGTCTCACCTTCTTATATCTGCTTCCCCCTCTTTGAAATTCCAGATTCATCACCCTTTCCTTAGTTTTGGAGACTGCATAAACTCAATTATCTGGTCTATTTTACTTTGTGGGATCCCATAGATAGGTAGGTAGATAGATAGATAGATAGATAACTCAGAATTATTTTTCTCATTAATTTATTTCTTGTTAAATTAATAGAAGGGTAGAAGAAAACATATCCAACAAAGAAATTTTCTGGCCCTGAGTGTCAGGTGCTAAGGTTGAAAAAATGCTTTAAGGGGTTTTATTCACTCATTCCTTTTGTATGTGTTTATTGTCTGACTCCATCCTCTAATTGAAAGTTGAAAAATAAGCCTGCTTGGCCAAGATCACACAGGAATATGATGTAGACCTAGGAACTGAACTAATGTCTCAGGCAGAGTTCTTCACATGGTTAGAGGTGGTCTCTTTTGGTCCATTAGTGATTCAAATATTATCTTTGTGGTTATGGTGAGTAACTTCTGCCAAGACTGATAGGACACTGAGCCTGTGCCTGGCGCCTGGTGCTGATGGAAAGAGCAGTGATCTAAAACAGTTTGTTCAGGCTGCTGAAAGCTCCTAGACTTGGGCTTTGTGGGCTCTTGCTGATTTGATGGAGGCAGGGACCATTTCCCGACTTCTGTGGATGCCACACTTCACTGCTGGGCTATCCGTTTTTGCTGAACTGTAACATCTCAGCCACCCTGTTTCCACAGTTCCTCTAGAAGCCATATTATAGACTTTGTTGGAAGGATTATCATATTCTCACAACACTGTATTTGTAGTAGGCTTAGGACTATTCAGATTGAACATTGGTAGTTGTTAAAATGATCTGCTTTTCAATGCATATCACATTCTCTCCTTGGCTTTCCTCTATAGGAATGACTCCTTTCTGCTCTCAGAATCGGGTCTTTCAGTGTGCACAGAACGTTCAGTTGAGCATGACAGTTGTATATAATTCTCAAGATGGTAGAGTTGATGGATTTCAATCAGGTGAATGCAGTTTAATGCAAATACTCCTTTAACTGGGGCTCATAAACTGGACTATGCAATATTATGGCCCTAAATATTAGTTCTTTGGTCCTGGCTTACATAAATGACTTTGCTTTGGGATTGGGTTAGGGAAAAATCAATAAAAAGCAGCTGGAAATGCAGAAAGGAACTGTGTACTTACACTCCATCTTCACATACGCTGCTCCCATCCGGTACCACCTCATGCTGATCTTTTTTAAATTTTTTGCAGCTCATCTTTTTCTTTTATCACATTTAGGGCTTCACAGTGATATGAAAAGTCACACTGGCTCCTCCATCCATTAAATAGGAAATACATACGAACAAATAGAAGAATTGCACCATATAATATAGCTGGAATACAGTGTTATCATCATCCCACTCTGAGCATTTCTCAGAATGGTTTATGTCCCAGCAGTTAATCATTTGCTATTGTTGGTGTACCAACACAATGCTATTAGCAACACAGAATTCTCAGGCTTTCTGTTTAGATTGTCTTCATGTAAGCTAGCGCGAATTTAGATATTTGTAAATGGGGTATGAACAGTGGCCTTTCTTCAGAATATAAAATTCAGATAAAAGTAACTGGTCATGGCCCAACTCTTGTTTATTAATTAAGTCTTTAGACTGTGGCACCAGTTTTGGAGGCTGTGTCTCATGCAAAGAGGAGCACTAATTAAACTCTGCATTTTCTGTAATAATGGGGCAATGATTTGGACAATGTGGCTTATGCATACAATGCATCCAGCTCATAATGTGGTTTATTAACAAGGAGGCTCTGAATGTGTAATGGGAGAGTGATACAGCTGTGAAAGGGTGGCATAAATAATGTTCTAGGCTAGACAGTAGCAATGGCAATATGCTGCATGCTGTTAACCTCAAAAAATCTCCAAACAGCTTGTGTGTGTATATATATATATTTATATTTGCTGACCATTTCTTCATACAAAGGAAGCCAAGTGACCTAAGAAAAACTAATCAGTATTTCTTTTTTCCTATTCTTTTAACAGTTTCATAGGCTTTAAAGATAATAGACCTTTGCACCTGTATGGATTTTTTCCCCTTAGTTTTTCCCAGGAATGGTCATCATTTTTATCTTTAGCATCATGGATTGCTTATCATGATAATTGTGAGAATCACAATAAGCTATTATTTATTTCTACTTTAATTTTCTATTCTAATTTTTTAATAATAATGTACATATCATAATATTAATTTTTTTTAAAATGTGCAACTTAATGGCTTTACATTCATAAAGTGATTGTACTAGTTGTCCTTTCCTCCTACTAGGACTGGCGACACTGATCCTGCTTCTGTCTTGATGTATTTGACTATTTGGTCGCCTGTAAATGAAATCATACAAAAAGTGACCCTTTGGAATTGATTACTGTCACTTAACTTACTGCTTTTAAGGTCCATCTTTGTTGTAGACGATATTAGTATGTTTTTTATTACTGAAAACTATCCCATTATATGAATGTACTATACATTGTTTTTTCATTCATCAATAGCTGGATGTTTGAATTGTTTCTACATTGGACTATTATGAATGATGATGCTATGAGCATTTTTACACATCTGTTTGTGTGTACTTACATGTATTTGTTCCTTGTGGGGTATAAAACTTGAAGTAAAATTGCATGGTCATACAGTTATGCTGTTATATTTATCCTTTTGAGGTTCTTTCAAACTTTTACCCAAACACCATCTTACAATCTTATATTTTTGTTGGCACTAGATATCAAATTTCTTTACATCCTAGGAAACACTTGTTTTATCTATCTTTCTGGCTTTCAGTCATCCTAGTGGGTGTGAAGTGGTATCTCATTGTAGAGTTGATTTGCATTTCTCTATTGACTGTTGATGTTGAACATCTTTTCATATGCTTATTGACCATTTGTATATCTCTTTGCTGGACTGTCATTTTTAATGGCTATTTTATAAGTATGAAACCAAAGGCACTGAAAGAAAATTGAGATTTACTAGTGACATTATATGAATAGGCCACAATTATTGGAATTTAAGTTTATTGACAGAAAATGTAGAGGTTCGTAATCTAATAATAAAATAAACCGTATGTTGTTTGCCTTTAGTTATGCCTTTTTAATTTGCATCTAATAGAAACTTAGTTCTATCAGTGACATCAAGAAAATAAGGGGATTTTAGCTTACAAATCTGAAAAGTTAAGAGCTATTTTGTCTTTGGAATTGGCTGAGTCAGTTGTTCAAAGTTGCTGGATGAGATGCTAAAGATGACATCAAAATGGTTTCTCTTGTCCCTTTGTTTGACTTCTAAGAGGTTAGTGTCAAGCATATGTACAGTCTTTGTGATAGTTACTATGGACACCAGAAGTTCAAAGTTTTATTTCTCACCATTTCATCATGTCAGCAAGATTTCCTTTTTAAGTACTCCCTTTTCATAATAGGTTTTGTTGGAACTTCAGGATTGAAAAGTATTGAACTAACTTGAATCAATGATTAATTTCCTTAATCATTTATCAAATGAAATATATTGACCTGTCACTTGTCTGCTCTTAGGGTAGGGGGGTGAAGTTAGCTCCTTCTATACCATCTGTCTGGAGAAAATGAAGAATGGAGAAAGGTCCCCTGAAGAGTCAGGTTGCTCATACCACCAAACCAAGGAATGTTTGGTGGGCAAGCAAAATGACACAGGTTCACTGTATTATTCAGTCTTTACCTTGAGTCTTGCTTTACCATTTTCTGGATTCTTATTGTCCGCAGCCTTAGTTTAAAAGACCGAGTCTCTGTAAAAGAAATTTTTGGTTTCTTACAAGTGAAAGGTTAATCATTCAATCCACAGTTATTTTTTCTCGAATTGAGGGATCATTTGTTTTAATAAATATTAATATGTTTTCTGTCATTAGAAGTAATTAGCTTTTCATCATAATTCTTGATGTTAGTCATTCTGTGTCTCAGTTGCTCCAATTGCTTTGGTTCAATGTTTGAGAAATAAACCAACCTCTTGACTATAGATGTTAATATAGTTATCAAATTACTTATTTAAATTAACAACATATGTGAAACATTTACATTTTATATATTTCAGGGTGTTTTGCAAGGAACAACAAAAGCAGTCTCATCATATAGTATAGCTTTTATACAGAATTAAATTTTAAAGGGTAAGGTAAATGTGGCATAGCCATAGTAGAATTTTTTTCTTCTTTAGCCCTTAATTCCTCTTAACTCAGATATCTAACTTAGTCCATTCTAAGTCATTCCATTTCTAAAATATAGAGAAAGTTGTGAAGGAGCAGAAATTATATATTAATTATGTCTCTCCTTTTTTGCACACAAAAATGAATATGAATCTCAACGATATGATAAGATTTTCTACATCCGTATCAACTCTGTTTCTCAGACAGGATTCATCTAGAATGTTGTTAAAATGTTTTTAAAGTTATATTCAAACTCAATGCAAAGGAATCCTATGATCATTTAATGATGTCTCTTACAGACATGAAAGAAACTTTTATCATGCATTTTCCCTCCCCACTAACATCTTGAAACAAATTTCCAAAACCATGTATTTGTAGATTTGGGACAGTCAATGATTCTGATCAACAGATGACTTCTTTTATTACCCAGAAAAACTGTTTTCTTTTGTCTATACAGGCAAGTATATGGATTCTCAAGATTGCCTTAACTATGGATATTTTACTTAGATTTACTATTTGGATTCAGAAGTGCAACAAGTATATAATAAAAATTGTTAGCCAAGCAACATTAGACAAATAGATTATTCACCTAAAGTATGCACCTAAACTCTGCACAGTGGATAACACTTTACAATGTGCTTAGGGGGTAGGAAGGTGGTGGAGACAGGGTTCCTAGCTTTAGAAATTTGTACTTTAGGTATAATTAGAGAAGAAGATGGAGGATTTACAAATATAGTACAAAGTCTACAAAAGAAATCATAAGAAATAAAGGACAGAGTGATCCAGGGAAGATTGTGTGTAATAAGTGCTTTCTTGAGTAAATCTTAAAAAAAAAAAAGTGATGAACGTTGATTGGTAGGAAGGGGTGGGGAGTACTGATAAAATAAAGGTAGGGACTAAAGAATGGCATAACTCAGAGGTCTCAATCTATAAGCTCACTTGCAAAAGACAAAAACCAGATGTATATAACACAAGAATAGAGAAATAGAATATATTGGGAAAATGGAAGTGTGTGCAAAATTTAGAAAATAGAAAATATTGAAACAACATAAAATTTAGGTTTTCTTATGAAAATTGGAAACCTGACAACATTGGGCATAAATTCTTAAATAGCAGGGCATAAATTCTTAAATGGAAGTATGTAGCAATTGCCACAGTACTAAGTTTGCCACAGTCTCCACATCTCCCTGCAATCTCACTGAGATCAAAGTTCAGTTGCCATCTAGCATCATGAGTGCGTTACTGAGACTATTAGACTATATTAAATCAATCTATATCTATATAAAGATATGTCCAACAAAATTTGCAAGTGAAAATATATTTTGAGAAGACAGTTGCAAAAAAAGTGATGATAGATTATGTTGATATTCAATCAGGTTTACTGATGTCTATTTTTCATATGACTAGATTGCTTTACTCATTTGTTTATATTACTTACCAGTGAAATAGATATTTGTGTCTTCATTCCTCCTGGGATTACTAGGAAAAAAACAGATAGAGTTTAGGGAGAAGTGTACAGAGAATAGTAGAGAATTCCCATCTGACTAGAATAGAAATCTTTTTTTTTTAATGATATTTTATTTGTCAAGACTTTAGGGAATGGCTTAAATGGCAAACTGAATAGTTTTGATATATCAAAAAGGGTGGGCATTAAGGGTCAGAAGTACCGTTAGTATAAATGAGCATTAATGAGCATTTGAAAAAAGGAATTAATGTGGGTTTGCCAAAAATGAAATGACCAGACTAATCTTCCTTTTTATGACAGGTTTACTGGATTAGAAGATAAAGTCAAGTTTACAAAATAGTATATTTCAGAAATGTATCAGTATCTCAAGATATTTGTGGTCAAGCCTCAGAAATATGACATGGTTGATAGCACAATCATGAATTTAGAGCTGATGGGAGAATTTTTAAGTTGTCTAGAGAATGTTAAAGGTTTGTCACAAGGTTTAGACTGTTTTGGAAAGCAAAGTTGAGGTTTCCCTCTCTCTTTGGTTATGCACATGTCTCCTTTTTAATTACTGTTTTATTAATCAAATAATTTGATACAGTTTCACATTATAAAATAAATTTGGACAATATCTTAGTATGGGATAAATATTCTTTGACTTCCTGGATAAACCTTATTCCTTGGAATCAAATAGTAAGTTATCTTTGCTTTCCTATAATGGAACTTCTGCCTAATTCACATTTTATGTTGATATAGTTTTCTGACCATGCAAACTATATAACAGCATCACAATAGAGTCACTATCTGCCTCTATTGCTGTTAGCTGGATTAGTCTTATCATAATTATGTCTTTGCCATAGTTGGTCTAGCTCTTCTATCTCTTTCTTGTTTATCTCTGTTAAAATATATAAAAATGTATTAAATAGTTCAATACACTGGATTCTCTGGAGGGATGAGCCCTATATTAAATTGTAGTTTCCTAAATATAGGGAGAGAGTAGAGGGATTTGAAACAATTCTGATGCTGAGTTTTTATTGTATTGTGAGTTTTCCTTCAGCACCTTAAGGATCCGTCTCTCTCAATATGGATAGAAGAGTGGAAACTGAAAGGGATATTGTTTTCTACATTTTCTATAATGGATTTTATTTAAGAATGATAAAGCAATACTTGCTAAGCCCAGACCAGTTCCAAAACAATGCTGAAAATCCCAGAGGAGATGCAGGGATGTTTCTGTGTTGGGAGGAAATAAACTTCAAAATGTTATTTCGTATATAAACTTATTATAAGTATATTGAAGACAGTCCTGCCTACTATAAAAAAAGACTGAACTTAGAGCTGATCTAGCCATGCTTAACCCTTATATGTCTGGTTGATTCTCTTCTTAAACAAAAATCAAGACATGATGAAGAAAACAAAGACATACTTCAAGATTCATAACTTCACTTTTGTTTCTTAAATCAGTCAATCTGCTACCATGTCCTTTTCCCTCTATACAAAATGGGAATAGTAGAAGTACCTACCTAATACACTTTGAATTAAGGAAATTCAAATTAGTTCCATCTTTTTGGTGTTTGGAGAAGGCATTTGTATGTGAAACTTGATTAGTATATTTATTATTAAGGATTCAGCTGGAATAAGGAAAGAGAATTAACTTAAAGTGAGGATTTAACTACCAGATATTGAAGTATAGCAACAAAATAGCTTAGTGAAAGAAAAAGTTTCAAAGATTTGAGAAAATTTTCAAGATCAATTTGCTTTATAGGTTCAGTCTTTTCAAATTTACTCTTACTTATATTTTCCCTAGAGACAAACAAGGAAAAGTTAGTTTTGAAATTTGATATTATTATATTAGTGGTTAATGCATTCCTAAATCTCAGATTGAAAATAATAGATTTAATATCTGGCTTTCTAATCTAGTTCTAATTGACTTATTTCATCAATCAGCTAGTCACTAATGTAATTTTTGGAGTCTTGACAGCACCTTTTCAGCCATCAGATCAATCTTGAATGGTATCTTGAACTATAAGACTTTTAGCCCTTTACTGGGTAAGAAAAGAAGATTGTACTTTGTCATCCACAACTTGACCAGAATTAGAAAGGTCAGTCACTGGTGTTGGATTTTGGCTAATTTATTTTCAGATATTTTACATATATGCTTACTTGTTATTTTTCAGAAATTATCAAATATATCTTGACCCCTGCTTTCAAGTGATGCTCTTTCCCTCAATGTGTTATCCTTTTTTCCTATTAGCTTTGTGATCCAAGTTAAATTCATTTACATTAATTTACAATTTGAGTTATGCCAGCCAAGGACCAATCTTGCAAGCAGACCTTTCTAACAATAGGCTCTCTTGGGCCTTCTTTGTTAACTTTCTATACAATTAATAGAATAATGCTAGATTCCAAGTTTTCACATGATCTATAACAAACCTATATGCATAGAAAATATTAGGGAAAGAAGTCAGTGTGCTCTTGGAATAGTGATGCTTTGTACATAACTCTCAACTCAATGCATATTCATCTCTTATGAGGAAGAAGAGTTTAGAGGCCAGTTGGCACTCTGAATTCATTTTTTTTCTCTTGGATGCCCAGAAATAGGTGAACTAAAACCTTAAAGCAATAGTTTGCAACAGAATTGTTTTGTCCCTTTAGAGACATTTCAACATGTTTACAGACATTTTTAGCATTCACAACTGGAGGACTGGGCTAGGGTTGCTCCTCACATCTCTGGAATAGAGACTAGGGATGCTGTTAAACATCTCTAGTACTAGCACAGAGCAACTAAGAACACAACAAACAATTACTTTTTACAACAAAGAATTACCTGGGCCAAAATGTGAGCAGTGCCAAAACTGAGAAACTATGCCTTAAAAGTTATTTGCAGGGGATAGCATAGCTTAAGATAGTTCACTATAAATTTGTAGGGTAAAGTGAAATAAATAATTAGACAATCATTTCATTATTTAGCCCAACCCAATCCCCACTCCCCCCCCTTTTTTTTTTGTATCTTGAGATGTATGACCTAAATATTATACAGTTTTCCTCTATTCCACATCTTTTGATAAAGAATACTATGGGTCAGGGGAAGAAGTCACCCCCCTTTTTGAGTATAATGACACAATTTTGGGGTTGCCTCAGTTGCCTCAGTCACTGACTCTGAAGGAATGTGTGAGAAGTACCAGCCTTCATATTTTCATTGTTGAATTCTTAATAGTTGACTATCATCTATGAGCCCTTCCTATTTGCCACTGCTGCTTAAAGCCTCTTTTCCTTCCTTCTCTTTTCATAATATCTTTTGAAGTGGACGCTAATGTGAATTTTGGTGCTCTCCAACTCCTAACTGGTATGTCTACTGCCATCAGATTGAATTAATTTGAACTATTAAACATGAAGTACATATTACCATGGAACTTATTCCAGATGTATTATTGTTAGTTTAATTGTTATGGCTAATCATTGATTGTGGTTTTTCTGGGTTCTTGAAATAATAATACTCTTTTTATAGTGCCTTTCATTTGAGAATCTTGAAAAGCCTGCATCCTGGAATCACTTATTGTAAAATTGTCATTATCTGTGTATTCTCATTTGGCTGAAGTTTGGGGAGTAATGTGCCAGCACATGACTTAAAAAGCCAAGAAAAATTTATATTCATGAATCACATTTTTCTCTTTTGCAATTTACCAGCATGCAGAAACAGGAGGAGGGGAAACTTAGCCCATAAGATATTATTTCGAGAGAGCAATCCTGTGTATTTTATAATAATTCTGAGGCCTTTTTGCTGGCTTGGTATCAGTTCTGACTTGGTAGCTTTTAATTTTAAGTGGTTTTCAGGTTGTTGTAGCCCCACATTCTGCTTTGTCTACTAAAGTAAGGCATTTTGGGGTGTGTGTGTATGCACACACATGTGCTCACATGTACATATGTGCACTATAAGATTTTAAAAGAGAATTTCCTTTTAATATTCCTTATTGCTTATTTCAAATTTTAAAAATGAGTATAATGGGTTTATTTTTAAACATGCAACTATATACACAGGAGATTGGTCATTAGGATGAGGCAGCCTCTTAAAGTACAGTTTGGTCTCTTGATGCTTCGAATACTTGAATAGTGAGGAGACAGAAAGTCTCTTAGCTCACCTATTGTTGCCTGGCTGATCACTCAGTAGGTCTAACTGTTTTTTCCCCCTTTTCCAGCAATTGAAATTAATTGCTCCTATAAAGCAATTGCTTCAATAAAGCAATTATGGCAGATTTATAATGGAATCTTGATGAGATTTGTTAAATCAACACTTAACCCTAAGGACTGTTTTCATCTCCACATGTTGCTATACCTCTCTCTTGCCCTCTTTCTTCCCAACAGAAGTTCAGGCAACCTGAACTTCCCCAGGAAGGTTTAAATTTGATTTCCATGGTACTTGGAGAGTTTCTACTATCTGCTGTTATCCAGGAACCCATGAAAAATAAATTGGTGGATTTTTGTTACAAGAATTCTTTTTTTTTTTTTTTTTTTTTGGCTTTCCTTGGAATAGGTGAGGCCATGGATACACGCTGTGAATAGAAATGCTTATCCCTTAGCATGCATTCTTTCCTGAAGACTGGGAGTCACAGCATGAAAAAGGGTCAAGGAGTTATTCTCTACCTTGGCTGCACATTCGAACTCCTGTGATATTTAAAAACCCATAGATGCCTGAGTCCTACCCCCAGAGATTCTGATTTAATTTGTCTAAGATATAGCCTGACTATTGAGACTTTAATAATATCCCAGGTGGGCTAACAGTAGCATACAATGAACATCACTTCCTTTCTAGTTTTTAGCAGAACTAATATTCAAAATATTTAACAACTTTTTCAGCATTGTATTTATGTTTTCTACCAGACACTTTGCTTTCCAGTTGTCTATGTGTATGATTGTCACAATAACCAAAGGAATATTTATCAAGCTATACATCAATTTATTCAACAAATATTTATGGGACACAATGTTCCAAATGTGCCTGGCTTCTTGGGGAGGAGTGTCAGGGAAAGATTTCAGGGTTGGTAACATTTGAATTGACATCTACAGACTGAGAAGGAGTTAATGAGGCAAAGAGGGAAGGGAAGACACTTCAGGGAGAGTATTGCTTTTGCAAATTTACTGTATTTGGAAGAAGGATGGCTAATTTAAAAAAACTTAAATATGTGCTTATAGAGCAGAGAAAATCAGAGAATACTTGATACAGGATAAGTATGGGCAGAGACTACACTGGCAGAGGCTACATTGACAGAGGCTTTAGGTCTGGTAAAGCCTTTTAGTCTTTGTTTTGAAACTAAAATGAAGCTTGCATCTCATTTACATTGCTTAGATGTTTGTGTCCTATCCAACACAGATATGAGAAAAGCAAGTATGAATACATTATAATGACTTGGGTAGTTATTATATTACATCTGAAAAGAAATAAGGATGACATGGACTAAGGTGGTGAAGGGAAAGAATGAGGCAGGCATATTTGAATGACAGATAGTCGAAACTCTTAAGACTTGGAGATAGATTCAAAGAGCAATAGAGGAAATAAACTGCCATCTCCCAATTTTACTGTTATTTACTCAGATTACTCCCAATTTTCAGATGCATGGATGAGAATTAGAATAGAGCTTTTTGACTTCGATGTGTGCAAGAATGACCTAACGATGTGGGGTTCTGCCTGATGAGTTCCAAATGATGCTGGGACTGCTGTTCCACAAGACCACATTCTTAAGAATCAAGTTCTTAGGGAAATGAAATAACATACTTAAAACATAGTGAAGTAGAACCTGGACTTAATGTATGTGTGTCTTCCTCTGAAGTCTTTGATCTTAGTCATAAATTCTGTGGTTTCCAGGAGGATGGAGCTGTTGCTCTAAAATGTCAATGGGAATGGATAGAACGGGAGAGGATTATGCGACATGAAGTAAGTTACAGGGAGAAAGAAATACCAGATGACTTCACACATACGTGGAATACAGAGAAACAAAGGACACAACTAAGCCAAAACAAACCCTAGAATCTAACTACAAAATTGAGGCCACCAGATTGGGAAGGTGTGATTTGGGGAGCAAAGGGGGAAGGGGACCCAATTGTCAGCAGGCAAATTAAGGAGTAATTTAGGACCTCCAACCTGTCTGCTTTAAATAGGTTTTGCCATCTGTCATATAAATACAAAATATACTCAATATGTAAGACCTTCACTAGAAAAGAACTCTAATTAGTGTGCAATAGAGAGAAAAAAATGGATATAGCTAAAATAGTTTCCGATTAATCACCCAGAGTTACTCATCCCTTCATGGGTAAATGCTCAGCAAACAGGGTTGGCCCAAAGTGGGACTACTGAGGCCTGAAAGCTTGCCACAGGTCTAAAACAGCTACTAGCAGTGGAACCATAGGAAAGGGTAGACGTAAACAGGCAAATCTAGAAGGAAAAGAACAAAAGAAAATATAACTCAAGATAAAGGCTGCCCCTGTCAGCCTCCTCACAGGTCTCTCACCCCATCTCTGTCTTTTACCATATCCCCCAACTTCCTGGTGTAAGCCAATGGCCAAGAGGAAAACACTGCTTCTTCTTCACATGACTCTCTGCTCCACTTGCCTCCTCAAGTTCTTCCCCTAGTCTTCTTTCTTTTTTTCAAATCCTTTTCCCAGGTTTTTTGTAAGCTCTTAATGTTCAGCTCCACCCTACCTTGGGTTGGACGGGAACTTGGAACCTTTTCTTTTTATGGCTATCATACTGGTGGATGATTTAGGTTTCTTTAATGGTAAGAGTGATGTGGTACTATACATTTAAAGAGGTGTGGTCCTATACTTCTAAATTATATACAATGTAATAAACCAATGTGGATTACATAATATTTCTATAAAAATAGAAAAATTGTGTATACTTGAAAAAAGGTCAGTTGGAGACAATCTGGGTTTTTTTTCTCTATTTAATTGAGTGCTATTAAAAATGTTTCAGCAGATAGGGGTTCAGACAGACAGCTTTTATTATGGTTTCTGTGTGTATTTCCTATAATATTAATTTTTTTCTTTTTTACATGTATATTAGTTCAAATTGAACTGTAGTTAACACAAAAGTAGGTTCCAGGCTTCATAAGTAAGTAACACGTATATAATGAGGGAAATAATTGGTTTTTATTTAGTTCTTCCTGCCCAGTCACACCAAGCACTTTCCTAATAAGCATCACTTTTTTTTCAGAGGAGCAAGTAAGAAGGCTAAAGAGAGAGGTTAAAGGACCTGATGCATGGGGGCTGATTGCGGGCTATGTCATCATTATATAATTCTGTGGGATCCACTATCTCTACCATTGTTCAGATACACACCTGAACTTTCGCTTGAATTACTTGATCTGTCTCTATCGGTATTTCCCCAAATGTGTCTTAGGGACTGCTAACCTAACAAGAAACTAAATTAAAACTATAAAGTCCAGTGTTTGAACTATATTGTCTGTTTTATCTCCTTCTGGAAAAGGTTAACATCAACATGAAAATACCTGACAAGTCCCGCTGTTAACTGTATAAGGTAGTGATTTTTAACACTAATTCAACCTTAAATTTACCCCAACTTTTTTCTCCTTCCCAATCCTTTACATTCTGTTAAAAAGTTGTTTTGTCTGGGAGAGTTTATAAAATGCTAGTCTGTACGCACAGATAACTACAGACTTTGCAGTTATCAATATCAATTGCTTGGAACTGTGTTATTTTCTGGAGTGACTTGCAGATTTGGTGTTTTGACATGTAGGGCAACAGTGTAACCTAGATTTATATGTTGCCTAGACTTTAATCAGTTGACTTTATAACTGTGAAAACTGTTTGTTTCTAATTTGATGGATCCTTGGAAGGAAAATCACGGAACTATCTGCATGTTTTTCTGTTATCTAGAAGGGGTGAGATCTTTGTTTCCTTGTCATTATTTTAGCAGTCATAGAATCTTCCTTCCACTCTATGTCATGTATGTCGGGAATAGGACCATGTCTTTTTTTTTTTTTTTACATTAATTACATAACATGAAACTTTTAATGTTTTTAAAAATCAGAGTTAACTTGGTAATTTGAAAATAAGCTAACTTTGTCTTTGACACTCAGGATATAAGATCTTATATAAAATGAAAGAAATAATTAATCATATGTATAGTAGGCATAAATTACAAAAGCAAAAAATCTGGTTAATCAGTTTCAAAGATGTTGTTATAATGGCATGATTAGTTTGCGATCTAGTACAAAAAAAGAGAGTGAGAGAATGAAAACAAATATAATAAATAACAGGAAATTTGAGTGTTGAATTATGTATGCTAGTGGATATTTTAGAAGATGAATTTAAACTGAATAGAGTCTGTCTAAATGACAACAGAATTTCTTTAGCAATGTGTCTGTTTTCTTCAACTTTCATGGAAATGGTTTCTTATAGGTAGCTGTAGTATTTTTAGTCCACAAATAACCTCATGTTTTGGTAGGCAGCAGTATTAATTATAAGGCTCATATAAGTATGTATATATATATATATATACATATATATGTATGCATGTATGTATATATGCATGTATGTATGTCCAGGATTCTACCTAAGAGATTCTGACTTGTTAAGTTTAGAATGACACTTAGAAATCTAAACAATTTTAAGTGCAGTAAAGTTTGACAATACCTGCTCTGGATTACCCTAAAGTTTTAGAATATACAGTAATCAGGACAGTTATCAAAAATGTAAATTCTAAACCACACCTTTCTACAACTATACACTTTTGTACAAGATGTGTTATGTATAACCTGTGCCCTGCCTCAGCCTCAAATATTCTATGCTATTATGCCCATGATTGGATTCAAGAATGTGTGTTTTTAGTAAGTACTCCACATGATTCTGTTACAAGTGGTTCAAGACTTGAGACTACTATCTAGAAATACAATTAAAATTGATAGATTTATGAATGATCCATTACGTGGGCCACATATACTCATTCAAACTTTGGTACATTGTTTTGTTTGACAATGTCTTTCCATGAGGTTATGAAGACTTGGGTGCTCCCAAATTGTAGACACATCACAGTTTCCAAGGATCTCCTTGTATGTCTTCGCTATAGATAAGTGAAAGCATTTGTTATGTACTTCTAGATCTGAAACTAGCACAAGAAGCACAAAGTATAAAGGTCTAAGCATGTGAACAGGTCAAATAGGTTTTCTTCAGGCTTGATTCCATGGAAGAGGCATAGACTGCTGCACATGTGAGTGTGATCTTGGGTGGTTGACTGAGTGACTTTGAATACAAATGATAGAATACTGAACAATGCAGAAAAATGAGAATCTGCCATCTGATGCTCATGAAGTAGCATGTGCAGAGAGTGAGCTATAATGTGGTGATGAAAACTTTTCTCTTTGTCCCCAACAAAGTGCTTCTGTTTTGCTCAGACCCAGATTAAAAAATTTGAATATAGAATTGCTGTTCTCCGAGCATGGTTCATTGAGCCCTGGGGTCCTCTTAGACCATTTGAGGGAGTCTGAAAATCAAAACTGTGATACCAAGTTGTGGTGTTGTGTTTTTTCCCCTCCTTTGCTTTTGTACTAAACATTTGCACTGATGGTGCAGAAGCAAAGGTGAATAAAACTATTAACACTATAGCATGAATCAAGGTAGTGGCACCAAACTTTCCTATTGGTCTTTCATCCTTTACCACCATGAGCTATGGTTTGAAAGAAAAAATCAGTAGCATTGAAGAATGCCCTTTATGAAACAGTAAAAATTATTAATTGAATTAAATTTTGTCTCTTGGGTACATATTCTTTTTTTAGTGTTCCATATACTGAACCAGGAAACCACATAAAGAATGGCTGCTGCATACTGAAATATACTTGTTTGAGAAAAGCACTTGTACTACTCTTCCATGTGAGCTGAACTAGCTGCTTTTATATGGAATACTGTTTTCACTTGAAGGAAAGATTGACAGATGAAATGTAGTTATTCTGATTCTACATTTGATAGATTTTTTTCCCAGAAATGCATGAGGTAAGCCTGTCAGTTAAATAAATCATTGGACAGAACTTGCTGCCAATGATAAAAATTTTCAATCAAATATTAAAAGCTTTGACAAGTTGAGTCTGCCACAATGAGCCTGACAACTTCCCAATACTTAAAGACTTTTCTGTATAAGTACCGCACCCTAACCGATTGCGCCACTGGAGCTCCTTAAAGACTTTTCTGATGAGATTGATAGTGGTATTAGCAAATGTGATTCATTTTTATATCTTGTAATGAAATGTGTCAACATTTGGAAGATCTGCATAATTCAGTGAGCCAATATTTTCGACCAGAGCAATGTGTGATTTTGCAAAATTTTGCATGGGAAAGGATTCATTCAAAGAGTAATGTAGACCATGGGTTTTCACATAATAGAACACTAAAAGTTTGTTGAGATGTGTTCAGATTCTACACTGCAATTACCTAGTAAAGAAACTGCCATTTGTCAAGTGTTGGTACGTTAAAAAATATCCACACTATTTGCCAAGATCGGGCACGTTCAGGGTGGTATGGCCATTATCCACACTATTTGAAAGGGCAATTGAAAAACTAGATTTTCTTGACATACATCAAATAAAATAATAAATAACAACACTGCAGAGCAGATTTGACACTCTGTTGTCCATTTTCTATTATGCCAAACATAAGATTTTCAAAATTGTGAAGCAATGCAGCTGTAATTACTAGGTCTTTTTTGGTGTGTTTTGAAAAAAATATATGTTAAGTGCAATATGCTTGTTACTTTAAAGTGAATTAATAGGGTTTTGAAAGTTTTCTGTTTTAGTTTGTAATATAGTAAATATCCATAGATATGACTTAGGAAGCAAAAATTTCATGGTTTTTGTTACTGCTTAATATTTTGAATGGGTCTGGAGACCGAAATGTTTAAGCCCTGTTGATTTAGAGAAACATTTACTAAAGATGTTCCACAGAATGTTCTCCCTTGAGATGCTAGGCAAAAACCCAACTCAAAAAAAAAAAAGAAAGAAAGAAAGAAAAAAGAAAAGGCAGCATAAACAGGAAGAATTGGATAGTTAAATAAGCTTGGAAATGCTAACTAGCTGCAGCCCTCAATAGAAATTCACAGCTTGAATAGCACTTTAAAGGCAGGACTGGAACTTTGTTTAGCTTACTCTTTTCTAAATGTGCTTAATTCTGAAGATAAATTTTCATGGAATAAGCTTTGAGAAATGTTATTCCCTTGTCAACAGTGAGATTATTTTTAATATTTTTCAATATGATAGGTTAAAAAAGCAAAATGCCATTTTTCATTGGCTTTTAAAATCTGGAGTTTTAATTTGAGTTAATTGTGTTTTTCATTAGAACAGTTTACAGATAGTAACTTCTCTATTCATTCCATCAGGGAGGTAAGGTTTGGCTACTAATGAACATGTTTTTACTACATTTTGTCTTTTTAGTGATATAAACTTGAATTGTTTACTCAGTATGAAAAGACAGGAATTTAATGCAAATCCATGATGGTAAGAACACATGTTTAATGGATTTGTAAAGTGGATCTTTAAGACAGAAAGTAATTAACTCATTGCACAGTCTCTGTTACATGAAATGCATGTTGTTTTGGTAAGATCTGATTCTTCCTTTTTGAGTCAATGGTTACTCAGCCATATATGTTACCTGATTTGAATATCTCAAAGGAGATACCTGTTATCAAGTCTGTGTAAATAAGCAGTTTTATCACCAGTCTCTTAGTAAATGATAGTTCACAGAAATTCTACTTTAAGAATTGGTTTAGATTGCAATTCCTTTGTTGCTAGGATAAACTTAAACTTGAAAGTAAGCCATGTTAAGAACAGCTATCTTTCCTGGGTTCCTAGTCTAAGGATTAAACAGAATGCAATTTTTAAAAGTATTTATAAAAATTCTCAGTAGCATTATTTTTAATAACCAAAATTGAAAACAGGAAAAGTATTGATAAATGTGGACACAATAAAAAAACTTTAGTACATTTATAAGCAAAATGTTTTACACTTATTGAAAGTCTGGTTTTCAAGACTATTTAAAGATATTTGATAATATTCCCAACTTGGTATCAATGAGCAGAATAAAAACATCAGGATATATATTGTCATGTTGTGTTTCTAAATAACTTCTAACATCATCTTTAGGCATGCTTCTTTACCTGTACTCTTGCCAACTCTAGGTGTTAGTTAAATGATATTTTCCAATTTGATGGGATCAAATGATATGTCATTCTTGTATTAAAGAATTCAACAGGAAACACAAAGAGCAGTAATTGGCATTTCCAGAATAGACTTAATTGTAATTGCTTCCTTGTAGACAGAAGTTTGGGTTTTATATATATGGGTTAACTGATTAGTTTTTAGGTTTTATTAACTATAGATGGGCTAACTGATTACTTGACATCTGGGAGAAATTTCTAGAATCCAGAGAGATGATTTGAGTCAAACTAAAAATTACCAAGAAAATCTGTTGTAGTCAAACAGCCATTTATAATTTGTTCTTGGATAAATTAAATACATGCTATGTGAAGGTCATCTCCATCCATGTGTAAAACGTTTTTATAAACATTTAAAGAGATTGAGAGGCAGCAAGAGACTGTATGTCTGTCAACTTCCTGTGTGTCAGAGGCTTTATCATTATAAAGTTACAGTACATCATAGAATTGTCTGTCAAGTGATTAAAATTGTCACCATGGTTTCCATTTTTTAATATCCTTTACTTAAACCACATATGCGAAAGATTTTCAGAAAGCCTATGGACTTTTTGGAACTTTTTTCCTGTTTTCATTCCCTGTTATTCACCACAGATATCCCAGTCATGCCTACAGGAATCTTTTGTCATAGTCACATTTCAACTGGGTAGAATATTGAAGGCAATGTCAAAAATGTAGTCATGTGAAAAGAATCAGAAGAGAATATTGTTATTCAGAGTTTGCTTCCGGTTTGGGCTCCTGTCTGCATGGAGCAGGATGGATGTCTAATTTCAGCAGTGCAATTAATTCTTGGACAAGATGAGAAAGGATGTAACTGCACATTTGCATAGACTTGGATGTTGCTTCACATTCATGTACTTATTTTCTTTGTAATTTCATCTGAAAGTATTTTTTGAGGACTTTTTGTTGTTGATTTTTTTTTATCTTTTGAATGATGAAACTGGACAAAAACAGAATTCAGCAAAATGTAAATGAATCAGAGCAAATGGGATGTAAGAATATATTGTGCATCTCTGGAATGAAAATAGACATATTTGTTCTTTTTCTGAGGAGATTTATAAAACTTTCCTTGGTGTGTCAAACATTTGTTTTACATTCTCTGTTCCCAGACATTTAAATGGTGACAAAATGCAGTTTTAAAATGATGAGATTATTATTGTGCATTCTGATAATAAACTAAGTGTTCATTCTAACACATTCTAACCCTGATAATGATCTTTCACTATCACTGTGATTTTTTTTAATATAATGATTACACTTTCAAAGTTTTTACTTTCTGATTTTTTCCTATAGTTTAGTCACATTTTAGAATCATGATGATACACCAGATGGAGATTAAAAAATATTCTGAGTCTTTGAAAAATGACTATTTGTTAAGCAGATGATGTTAGGGCAATCGCCTAATCCATTGCTGAAATATATTTTTGAGACTACTTTCATAGAAACTGCATGCATCCTGTAAATTCTTATATAAAGGAAATACTATATTAGAACTATATTTTATCGTAGAGTGGTTACAATATTAATCAATTCTGGCTTGTACAGGATACTGGGAGATAAGGTCAAGGGTAAATGTGTAGGAAATACATAGGTACTTTCTTAATTGAACTATAGAATATTTATTCTTTCAGTTATTAAGTAGTAAAATCTAACTTTTTGTGTGTATATATATATTCTTTATAAACACAATATTTGCAACTTCATGAATATTTTCTTTAAAGGTTCATATATAATTCCTAGAAACTATGAATTTCAAAAATTTATCTCTTTCTAAGGTATCTGGTGATAGTTCTTTGATCTCTGGAGACCAACATTGATTTTCAAACTTTAACTCAAATGCCATTGACAAGCCAAAATATAATTGGCATGTATCCTTTACTCCTTTCATCTTTCATTTTCCTGTTTTTGTAAATCTTTTATAATTCTTGTAGTATTCAGCCTTTATTTTTACCATTGCTTATGTTAGACGGTAAAGCTCCTCATTTGCCTGTGGTCCCATTTTCTTATCTGCAAAAGAAAAAAAAAAGTTATTGATGACCTTTGACCTTCAATGTCACATCTCTAGAGTTCTGCTTATGTCTCCTTCCTCTTTTATCCTTCATCCATTATAGACATATAAATAAAATATGAAAAAATCTCATGGAAGTAGATTGAAAACTGTAATGCGTATAGAAATATAAACTGTGACAGTAACTGTTAATAATTCTCTGTTGATAATTCTTTTGTCTAAACAAGTTTGCATTTTTCCAGGTATGTTACAGCTTAAGTTTAAAAGGAACAATTTCAACAGTGGACTTCATGCTCAATGTAATGTACAACATGCTTAAGAATTATTCATGGATTGGTCAATGTTAAGCCAGGGATTCTTTAGCTCTTAAATAAAGTTGCAGTCATTTGAAGCTAACTACCTAAACAGCTTGCTTTTAGGCATTTCTGGAGGCTCCAGGGCAGACTGGTATGTGAGTGTTAAGAATGTATTTCCAGTCTTCCTCACAACTTAGCAGTTGATTTTTAATTTTGAGAGTATTATTTTTAAGAAACAATAATAACAAGTTAACACAAAGTGGTCAGTGAACAAAATATGATCCATCACTGAACTGAACCAGTCTGTTCTTCTACTTCATTCCATAGCTATAATGTTGTTGAAGAAACTAAAAAATCTAATTGCAAAAAAGTTCATAGTTGTTTTAATGTCTTTGTGCCTAGGGCAAATTCTTGATCCATGTAACAATAACCCCTTGAAATGCCATTTAGAGTGGAAGTGCTGATACAACACTAATGATTTTAGAGCAAATATGTTATTCTAATTTCCTCCATCTGCTATGAATAAAAGGATATGTGTATGAAGTCTGGGAGAGCTTGAGAAAATTGTTTCTTAGAAAAGTTGGAGATATTTAAAAAAAAACTGTGCAGGTGTGAATAGAGAATAGTTCCTTTTTAAATTGTGTCAAATATTACTGAAATATCAAGAATTTTCCTACATAGTTTTCAGCGATTCCAGGAGAGTATCACATGACTTGAAGACCTCCTCAGTATTATCTTGACACAGTCTTTTTTTTTGAGAGTAGGTCTTGCTATTTTTGCCCGTGGAACTGCAGGCTCACGTTGCCTGAGGTACCAAAGACTCAAGCAATCCTCAGTCTCAGCTTCCCAGGTAGATGGGATTACAGGCGTGTACCACCATGCCCAGCTATATTTTTTTGGAGCTAGGTCTCACTATGTGCCCCCGGCAGGACTGGAACTGCATCCCTGGCATCAACCGCAGCTTCCTAGGCAGTTGCTTACAGACATGTGCCACCATGCCTGGCCTTATCGTGACACAGTCTTAATGACTAAGAATAAACGTTCCCTATGAGTTTATTTGGGACTTTCTCTCAGGGGTAAGAGCAATTTTTATACACTTGACTGTGGAATAGTTCTTTTCTTTCTTTGAGAATTGCCTTTTATTGATTCTATTTACACACAGGAATGTCAAAAGGAAGAGGTACATACTCTTAGTGTTTTGATCAACTTTACAAATCAACTATGGTACAACTAAATCTTTGAAAATGTTCTGTTAACTGTTTACTTGAAAATCTGGAAGAAATGATGATTCTTAATGTACTTACACAGGATCAATATTCACATAAGAAAGAAAGTTGAAAACTTTAGTACTAGTAATAATAGAATAAAGTGGAAGATTGTTAAGGTATACCACTGGAAAATGTATCAGGACAAAATGGTTTTACAGCTAAATTCAATCTAAACAGATATACCTTATGGTTATCAAATAATTCAAGATTATAAAGAGGGAAAGACCTCAATTGATTATATAAATCTAGAGTAAATATTAACACCTGATATAGTACTAAGAATATATTTTAAATATAATTAACACCAATTTAAAGAAATCTACTTATAAAAGTGTAGCACAATATTTGAAATAAGATTAATTTAAAATTATAATATTTCAGAATTTGAAATTTACTTATATCATTAGCCATATCAGCAAACTAAAAGATATGATAATATCAGCACACGCAGCACTACTTTTCTTAGGAAAACATAGCAAATTACTAAAGTGGGTTGCTTCAAACAACAGAAATTTATTCTCTTACAGCTCTAGATGTTAGAGGTCCAAAAACAAGATGCCAATAAAACCATGCTCTCTCTGAAAACTTTAAGGGATGATACTGTCTTACTTCTACCCAGTATCTTGTAGTTGCATGCAGTTCTTAGTATTCTTTGACATATAGACATATTATTTCAATCTCTGCTTCTGTCATCACATAGATTTCTCCCTGTTTGTCTGTATCTGTTTTCTCTTGTCATGAACACCAGTCTTTGAATTGGGTCCCCTCTGATCTATTGTGATCTTAACTTAATTCAACTAATTAAATCTGTAAATAGCTGATTTCATTATAAGGTCACTGAGATTCCAGTTAAAACTAAATTTCTGTATGTGGGATTGGGGAGGACTCTCTTACACCTATTTCACATTTCAAAAATAGTCTGAAAGCACTTATCGCAAATTTCTAGTAATATTGTTAATAAGAAGGAACTTGTTTAAACATGCTACATAATATTTATAAAGATCCAGCATCAAACCTTGCATTAAACAACTAAATATAAAAAACATTCCTATTAAAGTCAGGAAAAGTACAATGGGATATTTATTGTTATTTATCATTCAGTGTGAATCTTCAAGAATATAATCACACAATAAAAGTAAGCAGTATAGTTGTTTGAAAAACTTAATGTTTTCTTTATTTTTATATGACATGGTTATGTTTCCCGAAAACTTAAAAAACTCTCTTTTTTTGATTGTTAAGAAACATGCAAACTGAATGGTCACAAAATTGATATATAAAAAAAAAGCTTCATTATGCCTTCAATTCAATTAAATAGAAATAGAAGTTTCACTTATATAAAAAAATAACATCCTTAGTAAGATATTTGATGAGAAAAGAAATAGTTAAGTCACATTCCTTGACATTTCTTGGTATTAGGAAATGCCATTTCTTCTTAAAATAGCACATATGCTAATATAATTATAGTCAGAATGGTGACTAATTTTTATTTTTTCTCTTCTAGACATTAAGGCTTAACATCAAGTTGGTGTTATTAAAACATGAGAAAAATTAATGATTGAAATAGAAATGAAGTCAGAAACAAATATAAATATGTAATAAAGAACTAAATAGTTGGTAAAAGTTCATTTCAAATTCACAGAAAATGTCTCATAAAAATGGGATTCACATTGGATATTTTATTTTTATTTATTTTATTTATAAAGCACCTTTATTTCCTTTATTGTGATTTTTTAATAGTATCAGTTTTTTTATAATTTTATTTTTTATTAATTCCTTACTTTTCTTACAAGATTGGAAAATGATTGTTGGAATGCCTTCCCCCACCTCTTTAGGCTCCCTATGCTCCCTCAGACCTCTTTCTCCTTGTTTGTTGATCTATGCTACGTCCATCCATTGGTCTCTTCATTGTCTGTGGTGGTGTCCTTTTCCAGGGTGAGGGACTATGTTCATAGGGCATGGCAAACCTTCCTGGTAGGTTTTCAGCCTTAGCTTTGCATTGGGCAGCCAGTCTGTGCTCCCTTGTCTATCAGTGTCTTCTCATTGTTGGCTGTCTTATCCAATCCATTCTCTGTGTCAATTTGCTGTCTTTTCACCTTGTAGTTCTATCCTCTGACTTAAGGGAACTTGCCCCAGCCATTGTCAATAAAGAAGTTTCTTGATGTAGACAGGCATCTGCTAAAGACCTTTGCAGATCATTTCCTCTCCCTCAGTTTGCAGCCTTGCTGTGAGACCAGTGCCCCAGCTTGTGGCCTTCCTCTCCCATGAAATGAGGAGGGGCACTTTCCTCTCTTAGATGGCATATCAGGACTGGGATTTTGGCTCATTCACTCCTGGTGAGGCTGTAGGTGTGATTCCATGATAGGTCATCACCATGGTCACTTCTCCAATTCAGTGTGCAATGGCTTTCTCAGTATTCCCTCTCCTGTGTTCTGCTCCAATGTCTGGGCAGGATCTTTATCTGGTCCCTCACCCATTCTATATCAGTGTTTGTATTACTTGTTCTCTTCTTATTCCTCCTGAGGAGTAAGTAGAGAGTGAAACAGAGAGTGAAACAGAGGGGGTGTTTTAATCCTTCCATTACCCCTTACTCCATTGCACCCCCTCCATCCCCCTTCACCCATCCCACCCCACACCCCACCCACTTGGCCCATGCACCAGCTGCCCTGCCAAATCCAGGCCAGTCCCAAACCCTTCCCCACCTGTCCCAAAAGTGCAGAGATGGTAACATGAGCAGGGCAGGGGGTAGCCTTCCTTTCATCAGATATTTAAAATGTTAAACCCCTATTTCTCACCATAACCAAAAAAATAATAATTATAGATATAAATGTAAATGCTTTAACAATACAAATATTAGAAAATGAGGAGCTGTGTGGGGAGGCTAAAAAAAGACAATGAGGAATGCTTGTACATTGGTGACATAAGTTATGCATCTTATAAAATAAATGGTTCAAGTCTTTATGGTCATAGCATGAAAATATGCTCAACTTCATATCATCATGAATACACAAGTTCAAAACATAATATGAAAATAAAAACTTTTCTATGACTTCATAAATCTGGAAATATCTATCAATTTAATGATGGACCTGCTCTTTGACAATGCCTCTCCACTACTGGGAATCCTAAATCTATTATACAAAAATGTGTTTCTAAGGAATCACATTGTTCAGAGTAGCAAAAACAAGTAAAGCAAGACAAAGCATTAGCCAAAATATGGTTCATTAATAGAGAAATTGTTGGCCTGGACAATCAAGGATAGAGGTGTCTCTTTACATGACAGAGAAGAAGGTGGCCTCATCTTTACTCTGAGAGTTTAGATAAACCTACACCTGAATGATACTCCCTTGCAAACTACATTATTCTACAGTAGTGACTACTTCTTTCATTATGAAAAAGGTCAAAGAATAAATACTCCTAGTGCCTTTACCTAAAATGCTATTAACTAAAAATATGTTTTTTAAAGTGATGATTGACAATAGATTTCCTGAGGCCCATCATGTCTTGAGTATCCTTTAGGTCTCTATAAAAAGGTGACAATTGTCAGAATAGGCCTACTCTGGGTGTATTGAAAAAAAATATATATGACTTTTTTGAGAAGATCTGACACACACACCATGCTAGAGCAAGAAAGTAATAACATCTGAATAATTTGGAAAATATAAAATCACTTAAATGAAAAAGAAAAGAATAGTTTTGTATACGAGCCTGTGATACATATACATAGATATTTTTATAAAGCTGAAAAAATTTGAAGTATAGCCAAGCAATTATTTTTATTTTTTGTTTTGTATTAACTACCATGGGAAAATGGAATTGGCAATAGGGCTGGGGAAAGTTTTGTTTTGTTTGATGGTGTTGTTGGCATGTAACCAAGGGTCATCCAGAGGCCTGCAAATTTGTGCACTTTAAAGGGGTCCAGCCATCTGTACATACACAGGAAAAGCAGATTTATAGTATGAAAAAAACTTCAATAGTATTTGTATGTATAGGGAGAGAAGGAACGAGTGCATACTCTCCCCTCCTAGGCAAATACACAGCCAAACAGTGTCTCCAAAAGGATTGCAGTGACCCAAAAGCTTGTGGCATGTCTAAGGCACCATCTGGCAGGGAAACAGGAAAAAGGGGTTCTGAAGCAGTCCCAGAATGATGGGATAGAAGGACATACCATATCAAGATAAAGACTGCCATTGTCATTGCCATCCCACAAGTGTCTTGCCCACTTTTCTTCCAGGCATCCTTCCTTGTGCCTTTCCCAGAAATACTAGGGTACAAATAGGCCTGCAAAAGCCAGAAAGCATCCTGTTTTATTCTGCAACCTCCTACTTTCCATCTCACATAGCTTCATCTGGTGGCTCAGCTCAGCTCCTCATTAAATGAGGGCAGGAGATACTTTTTAGGGCGATATCTCTATAACAGTGTTGTGCATGTGTTTTTGTTTAATTTTTCAAAAAGAAGCTTATTTGTTAGTAAGTATCTGCAGCTAATTGCTAGATTGTTATGCTAAATATATATAATTTTAAATAATCAAAATATACATTATCTGCATCATTTTTCTTGACTTTACATAAATATGTATTTATCTTAATTTGTCATGGTATTTATTATATTTTAAGATAATTGTTTTATCTGAAAAGACACAAAAGGATAAAATATTTGAATGATAATTCACAATGTAAGAGGTATAAATCATTAAAATATTTCAGGCTTTTTAGTTAGTAATACAATAATGATTAGAACAAAGATTTTCTAGAGACTGATGAGTGTCAAAAAATCTTAATACTCCTCAACTTTCTGCAGGCAGTTTGGCTGTAGGAACCTGAAAACTTTAATGAAACACATACTTTCTTGACCACTCATAATACTTCTAAACAGTGTAAACAGAGCATAAAATTTTCTGGACATTTTTCCTCTGTGGTTTAGTAGGCAAGAGAACAAGTCATCTCCATAGAATTAAACTGTAAACAGATAGAGCTTATAGAGAAATCTGCAGCTGAAGGTAAAACCAGGCTTTTTACTTCCAATGATGATCCAGGGGCCAGATCAAGAAGTTTTAACTATGGGTATCCTTTGCATCTCTGTAGTGCCTTCTCAGAAGGACAATTTAAATCCTTCACCCTCTTTTTCTAGCATCAGCATATTTTTAGTATGGTCCAGTGTAGAACTAAAAGTCAATCTTATCAAGAATAATTTACATTTTTAATGTCAGCTACTCACTACCTCTACCTATAGAAATCCAATTCAAATTTGTGTTTATTGGGACAACTCTCACAGAATAGTCTGTTAGACTGCTTCTTGAATTTGAATCCTTACTTTAATTACCTAATAAGGTGTCTCTATCATTAAAACTTTATTTCCAGTTAACAAGAGTAATATTAAGGAGTTAGTTGTAAAGATGTGTGCTTGGGTGTTCATTGCAGTTAGTTTAATGAAAAAATGCTGTAAGTCATATGAACGAATTAAAAAATAATCAAGTAATCCTCTCGTGTTACGTTACAACTATATGCAACTATACAGAATTACCAAATATTAGTGAAAATTTGTTTATCATATGTGGATTTAATTTACGGCATAGAACGATGTGCATAACAATCCATAGATAACGTTGGAGTTACACAATATGATCCAATTTCATATATTTATACATAAAAATGAATTAAATTAATTATACTTCTGTTAACAGTGACTTTTTCAGGAGATGTGGTAAGAGATGATTTTTTATATTTTTCTGTATTTTATGAACCTTTAAAAAAATGTTCTTACACTTCTATCAAGAAAAATATTGAATCTTTTTTAAGGTATTCTAGTTTTCTCCAAATAAATCAAAATAAAAAAAGACCAAATTAGAAATGTTTAAAAATTTAAGAGGGACAGAGGGGACAGTTAGCAAGATTTTTTTAAAAAAGGTATAAATTTGGTGAAGAAAGCTCTGCTTATCACAATTAATAGGCTCAAAGTACAAGTTGTTCTGTTAATAACAGAAGGCCTACTGAGAGGACTTTGCAAGGTCTATTTTAAGTCTATTGTTACATAAAAATCTGACCTTTTTGAATTAGCTCCTATGTGATAGTCAGCTTAAAAGGGATTCTTCACTAACTGGTTTATTTTGTTTCATTGTTTGGGGAGGGATTTGCAGGTTTTCTCCTGGGCATAAATTACTTCATGTAGCTTGTTCCCAAACACTTATCTCAGAAGCAGCACACCTTTCTGATAGAAGTCAAATGTCAGTGACTGAAGGCCTGGGACAGAGTCTGAATTGATATTCCTAAAATGCTTCTTTTATGTTTTAGAAGCCAAATCTGCATTCTTTTGAATGGTGTAGAATGTCAGTACTAATGCTCTATCTATGCTGAACCTAGTGGAGAATGAAAAAAAGAAAAATGCACTTCACTTCTTTATTTAGAGTTTGCTTTGAGAATGACAAGCACTATTTGAAAGGTCATCCCATTTCAAGTAGCAGATGGATAGGGAAAAAAAAGACTCTGGCTTTTACAAATAATTTAATTGAATTCTTCTTGCCATTTCTGCAGGCAATTTGGAATATTTTTTAAAGCATTGATCCATAATTATATTTCAGAGTGGTTAGTATTGTTAGACAGAGGTGTAATTCTTCATATACAAGGAGGCAATGTAACACCCATTTTGCCTATTTGATTGTCTTTTCCTTTTCTGTGCAAACTCACATAATAAAAGGCAAATCAGTGCTTAAAAAAGAAGATTAAATTTTTTTAGATTTGTTTTTTCACTTAATCCAATGCTGTGTTTATAAAGGTCAGCTTCTTTGCCTTCTGGTAAACAAATAATAATTTGCATCTCTGCAGCCTATTTGTTTATAGTTCCTGACACAAGCACCTGGCTAGGAGATAGGGGTCACAAACCATGAAGCACAAATTTATCATGCCACAGAACACAAAATAGGAGTCACTGAAACTTCTAATTATGCACCAAACCCATGGTTTTATTTTCTCTGTGATTTTAAGTATATGTAATCTAAAGCTACTAACCAGATTAGGATAAAATTTCCAAATAAAATTCAGAATGGGCAGTTAAATTTAAATTTCAGGTAAACAATGAACACTTTTTAAATATAAGTATGTCACATTGTTAGCAGGGAGACTGAGGCATATACTGGGGTACCCCAACCTGCATGCTCTTAAATAGGTTCTAACATTCTGTGCATAAAGACAGTGTATTCTTAGTGTGAAAGGACTTTAATAGGATCAGGGTACATAGAAAGAGAAGAAAGGATAATGATTTTCCTATAAGACATCCCAAATTACCCAGCCCCTAGTGGATAAATGCCTAACCAAAGAGGGTTGGTCCAAAGTGGGGTCACTAAAGCCCAAAAATTTGCTGCCAGTCTAAGGTACCTTTTGGCAAGGAGACCTTGGAAAAGGGTGGAAGGGGCTAGGCAAGTTTGGAGCAAAAGCAGCAAAATCAAAGTACAAATCAAGACCTCCTCACTAGGTCACTCACCCGTGTGTCTTCCAAGTGTCTCTACATGTCTTAACTCTATGTCTGTCCTTCCATTTCTTCAAATTCCCTGAAAGACACTTTGAGAAACAAAGGGGACTTTGTGACATGGTTCTGTGCTCTGTGTCTTCTCCAAGTTTTCTCTCTGCTCACCTCCACTTTTCATTATGTGGTGCAGGGAAACATGAAACCTCCCTTTTAATAGAAATTATACTCTATAGCACCAAGTAATAGACTGGAAAGTCTCTTCAGAATAGAATATCCTAAATAAAATTGTGATATTAATTAGTATACAAAAAGTAGTACAGTTTAAGAAATAATTGTATGTGTCAATTTTTTACCCAGATTAATATATAGAGTATGTCCAGTGCCAGAATAGTTTCCTGAAAATCTCCCTCATCTTCATCCTTTTTCTGACCACAGAGAGGTAATGGCCATATGTTGTAAGCCAATAATGGCTCACTGCTTGATGTGCACAGAAAGTCAAACACTGTGACACACCAGTTATTGTGAGTAGGAGAAGACTTTATTGGGAGACCAAATGAGAAGGGAAGAGAGTGTGATTCGATGTCTTTCTACAGTTATGGGATTTTATGGGATTTGTGTTTTAAAAGTTAGATGGAAGGTGGAGGTCCAGGCAAGACAAGGAAAGAAGGAAAAGAATTTCATGATCTGTATGAATAATATACTTGTCTTTGGAGGTTTGAATATGTATTCCATGGGGGATTTGGATCATGCAGATGATATAGGTCATGCAAAGTCAGTGTGCCTATTGGTCACACGTGTGCCGCTCTGAAACCTATTTTACAAATCACCTATTAATTCTTTTTCCAATCAGTTTTATCTGACCAAGACCTTCTGCCTCTAAAATAAATCGAAAGAACATCTTTGAAAGCAAGCAGGAGAGGAAGAGAGTAAATGAGAAATGGGGAGTTATGAGGCAAATTTTTTCTATAAAACAAGTTCTTATCAGGGTTTCACTGTCTTTTGCAATAATCATTTCCTTGCATTTCTTTGTGTTTATTATCACTATATATAATACTAATCACCATAAGTTTTGAATATTTCAAGTCTCATATAATGAAATCTCAATGTATGCATCTTTAACAATAAAATATTAACTATCCAACTTGGAGGCAAATCTTGGTTATGTGTCACTGAGATTACAGAGTATGTGACCATAAAATATGATTTTTTTTTTTTGCATGTGAAATGGTTGGAGCTGCAGCAGATACAACAGAGGTTGCTGTTTTATTTGTTTTTATCTCTTCCTTAACTGCCAAAGTAACTGTAAGAAACCTATTATCCGAGATAACATTACATTAGAAAGATTTATTTACACTGCATGGCAAACATTTGGTCTTCTCCTCTTACTGTGAACTGTATTCTTCCCCATAAATTGTTAGACTACCAGGCCCTTCTTAGCTCAGGATGGCATATAATCATCAACTGATTTTCTTTGAGCCCAGTATCTTTGAGATTCGTGTGTATACAATTACTTTTTGTCTCCTGTTAATTTGTTTTGTGTCAACTTAATTATACAGACCAGAGTTTGGAAGGTCAAACATTAAGTTTTCCTCTCCTTCCATCTACAAGATGGAGTAGATAACAATGTATAGTTTGAATGGAACTGGGTTTTCAATGTATCAGAGATTGTGGGGTAGTTATTTAAGAGAAATCTTCAGAAGTTCATTCATTTGAGAAAATCCCTCCTATTGTTTGTTTTCCCCAAAACTCAAAGATTTTTTTAAGAATATGGACTAATCTTGTGATATTTGTACTAAAATTCAGTTTCATTGCTATCAAGTGGAGTAAACCATATTGCCCATCTGTCTTAGGTCATAATATTCAGCCATAAATGGATAAAGACTATTTTGATTTATTATTCCTTTAGATAACAATACTGAGAATGACTGAGGAACATCCCCTTTTTATAAATTTTATCTGGTGACATTTAAAAATGTCTTCCTTAGTCCAGCTCTTTGATCTATAGACTCCTTCCTTTAGCTAATGTCACCATATTTTGCTTTCATTGTTTCTCCATTTTTTCCTTAATGCTTAAGATGGCATATTTTCCAAGTTGCTTTGAAAGCAACACATGAGGACAAAAATAAATGTAATTTGAAGTCATATTTCCCCATACTTTAGGAAATAGGTAGTTTTGCATGGCAAGCACTTGAACTCAAGGGTGTTTTTATTATTTATTTGAGTATGATGAATATTCATGGATTTGAATGTTAAATTAGAATTACTGAGATTTTTTTTATTTATCCGAAAGAAGTGTGGGAAGTTGTATCTTTAAATTTTCTATCTCAAATTGTCCTTACAAATGACCTAACTAAATCCTCTTGATAATTTATACAGAAATACTCAATGTTTTGTAAAATCTGGACTTGATAGAGATTTTATATGAAAGCCCCCATTGGTATAGACCCACAATTTACTTCCTTCCATTTCTATATCCTCTCTACCTCCTTCTTTATTCCTTCCCCATTTCCCTCTTCCTCTTCCTTCTTAAGTTTTATTTTTTTTTCAATAGCTGGATACTTTACTTAAGGAAAACTTCACTCAATAAGTAACATGGAGTTACTTTTTGAGTTGTGGGACTGACACATACCTTTATTGTCTTTTCTCAACACAACTACCAACTGCCATTAAGGAGCCCCTGATTTTCCATGAGCACAGTTTTTAAATTGAATGAAAATGGAAAATTTGTTTATCAAATACATTATGCTCCAGATATTCTTCTAGACATTTTACAATTATTGGCTCACTTAATCCTCAAAACAATCCTGATGTAGTTATTATTACTGTCTCTTCTCTGGATTTACAGATGAGAAACATATGGCACAGACAAGTTAAATAAGTTGCTCAAGATTGTACAGCTAGTAAATGAGAGAACCGTGACAGTCTTGTTTCAGAATTCTTGTTCATATCCAGAATGTTTTGCATTCTTTTCCTAGTAGTACATTAGCAACAGTTATATCTAACTCATAGTAGGACTTGGGTGCTATGCTGGAAGCATCAAAGGTATTACTGTAGCTGATGCCCTGAAGCAGCCAATATATAACAGTTTTATCTCTAGTTAACAGTTGCAAGATGAGGCAAAAAGGAGTTATTACTGTGCCTCTGGGAGAATGAAGGTCAGGATTTGAACTTCATTTGATATCTCCAAACCACTTGTTTCATGGTCCTGTTTAAAAAACAAACAAACAAACAAGCAAACATTTATTTTTAAAGAGATAGGATATCCTAAATCTTTCTTTAATCTTGAGTTAACATTACCTAATACCAACAAGAGATCATCTACATTCTGAGGAACCCACTCATTAATTCTGCCAATGCTGGATCATGCCCAGAAAATATTCAACATCTCAGTAATTTCTAACTCATGTCATTTAGGTTCTTTGATTTTTTTGGTTCTTCTCAAATTAACTAATTTTTTTGTTATTATTTGCTGCTTTGTGATGAAATCCCATCAAGTAATCTACTGAAAAATATTAATGCCTCTTCTAGGTCATTCTATTTATGTTTTGATTTAATTCTCCTGAAGAGTCAATGTCTTTATCCTTTTTGATTATTGTAATGCTGGAAAATTCTTCTCCCTATTCAGTGCAGTGCCAGATAAAGAATTGTGCATAGATGATTCTTATAGTAGTAGCATTGAGAAACCTCATGGTCTGTGACCTAGTACTCTTGATTGAAAATATTTATTCTATTCATTAAATTATGTTATGCTTTTACTCTTTATATGCTATATGGAAAGTTTGCAAGACAAGGTCAAATGAAACATTTTGTTGCCATATGTCCTTCAGCACTGGCAAGACAAAAGACAGTGTGCTGTGTTAACTCTGTAAAAATATGTTTATTTTAGGAAAGCATACTTTATTCTTAGGAACTTACTATGCCTTTTTCAATTCCCTCTTAATATTTTTTTTACTTACCTATGATTTAGCCTTGAGTTAAATCTTGGGTAAACACAGTGATTTGCAGAGATCAGTGAGCAGAACATAATTGAACAGATCAGTACATATGGAAATCTTGCTATTACTAGTCTCCTATCCATAGAAAAAACATTTTAAAACATTCTTTTAATACCTCCCCAAAGTACTGTTCTACAACATTTAAATAGACAATGGTTCTACATTTTTTTCAATTAAATTTACCAACACTTCTATACACACATTTATGCACATACGTATATACACATATACACTTATATATACACACACGACACACTTTAGGATTACATTTTTGCTCCTCCATGTGTGCACATGCTTCATTTTTCCTTCACCAGACCTCCCATTTGTCCTATCCCTTTCTTCACTTATCCACACCTTCCTCCCTACTATTTGCTCCTAAAATTGGTAAAATATCACTAAGTCTAGGACTAGTTTTTGCTGTGTTTTGTCAGTATATGTAGTTTGGTTACTTATATTCCACAGATCAATCACTTTCTGACATATTACTCTGACTTATTTCAGCTCAAGTTCTATGAATTTTGTCCCAAATGACATTATTTCATATTTCTTAATAGTTAAATAGTATGCATTTAAGTATATATTCCACAATTTCTTTATCCAGATGTCTGTTGATGGACAGTTAGGTTGCTTCCATTACTTGGCAATCGGGAATAGTGCTGTCAACACAAGGGTCCCTAATCTTTTTGCATTAAAGTTTCACATGTTTGTATAAATATCTATCAAGATATTAGTCTCAGGTGAGATTTTCATTTTTATTTTCTTTTTTCTTTTTTTTTGAGACTTTCTTTTTTCTTGCTATTTTTGCCTGTGGAACTGCAGGCTCTCGTTGCCTGGGGTACCACAGACTCAAGCAATCCCCGGCCTCAGCTTCCCAGGTAGCTAGGATTACAGGCACGCACCACAACGCCCAGCTGTTTTTTTTTTGGAACTAGGTCTTGCTACGGGCCCCAGGCGGGACTCGAACCATGATCCCTAGCCCTGGCCGCTTCATAGACTGAAGCTTACAAGCACAAGTCACCGTGCCCGGCCTTTTCATTTTTATTTTCTTAAGAAATTTCCAAAGCATCTTCTATAGAACCTGGACCAACTTACATTCCTGCCATCGGTGCATCAGTGTTTCTTTTCCTCCATATTCTTACTAACATTTTTTGTTTATAACCTCTTTGATATGAACCATTCTCTCAGCAGTATATCTCATTGTGGTTTTGATTTGCCTTTCTCTTATAGTAAGGGATACTGAACATTTTTTCATGTAGGCTATCTGAATATCTCCTTTAGAAAAATGGCTGTTCAGGTCTTTTGCTCATTCTTGATAGGATTGTCTATTTTCATTGTTGTTGAATTCTATATAATCTTTGCATATTTTGGATTTTTGCCTTTTATTACATTTATGGTATGCAAGTATCTTATCCAGTCTGCTAGTTGCATTTTCAGTGATCATTTCTTTTTGTGGTACAAAGGCTTTTCAGTTTGATGTCCTACTTTTTATTTTTTGCTTTTGTTTCCCTAGCCATGGAGATGTATTCCCAAATACATCTTTACAGTAAATATCCTGTAATGCATTTATCCCTTTTGTTTTCTTTTTTATGGTTCCAAACTTTTCCAGCTTCTACTTGTTGCCCAAGTTTCTTGAGTTTGGCTTGTTTCATGTTAAAGCTAGCATTGTGCATACATCTTTCTCATATTATAGTGTCCTAACTCTGCTCTTCTATATTTCTGCTCATATTTAAGGATTCTTGTGATTACATTGGATCCATCTAAGTAATAGAAGCTAACATCCATAGTTAAAGCTAGAAGTTTGCATTAATCCCATATAGTACCTTAGTTCTTCTTTGCCATGCAACCTAACATGTTCACATATTTTAAAAATTTAAGATATAGACAACTTTGTGGGGAAAACATTGCTATGCGTACTGCATGCTGCAAGTTTTTGAAGTATATTTGTCTATATGTATCATAGTTAAACATGATAGCTATGATGAAGGTAGTGAGGACCCTGGAAATAGTAGTTGTTCATATGCATATTGGACATAGATCCAGGCAGTGATTCTAGGAGGAGCTTCTATATTAACCCAAGGTCCTTTACTACATGGACAATCTGCTAAAGACCGAAGATTGTGATATAAATTCTGCAAACCAACTTATAATTCTTCTGTACAGGACTCAAAAACATACATACTCAAATGATGTAGTGATGATAATTGCTATGTCTTTTTTGTCAAATGTTTTTTTCAAGATATAAATTTAAAAATAAATAATAATGAACAAGTAAAAGAGAACATTATCTCAGACTCAGTCTAAACATTGATTTTGCTAAATGGTTGCCACAGTAAAATGAAAGACTATGAGACATTTGGCATCTCAGTAATGTTAAAAAGCAGAAAGAGAAATGAGAAAGTTTAAATTAAAAGAAAGTAGAATGGTTTGGAAAAGATTAGTTAGTCAAGAAAACATGGTGTTAGTAACTATCTTTCTGCACCAGAAATAAAGTCAGTATTAGGGACTATATGAAATCAATCTTTAAAAAGTATGTCAAAAGTTGATATATTCTGTTGGCAGCCAGAAGCAAGTACGAGAAATGAAACTACGAGGAGAGATGGCCCAGCCACAGCCGGGGGTCAAATGGAAGTATGAACCATGAGACAACTTTATTAACAAAAGGGAGAGGTATTTATAGGCACAGGTCAAAGGCCTGGCAAGGTCTGGTGAAGGTCTGGCGAATTCCAATGAAAGATAAGACATCCTGACAAACAATAGGCTTTTCTAAACAAGGTGTAGTTCTGAGGATGCAAAAGGTGGTCTCTAATCCTGGGAGGATCTTCACATTGATAAGGAAAAGCCAGGTGTGCCATTTGCTTACATCAAAAGGTCATTCCAGCTAGCTCTCCTAGGTTTTCCCAGGGGCCATTAACAAGAGAGGTTTTCCTTTATCTCCTCTGGCAAGACTCTTTTGGAATGCAAATGGCGCACAGCAATATTCTGTCAAAATGAAGAAAAGGATATAAATATTAAATTAATGAAATAGGGAAGATTAAAATGAAATTGAAAACACCATATACTTAAACACCAAAACCAATCCAAGGATTACAGGTATTCTTGAAGCAGAATCAATTTGAACACAGTAATAATCAAAATTAATAAATCCTCCTTGAGCTAATATAAAAACAAAAAGCAAAAAAGAATTGGTATGCAAATTGAAAGGGCTTTCCATACTCCATGTAACACTAATGCAAAGGATTCCATACCATTACAACTTGGTAAAATTTTAATTATAAGAATGAAGAAAAAAAATCATTCAAGCATGCAAGCAAAGACAATAGTTTAATTTATAAAAGGATAAAAAATCTCCCTCAGTCTGCCACACTATGTGATATGAATTGCTGCTATAAATCTACATATTTGCTTGGGATAATTTGTGAGAATATAACAAGAAAGATGATTACAGTCAAGTTGTCTTTCATTTGTAAAAGCAACATGAAGATAACTCAAATCTGTAGGTGAGAGGTAAGCATGACCCTTTTACAGGGCAAACAGCTTAAAATCTTAACTCATATCAGCACTACTCAAAGTAAGAATCAGGAAGCATTCTTTGGAATAATATTAGAAGAAGAGATTCTCAGATCCACATAGACTTCCTGAAGCAAAGTCTCTGGGGGAAGGAATGCAGAAAGATGTGTTTTAACAATTTTTCTGAGAGATATTTATGGGCACTGTGAATTAGGAATCATTGATCTATCAAACTGGAAGAAATTTCAAATTCAAGTATTCATAAATGGAGTAATAAATGGTATTGAGAAGACTAACCACTAACAAGAAAGACAAAGTCAGATTTAAAGAATTATAACTTGTAACAGTGAAAATAAATGTGAAACCGTAGTCTTAAAGGACAAAATATCTAATAGAACATAATACTTTAATAAATGTTAAATATTTAATATTTTAATATTAAATACTAAATAATAACAAAAATCAGGACCATATTAATGAAGCCTGGAATTGAAAGTGTGATAAATTCTCATTTTTGTAGCAGTGGATTCAATATTCCCAAGTATTTGAAAGTTTTATAATTTACTTATTCATTAAATATTTTTCTTTTCTTCTTTTTTTTTTGAGATTAGGTCTCCTTATTTTCCCCAGGGAACCAAAGGCTCACATTGCCCAGGGTACCATGGACTCAAGTGGTCCCCAGCCTCAGCTTCCTAGGTATCTGGAATTACAGACACACGCCATCATGTCCAGCTGTTTTTGAGACTAGGTCTCGCTATATTGCCCGAGGCGGGTCTTGAACCCGGGCACTCAAGCTATTCCCATCTCAGCCTTGCTTCATAGGCTGTGCTTGGCCTTAAACATTTTTCTATATAAAAATAACACTATTAAAATATTAAATATTAAATACATTTATAATACTATTAAAATATTAAAAATAATGATAGAATATATTATTTGCAAATCAGCAAGGAGATAAGAGAATGCACAGTCTAAGTCACCAAGTACATGAAACAAAGAATATAACTGTGAAGTATAAAAATGAAAAGCATAGAATAACATCAGAATGCTAGCAACACATATCACTTATGCCAAAACAAATAAATAGTTTGATCTCTCTTATTGATTAAAAGACAAATGATTTTCTCATATAGATTATCTAAATATCCAAGTTCATTAATGTTATATTATGTATGTGTCAATAACTTATTTTAGTATTATTAACACCTTTTGGTTAAGTCTTAACACTTAAATATTTCATAAATGACTTTGCAAAATATATTTAGTGTACTTGGTTTTGAATTTCCTTAAGAATGATACTTCCCAACTTATACACCGAGAAGAACAAATGTGAATGTGACAGTACTTTGTGAATCTCAATTTCATTATAAAATAACCATTAAAAGAGTGTATTATAATACAAGACTCCATTTCAGCTAAAAAGCAAAATCTAACCATGGTTTATGAGACATGATACAAGGTATACCTAAAACAAAATAACTCATTACAACTTAAAAAATGTGCAGACAAGATTTATCAGGTGATAGCAAAATAAAACAAAGAATAATCTTGGTATTAGACAAAATACAATCAAAGACCATAAAAACATTAAATGTGATGGAAAGAACTTTATCTTCTTTCAATAGATTTATTATTGAAGAAGATAAGACAATCCTGAATTTTCATAGATATGGTAACAACCTCAAAAATACATGAAACAGACTGCCTGAAACATAAGGAAAATTGACAGAATTATTGTATGAGACTTTAATACACTTTTATTGATCTTTCATCAGTCAGATAAACAAAAAATACATAATTTTAATAATCTAATAAAGTTGATTTAATAAATTTTTATTGAATTTTGTTCTCTAGCAATAAGAACAAAATTTCTTTAAATTGATCCTACATTGTACCATTAAGAAGAGTACATTACATTGTGAGCTATAAAAGTATATATAGTCTGCTTACAATGAAATAAAATTCTAAACTAATAACAGAAGTTCAAATATGCATAGCACAACAACTTGGGAAAAACTGTTATACCAAAATGCAAAAGTCAAGATCTTCTCCTAAACAGTCCTAGGTTCAAATGGGAAAGTAAGTCACATTTTAAATGAACAAAGCTGTATTTAGCAGAAAATTAAGTCCCTAAAGCTCTTGTTACTAAATAAGAGTAACAAAATGAAAATACAGAAAATAAAAGTAGTTAATACATGTGACATTTATTCTGTTAAACATCAAACACTATGTAAGTTAGGAAGAGAATAAAGTTACATAGTACAAGATCTCTACCAATCTATATTAAGTTACATTCTTTAATGTTAACATTGGAAATACTTTCCTTATTCCCACCAGTGAGATGATTCTGCTATGATTTCAAAATTGTACATTTGCTATTATGCATCATGATCCCAGCCAAAAGAATAAGGTAAAAAGATTAAATGTGAAGTTTAAGTATTTGAAAGAAGTAATAAACAAGCACTGTTTAAAATATGTAGTTATCTGGTTCAAATAAATTAAATGACTAAAATTCATAAAGCAGAGTAAAGTAGCTATAGGTAAACTTCCATTAAAATATGAATAGCTCTTTTGCACAGCTGTAAGAACCACAAAGCTATAGGATTCATAAACTTAAATGAACTGCTTAGTAATTACATATAAAATGTTGAGCTCTACCAAATAGAATTTTAAAAGAACCTAAATGAGAATTACCATTGCTTCCTATAGAAAGATACAGCTGTTTAAAATATATATATTTCTGTATTTTGAAAGAGAAAGACAACACTTCAGAAAAGTTCAAGAAAAATGGATGGACAGGATTTGTTTCAAGGGAATAACAATTATGTTCACTAAAAAATTAAAAATTTATACAGTAGAGCTACATAACAAACAAATGCATCATTGATTTGAGTAAGGATTGCAAAAATACAACCATATAGCCATAAAATTTTAGTTATTAAAAAGGGTGGAATATTATATTAGTGGTGGGAAGGATGTGATTTTAATGACGGTGAATATGGGACGTTAACACACAACACACACATATACACAACACACACATGAACACACATACTGTAAATGATCCAATGCTAGATCACTCATCAACTTTTTAGGTAAAGTTTAAACACATTAGAAGAAATTATGAATCTTCTTACATCATTGTAGACCCTGAGGTTCTCCCACCACCATGTCACCTGTAAACTATCATTCTAATCTGTGCTTATCTCTCCCAATTTCCCCTTCCTTGCTGTGTGCTTTAGTTCCATTGTCAGTTTGTTAGTTTTAACTTTTTCTTGACTTTTTGTATATTTCCCCTATATCCCACATAACATGAAATTCTACCCAAAAAAAAAAGAGAGGGAAATTTCATAACTTTTGATCCAGTAACATTTTTTCTAGAAATCTTTTATTAGGAAAGAGATGTAGACAGAAGATAATTATATTTTCACTATAGTATTTATATAATAAGTATAAATTTTATAACTTTTGATCCAATAACTTTTTTTAGAAGTCTTTCATTAAGAAAGAAATGTAGACAAAAGATAATTGTATTTCCACTATAGTATTTATATAATAAATATACTACTAAATAATCTATCAGATAATTGAGGAATTGTTAAAATATGATAGTGATTGAAAATCTTTTAAAAATTGCATTTAATGACATGAAAAAAATACTTCTATGTCATTTTCCATGAAAAGTATACAAAGTTGAGTAGTTATATGATCTATATTTAGTTTAAAAAGTCAAGACAGCAAAAAGTGAAGACACACAAGGGAAATATGAAATATTATCAATATTTATCTTTTAGTGGTAGAATGATAAGTGATTTTTAAAATGCTTTATGATAATTTTCCAGTTGGGAGCATGAACAGATATTGCATCCAAGTCATAGTTATGAACTTCATTGGTCTTTTTCTAAATTAATATATCTTAATAAGAGTAATGGTTTTTTTCCAACTGAACAAGACATTACTTCATATTGCTGGCTTCTACCTATGTTTGAGATACTAGAGTGTATTTCTGTATGGAAGTGTTTAAATATGTTAAAGGAAGTAATCTAATAATTGTAAGGATTAAATGAGATAATGAGTGAAAAGAGTCTCACAGTTTCCCAGAACAAGTCAATATATAGTCCTATTATTATTGCTGCTGTATTTTTATATTACAGCTACAAGCTTGCAAGTCACTTACATTTTAGGACCAAAGCCAGGTTTCCATGTTACCAAAAGTCACAAAAGTTCGACAAATGGAATGGAAGATAATTTTGTTTTGTCACTGATATGTCTGAGACAGAAAGATTTTGAGAAAAGAGCAGAAAAAGCAAATGGTAAATAATGTTTGAAGAACTATCTGTCCATAATATGGACAGTCAGCATGCACTGTCTGGAGCCACTTTTTAGACAGAACTAGCGATACTTAGAAATGATCACACTTTTGCAATTTAGTCTCATAAGCTATTAGCCACCATTTGTTCCACCTACCCCTTTCTATTGGATAGTTCATACCATGCTTCAACTTGAAGACAAAAGGCCTGGAAATGTTAATTCTATATTTTGATGAAATGTTTGAGAACCCTTTATAGGAAAGTTTGTCAGTTATATAGTTGATTAATGTAAAGCTTGGCACTTGAGAATTTTGCATGTTTTTGAATTATGACATATTATGTAACATACTTTGTAATTCTGCAGTGTTTCTTTCTCTTACTTTTCTTGTCCAGTAGTTTGGTATCTATTATAACATGCAGTTGCTAGATGAAAATAGAATTGTGTTTCAAAAGAGACTAAAGATTTAGCAAATGTGATTTTATATGCCAAAAATTATCCTTTGTGGCTTTAAAGAAAATATGGAATTTGAATATGATTTTGGTCCTCTCTAAACAACTAAAACTAGACAAGCTTAAAAAAAACTTATAAATAGGCAAAAATTAACAGAAGACAGTTCTATCTATTTGGATAATATTAATGTGTTCTTGTTGGTGGATCTGTGGTAGTGACATCTTCTGGTTCCCTCATACATTTGGAAAGGTATAGATAAAGGTTCTTAAGAAATGATCATAATTGAAATCTTTTTGATTTCCAAAATGTCATGCTTATATTCTGCTAACAATCAGCCACCCTTTTAACAGATAGGTCTTACTTCATTATATAACTCCAAAGAAAATATATATAAGTTTTCATTCATTCGATCATTGACTCATTTATTTGTAAAATTATTTAGAGACAGCTGTCTATGTTTGATAATCAGAGAAAGTCTCAAAAAGTTTAATCTTAGCATCTGTAAATATACATAAAATATTGGATCATAGAAGGTTAAGTGTCACAAGAAAATGGAATGGAAATATACATTTTAAAATACCATTAACAGAGATTTCTGGCCCTGCAAATTTGTTGTAGACCCATTTCCCACAGCTCTTGTTAAGCATAACTATTAACTCTAGGAATGAGGCAAGATACTAAAATCAGGTGAAAAGAGACTCTATCACTGTTAAAACTCCAAAAATCCTTTTCCCTGCTTCTCCCTAAATGTAGCTTCAAGACTTCAGTACCTTGAAATTTCACTGACTCCCTACCTTTGCCATTCAAAATTCTCTGATGCTTGCTAGCAGCTTCTCTCTCTCTCTCTCTCTCTCTCTCTCTCTCTCTCTCTCTCTCTCTCTCTCTCTCTCTCTCTCTTTCTCTCTCTCTCCACACCCCAGACCAGAGGGGAAAAAAAAAACAAAAACTCTTATTTAAGGTTTAACCTTCTTTGGGTTCTTTGCCTCCTGCAACCATTTCACTAAAATTGCAAGCCAAAACAAACTCTTAAGGTGTAAAGAACTATTTATTAATAAACAAAATTAGTTCCTAATTATTTACTACAGAAAAAGAGACATTAAAAAAAAGCCCCAATTACCCCACCATTGTCCCAAAACCCTCAGGGCTTTAATCCTATTAACCTCACCACTTGTTCAATAGATCAGAATTCATTAGCACAAGTTTCACACAGAACACCCTTCTTCTTTGACATGTTCCAGCTTCCAAGCATGTGTTCAAAGGAGTAATGTTGTCTTCTTGCTGTCCTCCTCCAGGTAGTAGAAAAAAAAAACTCCAAAGTACACAAACCAGCAAAACTTACTTTCTTCTCAGGCCTATCTCAAACAGGCCCTCCAGAAACAAATGAGTCAAACTCAGTAAGACAAACTCCAGCATGAATTTCAAATTTCCAACCTCTTTAGCTTTCAGCAGGCACATTCAGTTTGTGCTTTACTAAAAGCCATGAGTTCACCAGCCTGAGCCAAAGATCCCAGGACTCAGGTCCCTCAGCCCTCTAGGCCCAGCCTTCCTCTTTCCTCCCCAAATGACTGAATGCCCTGCCTTTGTCCTCATACCTTTATTTATCTACTTCTTGCCATGTATTCCTGTATTGGGGGTAGGAGAGAGAGGGAGAGAGCAGGAAAGTCCTGTCAGGTAGGTATGCTAACTAAAGTACAAATCAGATCTCTTTAAAATTTGCAAGTCTATACCAACAAGAGAGTAACTCCATATCAAATTGAATTATCAGCTATGTTAATGGCACCCAGGGAGAATTGGTGCTCCTCCATATCATTACAACCAAATGAGAACTCCTACTGGTAATTAGAAGGTGTGATGGCTTGAGAGTTTAGGACTGGAAGAACAGCACACAAATAGGGTGTCTGGAATCTTCTTATCCAACAGAATGTTGCTATCCATGTCTTTTTTGACTCCAAAGCCAGAAAGGAGAAAGGTCAGGGAAGGTGATTCTTTCCTGATTGAGAGGGGTTCTGACTGGCAATATTAGAAAAGTTTGAAATCAACGGCAGGGGGAAATTGATCAAAACCTCACCAAAACAATATGTCAGAGTCAGTACTTTCCTTTCCTAGCCAGAGGAAGTGCTCTTCTCTAGTGGGCCTGAGACAGTTTTCTAAGATGAAATACTGAGACATGAGTAAACAGAACAGGAAAGAGAGACCCTGCAAGAGCAAATGAACTAGTCCAGGAAGGGACTTTTTTGCTGAAGGGCTCAGTTATTTCTCGCCTGCCAGGACATACTGTGGTAAACAGGAAGAAATATCAAAGGCAACACAGTTAGTGACTCATTACAGGAAGCATTTGTCCCTCTTTGCTGAAACTCTCCTCTCCTGTTCAGCAATGACATGGTAGCTCAGAACACCAATTGGAAAGTTCCATCACATCTTTCTTTTACCAAGAGACATATGAGTCCCAGTCTAGGGAAACTCATTATACTCCCTCAGACAATGGGATAAATAAAGGGACCAGAAAGAGCACTGCTAATACCAGAAATAACCAAGCAAATCATATTAACATTTCATTGAAAATTGGAGTGCCTTTGGAACCACAGCCCATAAAATTAGCAAATACCTCTATGATCAATTTAAGAGGATTACTGCAAAAATGATAGCTTTAACTAGAACCTACAGTCTTCTAACATAATAGACAAAATGTTAAGGACCAGTTAAAAGAAAAAAAAAGGCACCTATCATACCAATAGACAAAAAAATCAATTTGGATGAGAAAGGGTATCAGCTGACACAACCAATATGAATCACATGGTAACATCTTATGACAAGGATTTTTAAATAACTATCATGTTAAAGGCTCACCAATTGATTGCAAATAAAGATACAAGTAAAACTAAAAACTAACAAACAAACCAAAATTATAAAATAGGAAAAACCATGTAACAGAAGTTATAACCTGGACCAAGAAGAACTTACAATTATAGAACAATTGCTGGGTATTCTTAATAGTAGAATGTAAATGAGACAGAATTATTGAACATAAAGAGAGAATAGTTGAATCTACTGAATATGAACAACAAAGAGAAATTAAACTGAAAATATAAACAGAACCTCAGGAACTTGTGGACAATAACCTTCATTTCTGTCCTAAGCTAGTAAAAAACAACAAAAACAAAACAAAAAAAAACAAGAAAGGAAAATAAATGAAAAGCAAGCACATCAAAGGAATAATAAAAATATCTGAAATTAATAAAATTAAAAATAGGAAAAAAGTCAATGAAACAAATAGTTGGATTTGAAAAATTGATAAGATTTATAAATGATTGGCAAGCCTGGAAATTGACAAAATTATTGCTATCAGGAGTGAAATGGAACATTGTAATCATTGTTCCTCAGAGAAGAGGAGAAAATAACAGTGCTAAAAGAGTATTTGAAGAAACAGTGACTAAAATTTTCTCAAATTTGGTTAAAGGTACAAAGTTACACATTCAAGAAGCTAGGTATATTTGATATACCCAAATATTTTCATAATAAGATACATCATAATTAAAGATTTTAAAGTACTTCCAAAGAGGGAAATTTTCTGAAAACAGAGAGAAGTGATACATTTCCTGTCAATTGGCATACTAGTTCAAATGACAGCAGATTTCTCATATAATGGAGAGGAAAGAAGTGCCATAGTTTTTGTCAGAACTGAGAGAAATTTCAACTTTAAAAATATCTTTTAGGAATGAAGGAAAATAAAAGCAGATAAAGGAAAATGAAAAGAATTGACTCCTATCAGAAATAATCACATTATCAACTAAATGAAATTCTTCATGTAAAGAAACTTGTGAAAAATGAAACACTAAAGGAAAAGGAAGGAAGGAAACAATGGAAAGAGATTTGTGGAAGTATGCAGTAAACTAGTTTTTACTGAGTTTTATAAATTTTATTTGATTATTGAAACAGCAATTTTACCTTCATCTGATATACAAGTCAATAATAAGTGGCAAAGGTAATGGGACTTAAAAAGAAGTGAGGTTTGTGCACTTTTCTCAAACATGTAAAATGTTGGTACAGTAGACTATAATAAACCATATGTTGGATTATAATACCCACAATATTCATTATGAATATGTAGCAAGGAGTACTATATAACTCAATCTTAAATATATTTTCAAGTCATCAGCAGAAAGGCAAGCAAAAAGAAATAAAGGAATGAAAACCAGAGGTAAGCAATAGAAAATAAGTAACAAGATAGACTGGTTTTAACTAAGTGATACCAATAATTATACTTGTAAATAATTTAAATTATTTAGCAAAACAGGGTAAAATTGTAAATCAGAGTATTCTTAGACTTGACACAAAAAAAAACATAAATGCATGAAAGGAACATTTAATGATTGGACTTCATCAACATAAAACTGTTTCTATGTGAAAGCCTATGTGAACTGAAAGAAAAGAGAAGCTATTGGTTGGAATACAGTATTTTAAAACAACATATTCCTTAGAGGAATAGTATTGAGAATATATGAGGAATTCAACTCAAAAGAAACAGCCCATTTTGACAATGGGAAACAGAGATGGATAGATAGTTCACCAAAGGTGATGTATTAAGCACACTGAAAGATGTTTGTCACTTCAGTAGCTATCAAAGAAATTCATGTTAAAACCATAATGAGATATTACTACATATTTCACCAGAATGACTTAAATATAAAATATTTCACCCTGACATTTTGGTGTACATGCAGATAAACTAATCCAGTATTCACAGTATTCACAGTAAATATATTTAAAACCACTAGATGATTCATTCAGTCAATTACTGTCAGTAACTTGGACATTACAAATTAAGAAAATGAGGAACCCAGAGCAATAAACTTATTTCTCTTTATTGTGCATAGACTTTCCCCCAAAGGAGATCATGGGCGAATCTATCTGTATTTTGAATGGGACATTTTCTTCTTGTGTGGAGATAACAGACTGATGCACTTTTAGCAACATTTAGCATGTCCCCCAAATGTCAGTAATGCTTCAACAGTGACTGAGACATTGAGGAAACATGCATTTATGCTTTTTGTGTCTTGGTCCATGGTGGTTGTTAATTTTTTTAATTTGCTAGTTGAGAACAGGGATATAGAATCTTGTCCCTGATAATGATCTTTCAAAAGAGTCCAGGCAAATGTGAGGCTTTCATCAAAAGAGAAAATCAGTGACTTAAAAAAAAAATGGAAGTAGCTTTGCTTTCCCATAAGTCTAAGAATACTCTGATTTACAATTTTATCCTGTTTTGCTAGATAATTTAAATTATTTATAAGTATGATAATTATTGGTATCACTTAGTTAATTTAAGCATATCTTAATTCTCTCCTATTACCCTGGTCAGAAAGTGGTATACTTTGTCTCTCTCTGGTTATTGTAGATCAAAGAACTCATGCCACAGAACTGTGGGATCCAAATGATTCAAGAAGAACATTTCATATCCCCCAATGGTATAGTTGTATACACTTGATTTAAAAAAAAATAACTTCCTTGCATTTCCAGTAGCTCTAAGTTTAAACTTAAATTGGATGGAAGTGTTTATTTTTCTTTTTTGTTCTGATTGTTCATTTTGATGGGTGTAAAGAAATTTCTCCTTTCAGAAAAATGCTGCTGAACAAATAGCATATAGCACACCCCAACCCAATCTTTTTCAATCTCAGTAGAAAGAAAAACATCTGAGAGGGACAAGTATTAATGGATTATTTTTGTAAACATGAAGAGTCTCTTGGAAGGGCAATTTTCTCTTGTTGACTGGCAGAAAAACAGTACTGTTAATTATGTTGCCTTGTTAAATCTGAAAGAATTTAGGGAACATTGGAAACTTATTTAATTGCCTTTGTGGAAAATATTCTAAAGGATCAGAAGCCATCTCTGTCAGAGAAATTTTGAAACAGCTGTGCCTGTCCCAAAACTCTGGGTCTGAAAGTACTCAGAGGAAATTATTGTGAACTCCAGCCTATGGGACTCTGGGGAAAAATGTACTGAAAGAGGTGGAGAAAAAGCAGAAATTCCATTTCAGGGTTTGAGCACTGACTAAGGTTCTTTTCTTTCCCTCTTTTCCCCATGAAGAGAGTGGGGATAGGGGAGGGTAAATATGAATAGTTTGCAGAAGTTCATTGGTGGTGATGTCTTGGTCCATGGTGGTTGTTAATTTTTTTATTTGCTAGTTGAGAACAGCGAGATAGAATCTTGTCCCTGATAATGATCTTTCATAGAGTCCAGGCTAATGTGAGGCTTTCATAGAAAGAGAAAATCAATGACTTAAAAAAAAAAATGGAAGTAGCTTTGCTTTCCCATAAGTCTAATTTCACGATCGGAATTTTGGGGAAACAGGACATTAGAAGTGTAGAAGAATGTCATTTGAGGTTAAAAAAAATAGGGGTTCAGAGTTTCAGCTTTGTACCCTGCTTGAATTTTAGATGAGATAAAACCAACAGCTCTGCTAAGTTGCAGGACAAAGCTTACATGGCTTCTTGAGAAAAGCAATTTATTTTAGATTACAGCACAGCAGCTATCATTTAAAGTGCTAGGGATTGTAATTGAACTCAAAACCAACCTTCTTTGTGAACACATGGTGAAGTAATAAGTTTACCTAGCTGTTCTAAATAACTTTGATGCCAGGCCATCAAGACAGATGGGCATGGTAGCCCAAACACTGAATCACTAGTGTCTTGCCAATCTTCTAAATACTATCCTTTTCAAAAATATACCTATCTGGGAAATGTACCTAGCTGGATAATCAAATGTACACTTGCTGTTCAGTTTTAGGGCTACTATTTTGAAACAGCTAGGAGGTAGCTATCTTTAGGAAATGAGAGAATATGCAGTTATCCCTTAGGAATGTTTTGTTCAATTTACATCTTTATCTAGAGTCATGAAAGGTTTGCAAGGCAGTTATGTACAGGGATAATTCAAGATAGAGTCCCTTTTGATACTGATAACTTTTGATTTGATAATGAAGGAGATGTGTTTACCTTCCAAACCCCAGAATGTCATCCTGTCATTAAATCCTAATGAAAGCCTAATTGTTTTGTTGGAAACAAATCATGTGTCTCATTTCCGTACATTGCATTTACTACCTCCTTGTTATAAGCAAATCCAGTTATACAAAATACACTCTTTCCTTCACAACTGTCCAGAAACTCAGAACACAACATTTAAGCCTGGCTCAATCATTTATTTCTGTTTTAAGTAAAACAGCTTGTCACAAGGCATTAGGTCTTTATATACTATTTTTTTGTTTCTTTTTTTATGAGAACAATAAGAACATTCAAATTATTTGATACAAATCAAATAATTTAGGAATACTTATGAAAAGTAATAATTCCTAAGTTCACTCTTAAACCCACTTAGTTTTGCTCCCCAACTGCAACATCATGAAAAGTAATAATTCCTAAGTTCACTCTTAAACCCACTTAGTTTTGCTCCCCAACTGCAACATCTGTAAGAACTTCCTAATTTTAACTTCATATTGCTAGTTAATATTTTAATTTTATGTTATATATTGATTTTCTTCTATGAAAGAGGATTTAGCTTGTATAACACTTTTATCTTTTCACATTTTTTCACTATATTTTGACCTTATTCTCAAAATCTGTTAGTCTTCTTCTAAATCTCCTCTTATTGGTGTATCAATCTTGTCAATAACACTTAACTTTTCACCATAGATGAAATATAAGTGACTATACATAACTTTTCTTTATTACTATTTTCCACTTTCCCTTCTTAGTCAAGTATATCATTATTTTTGTATCATCTGATGCAATTTACATTAACTCTATAACAAAAGTTATAGAGCACTGACCAAGATTCTTTTCTTTCCCCCTTTTTCCCATGAAGAGAGTGGGGGAGAGATGAATATGAATAGTTTGTAGAGGTTCATTGTTGGTGATGTCTTTGTCCTTGGTGGCTGTTAGTTTTTTCAATTTTCTGGCTGACAACAGGGAGATAGAATCTTGTCTCTGATAATGTTCTTTCAAAAGAGTCCAGGCAAATGTGAGGCTTTCATAGAAAGACAAAATCAATGACTTTCAAAAAATTGGAAGTAGCTTTGCTTTTCCATTTTGCTTTTCCATGTGATTTTTCCAAAGTTGAATATAATGAAAAGGGTATGTATGATTTTGAATTTGTTAGATAATTTGTTCACTATGGTTATGGTGTCACTTTTTTGGTAGTCAAAGTTGAGAGTCAAGTGTGAATGAATTCTCTTCCTTTGCCATGTTGTCAAAATCATTCCACCTATTAATTATGAAATATGTTTTTCAAGTATTATTGACCTTATACTATAAAATACATAAAAGAAAATATAGGCGATTCTTTACCTGGATATCAGCCACAAAGATATATTTGGAGATGCTACTCTATCAACAAGGGGAATTTGAAGAAAAAAAAAAACTAAACAAATTGGACAATATCAAATTAGCAAACCTTTTTACCTGGGGGGGGAGGGGGGGCATAAAAACGGAAAGTGTACGGAAAGTCTACCAGCAAGTTTATAGAAAATGCTTGCCAAAGACATGTCTGACAAGGGTTTAATTTTTAAAATATATAAAAAGCTCATAAAACTCAGTAACAAAAACAACCCAATCCAAAAAATGGGCAAGAGTCCTAAAAGGATACTTCTTCAAAGAAGACATTTGGATGATCTGCAGGCACATGAAAGAAAAGCTCAACATTGCTTATTGTTAAGAAAACACAAATCTAACCCACAGTGATACATCATCTCACCCCTGTGAGAATGACCTATGTAAAAAAAGCTGTCTACAATAATGTTGGTGAGTCTGTGAAGAAAAAGTAACACTTATTCAATGTTGGTTGGAATATAATTTGGTGCAGTGTCTATGGAAAATTATATGTTTCTTTTTTGTTTGTTTGCTTGTTTGTTTGTGAGACTAGGTCTCGCTATTTTTGCCCACAGAACCGCAAGCTCATGTTGCACGGGGTACCACAGACTCAAGCAATCCCCAACCTCAGCTTCCCAGGTAGCTGGGATTACAGGCACGTACCACCACACCCAGCTATTTTTTGGGACTAGGTCTCGCTATGTTGTCCTGAGCGGGACTTGAACCACGATCCCTAGCCCCAGCCGCTTCATACAGGCCCAAACCACCGTGCCCAGCTGGAAAATTATATTAGGATCTCTCAATTAAATAACAATGGAAATACCATATAATTCAGCAAAATCACTCTAGGTATTTGCTCAAAGAACATTAAAACACATTTATTTACCCTCTATTCCATGGCAGCATTATTTATAATAGCCAAGTCATGAAGCCAACTTAAATATTCATCAATGGATGACATTGTGGACTATCTACCCAATGATATACCAAGCTATTGAAAAGTATTAATAATGCCTATTGGGACAAAATCAAGATGAATTGTCAAGTAGTTGTGTTAAGTAAATTAAATTAAACACTGTTGTGTCACCAAAGACAAGCAAGAGTGAAACACAATGATGAGATGCTCTCACTCATTTGTGGAATATAAAAGACCAAAGGAAACATTTGGCAAAACAAGAATAATTCTCTTGACTCCATGAAAAATATATTGACTATCAGAAGAGATGGTGGAGATGGGGTGGAGAAAAGATAGTGAAATTAATAGTGTTGTGAAGGGTGAATGAAACATATAAACATATAAAGATGTGAAGTGATACTCTAAAAATTATATAGTTATACAAACTAGTGACAAATCAATAACAATCGAAAAAATAAACATAACAAAAATTAAAGAAAATGAAAAAATATTTTATAATTGCAGGTTGTCCAATGCCTCTCTCATATATATTTCAACTCATAAAATTCATTGTTTATTCTTTTTTTAAAATGTAAATAATATATATATATATATATTTCACATCATTATGATCCCTGGGGTCACCCACCACCTTCCCTCCCTGACCACTCCAGCTGGTCCCCTCCCCCAGTTTGTTTGTCCATGTATTAGTGAAACCATTTGGTTTCTGTCTTTTTCCTTCTGACTTGTTTCTGCCAATATGGTTTCTTCTAGGTACATCCGTGTTACCAAAAAATCATTATGACATTTGTCATTTTTAATTGATGCATAATATTCCACTGTGTATATATACCACATCTTTTTCATACAGTCCTCATGAAACTCAGGCTAATTCTATCAGTTGTAAGGAGTCACCTGTCTAAATGGAAGCAAAATGGTGCTTTACAAGAAAGAGAGGGAACCACTAAAACAAAAAGTGCCATTATAATGTTTGAAAACTTCGGAGATATGATTAAAAGGCACAAGCTGTAATGACTCGAAGACATTACAAAATTCAGTAAGAACAGTCTGGCATGGTAGCTTGTGCCTGTAAGCTTCAGCCTATAAAGCAGCAGGGGCTAGCGATCGTGATTCGAGTCCCACCTGGGGCCCTAAGTGAGACCTAGTTCCGAAAAAACAGCTGGGTGTGGTGGTATGTACCTGTAATCCCAGCTACCTTGGAAACTGAGGCTGGGAATTGCTTGAGTCTGTGGTACTCCGGGCAACAAGAGCCTGGGGTTCCACGGACAAAAATAGCGAGACCTAGTCTCAAAAAAAGAAAAAAAATCGGTAAGAACAAACACAATGAACAAAATTCATTGAGACAGGTGGCCCTTTACTACTGATAGAATTAGTCTGAGTTTCATTCATTGCTTTCCACAGTAAAATTCAGTTTACTGGGTCCCATACACTTTCTCTTTATCACTTTCGTTTACATTTTGCTAGTAAAAAGCGTGAAAGGAAGGTAAATTTTTGAGTCTTTGCAAACTTGTAGTTTTCCACTTTGACTTTAAATCCGATTGTCAATTTAGGTATAGACTGAAAATAATTTTACTACTGAAAATAATTTTACTGAAAATAATTTTTGTACTGAAAATAATTTTGCCACTGTCCATTAGCATCCACCATTACTGCTGCTAAATTTCTTACTCTATTCTTACTTTTATTCTAGATCACTTTTTCTTTTATCTTTTTATAAGTTTATTAGGAATTTCTCTTTAAAACCTTGGTTCTATAACATGTCATGTTTCAGTTCATTCTTTTAGCACTGAGATTTTATATACTTCGAAGACTCATTTGTCCCTTTAGCTCCAGAAACTTTTCTAATATAATTTCATTGATAATTTCCTCCACTCCAATTTCTTCATTTTTATCATTCTGAAACTCCTACTAGTCTATATTTAGACCTCCTGCATTAATCATATATGCATCTTATTTTTTTCTCACTGTATTTTAGTATATACTGTTGAAGATATTTCCAACTTTAATGCCAACCATCAAACTTTCTACTGAACTAACCATAATTTCCAACAAATCTTTTCTGTTACCTAGTTATTATTTTTAAATGTAATCTTATTTTTATTTTGCAGTTGTTAAGTCTCAAATTATTTTTGAAGATGTCAGATTATTATTTTTGAAAGTTTGTGTCTTATCTATGTTTTTCTTGTTCAATTTCTCTTTTGTTGTAATCTTTCTTGGTATGTTAGATTTTTGGTGACCTGTAGTTGTGCCTAAAAGAATGAGGCAATAGAAGGAGTGTTTGTGAACTATTTTTCAGTGGGTGGGTGTGGGTCTTGTAAATAATCTGCTTGAAGGATCAAAGTTTTGAATGCATGGTGGAAATGAGATGCTAGAGTAAAAGTTTACATATCCATCAAAACTGCCCTAGTTCTCCCCAAACCTCTTATTATCTTCAACCTAATGCTTCGTCTAACCCATTCACATGGAGAGACAGGGAGTAATAAATAATGTATACACAGGCCTGTAATTAACATTCATCTTTTCAGATCCTCTGTTGTGTTTGCTATTCAGGAGACCTAAGTCTTTCATGGGATACTGTTAAGCTGATCTGTTTTAGCCTTTGCTGCAACTCCTCTTTGGTCTGTGGTTTCCTTTGTTCATAAGACAACACAGTAAAGTGAACTCACTCAGCTTCTAACATCTTCCTTTTATCTTTGTGGTTGTAGTTTCGACTTTGGTAATTCCTTAGTATCATTTAGAAAGTACTTTGGGTGGGAAAGAATGTAAATGAGTTTGTTCAGTTTGCCAGTATGAACAGAAATACACTAAGTCTTTTAAAAATTATTTGTAATTTTCATATGCATTCTGGTGCAGGTAATATGTAGGTCTTCATTTTATTTTCAATAGTTTGTTAATCTAGTGCTTGAAATCAGCAGATACAGGAAGTTGCAAAGGCACTTCACTAACTAGTGAAGTTTATACAAAATACAGTTGGAGAAAAGGTATATTTTGCTGTTTTCTCCATTCCCTTTAATTGGTCATGCTATGAATCTGTGTTTTATTAGGTTTTACCAAATTCAGAAGTGCTATTTGCTTGATTCAAAGTTCTATTTTCATTTTATGTATGTAAAAATATGATTGGATATCTTCAATAAAAGTGTTTTCCATCTTCCTTAGTACATAAATGGGCAAAGACCTCCCTCAAGAATAAATATGTCACAGGAGAAATATATTTTTAACAAATGTATAGTACTTTACCTTGATAGAAAGTTAAATTAAAATAGAGGTGCCCATGTCACCTATAAAATTAACAAAGATCTTAAAATACAGTAGTTACTGAAAGAGCACGATTAGATTTGTACTTTTACATACTTTTGATAGGAATAATTAATTTGCTACAAACTTTCAGTACATTAAAATATTTTTAATATTTAATTTTCATGATTCTCAACTTTAGTATTGAAGTTAAAAAATAATAAAAATTAAGACCATAGTTTTTAAATGTTCATTATAGCATCAGATATAATAGAAGGACCCTCAATGACATATATGTCAAAGAATATATATATATGTCATATATATAGTGTATATATATATATATACACTAAATTAAATTATCACACCCATACTCTAAAATGATGTTTATAAATAATTTTATTGAACTGCTTAGGTTCATTGAAATGACTTGCTTGGTCATTTGAAGTGAAAATAGCATCTAGAAAGGTGCACACACACACACACACACACACACAAAGATCTCAACCATAAAAAGGGAAGGAAGCAAGAAGTAACTATATTCAAATTCTAATTGTGGTTACCTCTTACTGATCAAATTATATGATGTGTTTTTTTTCCTGATTATTAATTTTGATTGTTTTATTCTATTTTCATTTATTTTTAAAGTGTGCCTGGTTTTGACAGGAAAAAAGGGAAAAACACTTTAAATTATGAGCTTCTGGAAGTAAACCTTTTAAAAATGTCTTCGAATGACCCAAGTGGCTTTTTTCTCCCTGAACTTTTTACCTTTCCTTCATGGAAACAAAAATGTATGTACAGTAGTGTTTGAAAGTGTTTTCCATTCTCTCTCAGATGCATCTGGAAAAGATAACTGGTATATTATATGAGATTTGCTGCTTTTTCTCTCCATTTCTCTTTCTACCTAAGACCTCATTCCAAAATCTGATTTATGTCAAAATTAGCTAAGAAAATATCTTCAGAGTCTCTAGAAAGGGAAACTATAATTGTGTCTTGAAATGGATGAGAGAAAAAGTGATAAAGAGCAGACTGAGAGTTAGACTCTGAGTTTCTGTTGCAGCTGATATGCTTAGTGACTGGTGAATTTTCTCTTACAAAAATGAGGGTATTGAATTGATGCTGAGGACCTACAAGATCTTTTGCTATAACTTTGCAAATATCTTACCCTGGCATTGACTGGCAGAGATGAAACTTGAAATCTAAAATAACTCACTAAGATTAACTCACTAAGACACCAATATTAGTGTATTTATTGTAATTAGAATTTCTTTGGTCATTTCTATGCTTTAAAAAGAGAACATTGAGTTTTTAAAATGACAGTTTTACACATCCATTTAAAAGATAAGAAAAATCAAAGGCATCTACATGCTTAGTGTAGACAGCACGGATTCTGAAATTTCTAGCTATTTTTTAGGTTTGGAAGGGAACAGTTTGTTCCCCGAAGCATCAAATAAGCTGAGTTCTTTGACACAGAACATAAAGGTGAAAAAAATGACTAATTTTGGTACAGTTGTTTTCCTTCCTAAATAAAATGTACCCATCAGTGAAATTTTATATAAAGTCAGAATATTTTTTGAAATACAGTTTAGTGCTTTGTGCAGCAAATCCTGAGGGACTCTGGTAGGTGTCTTTTCCCCACTATATAATGCTATTTTACTTTATATCTTCTCTAATTAAAAAAAAAAATTCACAATAGCAATTACTCTAGTGTTTTCCAGATTCTAAAAGGAATAACTGCCCTTTTTATAAAACTAAAATTCAAAGACCTAACTTCATAGAAAAACTTTAAAAAGTAAATATCTTTTATCATTGTACTCTACAGCAATAATCTTGATTATTTTCAAGGCTTATTTTCTCCCAGATTTTTTTCTTCAGTTGTGCCTGCTTACAGGCACACACACACACACACACACACACACACACACACACACACACAGTAAACACACACAATTGATACTGCCAATGATATTGCCAATAATACTGTTTTGTTATTTTAAGAGTGCAATATTAATAGACTTTTACATTGTCTCCAATTATACCAGAGCATTACTCCATAAGGGTGTAGAGTAAATGAACTCTCAGAATTTTACCTTCTGCTATTAGCCTCTATGACCAGCACTTGTGGTACTGCAGGCTCCCCAAGACTGTAAACACTTGTCCTAATGGGTATGCACATGAGTAAATGGGCACACCTGGTTGAGGGGGTGGGGATAAAAGGTGATGTCAGCCTGTGGGGAGCAAGAATTTAGGGAAGAGACTCAAGTGGCTGTTTCCCAGCTGATTCTTCTCCCTTGTTCACTATTAAAAATCCTGTGAAGGTGATAGGTCCTCAACATACATTTTTACCTGCTAGAACCAATGAGAAACCTACCTGGATTGGGATGGTTGCAAAGCAATGTGTAAAATACTCAAGACATCCCTTTTGATGGACTTTGTTTGCTTCCAGGTTTGGCTCTTTGAAGTAAAACTGTGCCAAACAACCTCTGAGTATAATTAGGCACCCTTTTTCAATGATTTCCTAAGCATATTTTTCTAAAAATGGAATTTAAAAAAATGCATTATTTGTACACTACACTTAGGATGAACATGTAGTGCTGAATTTTCCTCCACAAAGCTGTACCTGTTTATCCTTCGACCACCATTGCCACCCAAGCTTCCCCTTCAGAGCCTTCGATGAGTAACACTCAAGTGTTTCCAGTTGAAGAGAAGCATACTAAAAATAGCATCTGTGACTTGTTGCAGGTGTAACCACTCAGAAAAGTCTGGTTTTTTTTTTGTAAGCTGTTAGCAGGAGTCAGAGCTCTTCCCTTATTTTGCATTTCATCTCACTATTTTAGCTCCAAGGGGATTTTTGCTGACTAAGCAAGGCAGTGGAAGTCTGCGACCTTTACTCCTTCACCAGAGCAGGTGTCCAGATTTTGACCGCCTACTACATGTAGTACCCTTGCTCTGATTTATGTGGTTGGTAGATGATGTTTTGAGCATGTTTACTGTTGTTTGTTTTTTTAGGCTTTTACATCCCCCTTCCCCAAATATGCTCCCTGCCAAGCCTTTTGATCTGGTGCACTAAACCATGGTGATGAAATACCACACTCCATTGTACTTAAACTAAGAAAATTGATTTTCCAAAGTTTAAGGTGGCATTATGAGTCGCTAATCCTGTTAGAAAAATACAAGTTGGATTTATGATTCTCTTATACAGGTAATTGGGCTTTAATTTTAAAATCTGAGCCAACTGACTTACACTATATTGCATTATAACGTAACAAAAGTGCAATTGAATCCTGGTGATGTATGAATTTGAGGTTGTAATTATATAATAAAAATATTCAATTCTCTAATAAATGACACCTAGTTGGCATCAACCTGTCCTGGTTCTGCATGCCACCCATGATTCTGCAGCTCTATCTCTTCCTTTTCCTGTCATTCTTCATTTTTTATTTTATTTCCTAACTTTGCAAACTTAGGAGTGACTTGCTTTAGAAAATCAAACCCAGCTTTTTAAAACTTTATAAAGAAAATTTTGTGAACAGTTCCTTTCCCTTCATGGTGTTTCTGTAGGGTCACAGGTAATGTTTTACTAAGTTATTGTTTAGTCCCAATTATATATAAATAACTTCTTGACATGAGTTTCTTGAGGAGATTCCTTTTGGAATTTTGATACTTGCCATTTCCATGAGCTCCTACCATGTGCAGTTTTAATAGGCTAAGTGTTCCTATCTCATTCCCCTCTCGCAATAATTTCCTCATTGTATTTGTTTTTTGCTGTTTGTGTTCTACATATATCTGTAATTTTTGGAACAAGGGTTGGATATAAATAAAATACTGCTAGAATCAATTTCTGGAAGAGTTGAATAATCCAGCAATCACAGGCAGTTCATTAGAATCTTTATCTTAAATCTTTTTTTTTTTTGGCAATCCCTTGCTATTTTTAATAAGGGGTAGTTTAAGTGAGACTTTGAGCATTTGTCAAAAATCCAGAGACAGAAGGAGAGGGCAGAAGGAAAAGTTGTAAAGTTATGGAAAGAACCCTCATGTCAGGGGCAGAGGTGCAGGAGTCTAGTTTCAGTCCTTCTGAGAGATCTTGAGCTTATGTAACATAACCATCCTGTTCCTTTCTGGTCAGGTTCTTTATTGGTTCTAGCAGTTGCACAGTCATACCGTGCAGGGCAGGATGGGCTTGGAGGCAGGCAAGTCCACCAGGAATCGTCACACTCTTTTTCTTGCCTCTTTTTTGAGTTTTCTTCTCTTTCTGTGCTTCCCTCCCTCCTCTATCATGCTCTCTCTCTTTGGGGTGATACTGCCCTTTTATCTTTTCCTTCCACATGAGCACACCCATGGGGTCCAGGTGTTTGCTCAATCATGGGGAGCATGCAATATCACAGGTGCTGATCATAGAGGCTAATGGAGAAAAAGTCTGACCCTATAGCAATTCATCTCACTTCCCTCATTTGGAATATCATTCCCTCACTTCTGAGACCCTTCCTCTTTTAAGAAATTTAAAGACTGAGTTTGGAGGAAATTCTAAACTGACTTGTTATCACTCGTTATTTGTGCTGCTTTAAATTATTATTCTTACTGTAAACAAATTATATTACCTGCTGTAGGGTATTAAAAGTGCTCAGGTATTAGATGGTGTGAATTATGTATTAGGGTTTTTCCCCCATTCGTGTGTTTGGCCAGCACCTGTGGTATTGCTGTCTACCCATGATTATGTCTGTGCCTGGGCCCAGTGGGTGTGGGCATATGTGAGTAGGCACATCTGGGCCTAGAAGGTAGCAACAAAAGGGTAGTGTTGAGGGGGGGAAACTTGGGTGATTTTTTTCTTTATCATTAATAACCTAAAAAGGAGAACTGCAAGGGTTCCAACATTCTTTGCTAAACCATAGTGAACCTTTGAGGATTGAGTTAATTACTCAACAGATGACTACCCTGTAACTAGGACCACTTTGTGAGTGCATAGAATTCTGAGCTATGTTGCTTAAATAATCCAAATAATTATTCCTTTCTTTTTCTGTTAAATTATTTTGGATTAAGGCAGGAGAAAAGTATTCTGATTTGAATTAAAAGCAGATGAAGAAGATGAAATAAACAGTTCTTTTATATTTTTTCCCACCTTAACTTTAATTGATTGAATAAGAAATTTTACTCTTCTACTTCCTGAGATCACTGACTTCTCCTTTCAAAAAAAAACCGAGTATTTTACCTAGTTTTATTTTCCGAAATCTCACAAAAAAAATAAAAATTCTTGTGTTTGTAAAGTTTTCTTAGATAATCTTTAAAATATGCTCTCTGATGGATTAATCTACTCATTAATCCATGAACATGGAAAATCCTTGGACATAGAGGGAAAAATTATTTGGAATTGAATCTGCATGTGTCTTTCATTTTATTGTGAATAGATCTAAAATGTTTTAAATGCTTTTTTTAAAGTTTTGTTTTTCAACAGCCCATGATAAAGGATGATTAGATATTACTATTAGAGAATTACTTTCTCTAACTTAGACAATTTACATTTTTTTAGATAGCCATGAGCAGAAGTAACTATATTTAATACCATTTTGTTCATTTTGTGATTAATATAGATGTATGTCATATATATAAATGTTCACACTTTTACTTTCTGAACCTTATTTTTCTCTCAATTTAGGTAATAAGTATTAGAAACTTAGTAGTAGTTAATTTTGGTGATTAATATTTTCTTGCAAATACTGGTAGGTATTTTTCTTTAAATGCAGCTCTGAGCCAATTGTTAAGATTATTTAAAGTCCTTTCATCAAAAAACAAAGATCCAAATTTGGTAAATTTCTTTCTGACCATCTGGGCTCTTGAAAATGTTGAAAAAACTAGGGCACTATCAGGAATGTTACCAATAATTTAGCATGTGAGGAATATGTTGGAAGACTATTTTATGTCTGCATGTTTCAAATAAGTTGTATTTATTGTAATCTGGGATCATATGAATTGTAAATTTTTTTTTTTTTTTTTTTGAGACTAGGTCTTGCTATTTTTGCCCGTGGAACCGCAGGCTCTTGTTGCCCGGGGTACCACAGACTCAAGCAATCCCCAGCCTCAGCTTCCCAGGTAGCTGGGATGACAGGCGCGTGCCACCACACCCACCTATTTTTTTGGGACTAGGTCTCGCTACGGGCCCCAGGCGGGACTCGAACCACGATCCCTAGTCTCGGATTCGAACCACGATCCCTAGCCCCGGCCACTTCATAGGCTGAAGCTTACAAGCACGAGCCAACGTGCCCAGCGAATTTTAAAATTTTTAAGGAAAGTTTTTGATTGTAAAGTCTTTAATGATGACTACTAAAAAAAAGTCAGCAGTGATTCATCACAGCTGTAGATAATTGTTGAATTAGCTGTGGAAAGGCTTTTATAGCAATCTTAATTAGTTTAAGTAGATATATAAATTGTTTACAAAGCATCATATACACATATGTATACATGGGGAATGTAGGGAACAATGTTAGTGTAGGTATCTTGTCTCAGTTTTCACAGTAGTACCTATAAACCTATAAAAATATATCCTTCAAAAAACCAGTTATTCCATGAATTTTGAATGTACAAAATAATAGGACATTAGAGAAGAGAAAAATTTAGAAAGATCTGTGGCTAAGCAAGAGTTGGTACCACAACTTGCTCCTAGGGAAATATGTTTTAGAAATACTAGCTTATAGTCCAACTCCTAGCTGTCATAGACTTATCAACTACTTCATATCTTTCTGTATATTATATATTTCTATTGTTGGTGCAGAGTATATGGCAATGTCCAAACCATATGCTTTAAAAACATGCTTGATCCATGTCTTAAAAACATGTCTTTAAAACCTTGGTTGACTGTTCCAAATCTGATAGTTACTTTCACAGGTATGAATGGATATAACACAGATCCCAAATCTTGTATGTATCAAATAGTACTAGTGATAGTTAGTAATAATTATTTACAGAGGCTATATATATATATATTTTTTCTTCTGACAAATTTGGTGTTTATCTACTTATTGTAGGTATTGCTGCCACTGACCTATAGAATTAGTGTAATGGGAGGATGATGCTCCTGAAGGACCAAGATGATCATTGTTGATTTTGTAGAGGAAAATGCAGGTATATCTAGAAAACTATCTATAAAACTTTATGGGTATAACAGATGTATAAGTATAGGACTGTAGGTAAAGTGATTTTATTAAAACATTTTTTTTGCATTGCTCCAAGATTTACAATTTAGGATGACCTTATCAAATATCTGCCACTTTAGCATAATCTTATAAATAATATCTTCTGATATACTTGGGAAACTTGGAAACATTAGCATTTCATTTATACAATAGATTTTGTCTGAAACTAGTTTGAACGTCAGTGTTCTGCTTCTTGGTTTGTCAGAAGAGCAAGGAGGAAGCTTAGACCAGAATCCTAGTTCTGGCTTTGTGGCTTCAACAAATTCATCACATTGTTTCCTAAAATAACTTATCTCCTTAGATTATTTGGGGGGATCATGAGATAATGTATACATTGTATGTGAGCATAACATTTGTCACATAAAACTATTACAAGTAAAACTATTACAGGTTTGTGGACATTGCTCTTGGTAACTATTTAAACTCTTGCATAGTAACTACTGCATTCTGGATATTTAAGAAATATCAACTCCTGTCTTTGACTTACTAAAGCTTGTCTTAATGCCTTCAAGTGCAGTCCAGTCTGTTAAGTTTTATGGGGATGAGAGATAAATAAGCGACTAGACAGTCAGAACACACAGGTACATAGCACCTGTGACATGTGAGACATGTGAGAAATAAATTTTGAATTAAATAGAAAAAAAGGAAATAGAAATTTGACTGATTTCGATAGCCATAAAATGCTTTAAGCATTTGAGTAAGAAAATGATGGATTTGTTACCTTCCATGAGAATAAAATTTTAGGATCTTCATTTTTATTGGACTTGAGTTTCAACAGAAACTCAATTAGCCAGAATATAGCTAATCATCTAGGTAACAGAGCTTTCTAAAGACTTTTGGGCAATAGCCTTTATTGAGAACCCTAAAGGAATCATATGGTTACCTCCCTACATTAGTAAATGGAACCTATAATATAGGCTAAATATTTCTTGACTGGAGTAAATAGTTTCTTATAGTGATTATATGAATCATGGGTTATAATAGATGTATATGAAATCTAAGTACAATTTGTACATTATTTTTATATTTTTGCTCTCATTTAATAAAAATTAGTTATTTTTTTTAATTTTACAAGTGCAATTCTCAGTAGCAACAACTATTTTAATCCAATGTGTGTGTGTGTGTGTGTGTGTGTATATATATATATATATACACACACATATATATATATACACACATATATACATATATATATATATATAATTTATGGTTAGGCATTGTTCTTGGACCTTATGCGAAATTCTTGAAATATTCAGTTGCATTTAATGAAAGATCTGAACTCATAGATCCAACTGAATTAGATAATTTACCAAACAGATCTCAGTTCTATTTGTGTATTTAAAGACCTTGGATATCTTGGTGTGGAATGTACTGGCTGGTCACTGTTCCCAACTCCCTTGTCTATTCAGTAAATGTCTCTGCCCTTTTTGGATATGCTGATGAGTGAGTTCTATGGATTTCATCACCGGGGCTCCCATATCTGTAAATTTGATCACTTGAGATCTTAAAGAGCCATTAGGTGATGAGAGAAGTGGCAGGATATTCTTTCTGCAACCTGCCTCCCTCATTGTATTATTTGCAAGGCCTATGTCACCCTAGTCACTGTAGCCCACAGTGATAACCTCCACCTCCCTTAGGATTCTTTTCCAAGATGGTAAAATCATTATGCTGCAATTAGTGTCAAGAGTTTCATCATCTCTAACTTGTGACATACTAGCACTTCTGAAAGTAGTTCCTTCATTTCATTCTCTTCAAAATTCTGTGTAAGTATGAATTCTTCCTGTCAAGACTTCAATCAGGGACCATTAGAATCTGCTTCTCTGCTGCCTGGTTTGTTCTCTCCCTTCTGATAATTTGTAGGCTTCAGATAACTGGAGACCAAGGAACATGGTGAAATCCCCTGGTTAAGCTCATTTTCTTCACTTTGGATTCAATAGATTAGTCTCTGGAGGAAGAAAGTGTATTGTTTATTACCAACTATCTGTCCAGCTGTCATTTAGAGCTTAATTGGACTCTCTTAAATTTCATTCTATTCTTGTCATGTCTCTGAGAGTTAAGAAATTTCTTATCGTGTATTCTGAACCAGGACATTTTGATGCTATATATATATTTTGGATTTTCAGCGAGTGAGAAAATATGAAACTCATCTTATGTACAGTAGACATCTTCAAACCTTCTCTGACTCTCTTCCCTATCACTGACTCTAATCCTCACTTTTAAATAATAAAAAAATCTGTAAATATTCTTATATTTATAAAAAAGTTAAGAGAACCATTTAATGGATTTCAATAGCATGGCATTTAGTTTTCATGATTGTCGCTTTTAGCATAAATTCTATATTTCATTCATATTTAAAAGTGTATACTATTCATTGTATCATTTCACCTATACTTCTGTTTCTTTTAAGGGATACGATTTTTAAAGGATCTATAGAACACATACATTGAAACTTTCAATTGAGTATTTTTCAAATCACAAACCATAGAATATCCACACATTGCATTTGATTGATAGTCAATTAAATTTCAATATTTTAAATTGGTGTATAACTGATATAGCATAGATGCTCAATGAATGTTTACAAAATAAACAGTCCTTGAAATTACTACTCAGTAACAGATGTAGCATATCACTAGCTCCAGAAGTCATTATGTGTATAGTATATGTGTCCACCAAGATAGTCACTCATCAGTTATTGGTTTGTCCAGTTTTAGCTTTATATAAATGGAATCATATGGCATATCATCTTGTGGTTTGGCTGATTTTTTTTTTATTATGTGTATACGCAGATTATTTTTTTATTATGTGTATATGCAGATTTTTAATGAAACTAATAATTTTCCAAAATGGTGTGCCATTTTACATTCACAGTGTTTGAGCTTCCAACTTGATCTACATCCTTACCAATATTGAGAAAGTCACTCTTATGTTTAAATTTTCACTTACTATTAGTTTTCTGTAATTTAATTTGCATTTCTTGATGACAATTGATGTTGACCATGTTATCATGTGCTTATTTGTCACCTGAATAACTTCTGTTACAAAATACTTTTCAATATTTTTTCATTTTTGCTGACATGTATGAGTTCTTTGTGTATTTTGGATCATATCCTTTGTATGATTTGTATATCTCAAATATTTTTTATGTGACATTGGCTTTTAAAAGTTACAAATTTTGGTTCAATATGTTGTTCTTTACCTAGAAATCTTGCTATACTTCAAAGTTGAAAGCGTTTTTAATGATTTCTTTTGGAGGCTAGTTCATGATATATTTTGAGTTACTGCTTATGTATAGTATGAAATAAAAGTCTTCATCTTCTTTTTTTTTGGTCTTGTACAGATGTGTAGTTGCACTAGCACTGTTTACTGAAAAGATTCTCTCCCTTCTTTGAATTGACTTGGCATCTTTGTCAAAATTGATTGACCATTTATGTGTGGGCCTATTTCTCTATTCTCATCTATTTTCTTGATTAATAAATGTATATTTTGGCTAATAACGCAGTCTTGATTAATGTGACTTGTGAGTATTCCAACTCTATACTTCTCTGTTTAAATTTGCCTTGTCTATTCAGTTTATTTGAATGTCATGTAAATTTTAGTACCACTTTGTTATTCCTACAAAAATTCCTGTTGGGATTTTCATTAGAATTGTATTGAATATTTAGATTGATTTTTAAGAGAAATGCCATTTTGAAAATACTGAGTTTTCCAGTTCATGAATCTATCTTTCCATTTATTTTGTTCTTTCATAATTTTTGTATGTTGTTTACTGGAATTCAGAACAAATACCTTGGATATAGTTATATATGCAAATACCTTGGATTTTACCTCTTTTGATCCTTATTTAATGCTTATTATATATTAGCTTATTCTATCCAGTCTGGAAATCTATCCTTCAAGTATTTATTTCAGACTGCTAATACCCCTTCTTCTGTGGGCCATACAATTCATCCAATATTAAGGCATTTTTTTTTCGGTTTAAACAATGTATATGAATTAGATTTTAGCATATATACCCCAATCAGATGCTCTTCATTATCTCTGCATTTTGGACTTTTATCTTAGAATATTTCCTTCATACCAAATACATCCTTGTCATTCACTTTAATATCCCCTTCCAAGCGGATTTGGTTATTTTTCTTCCAGAGAAATGCAAATGTCTTGGCAACTCAATACTGAACAGTATATGTTGATCTAATCAAGAAATAAGATTACTCCATACCCCACCACCCTAAAGTTGTGTTTGGTCCATTTCTGTTTTGTCATTACAACTCAGTACACTAAGGTTTCACATCTAAATGCTTGGGGTGTTTGGCATTATCCCCTTGGCTTTCAAATATCTTTTCAGTTGATTTTTGCTTATTTTTTGGTCTTTTCTGCCATAGAGGTATAGCTTGTATCTACACCTTAAAAATTTACAAGCGCTTTAAGTTCAAATCGCATTAAAAGTATTGGATGTGCTTCTATATGGTTTCTATTTCTCAGAAGTTCTAGTGTCATAAGTATTGTTGCTCCTTCTATAGTTTTTAGCTTCAAGTTTTTGTCTACAACTCAGAGAAACTACTGTAAGCTGTAAGTATAGTATCCTACCTTTTATTCCTCCACAATCAAATTAACAACTGCTCTTAACAAAAAGCTGCTGTAAATATAAGTTCACCTCAATGAACTTGCTTTCTTTTCAGATTCTAGGCTAGTTGAAACATTAGATCTGCATCATTATACTGCATTTATTGTTCTTTTTAATGTTAGAATTGATTGATAATTGACCAGTAGAAACTTGACTCCATGTCTGATATTGGGTAAGAAAACAAGTGAAACAGAGAACTTAATTAAACTTACAAATGAGACCAGTTGACACTTTAAATCCAGCCACTCATCAGGTTTGTCCCAGCCCACATGAGCAGTAGCATGATCACACCACCTTAAAAGGCAAAAACAGATTCATTCACTAAAAAGACAAAATAGGTGAAAGTCACTGAGGCTACAAGCCCACCCCTTTGGTAATCTCACCACAGAGTTCATTCTCTAGTCCAAACAAAGCTACACATTGGGCCTTTAGTCATGTGTGTCCACAAGATGCAAGTCAAATGAAGAAACCAAGATGGCATCATCGATCCAGCTCCAAAAGCAGGAGATTCAAAAAATCCAACGAAAAAAGAAAGATGGCATTACCAATCCTTCTCCAAAAGATAGCACTCCAGCGTTCTTTTAGCCCAAAACACCAAGGCTATTGAATGCCCCAAAATAAAGCCACACATCTATGACTAACTGGTTTTTGACAAAGGGGCAAAAAATGTACATTGGACCAAGGATAGTCTCTTAAATACATGGTGCTGGGAAAACTAGACCACTGCATGCAAAGAAGAAACCTATATAACTCCCTCATACCATGTATAAAATGAACCCAAAATGAATAAATGACATGGATGTAAGACCTGAAACCATAAAATACATAGAGGAAAATATGGGCAAAACACTCCAAGGCTTACACTTCAGAAATGTCTTCAGGACACATTTACAGATACTTAAAAAATGAAGAAAAACATGAACAGCTGGGACTACATCAAATTAAAAAGCAAAGTCAAACCAAAACTAATTAAAAAAGACAGCTGTACTCAGATGTACAGCAGAAGGGACAATAACAAAAGAAAAAAGAAAAAAAAAAAAAGAAACCTAACTGAATGGGAATAAATTTTTGCCCTCCACACACAAGTGATAAGTCTGATAATAAAGATCCACAAAGAACTCTCACAACTTAACAAAAACAAAGCAAAAAGCCCCCAAAATGGGGAGAAGAACTAAAAAGACATTTCTCCAAAAAAGAAATACAAATGGCCAATAGGCATATGAAAAAAATATTTAACATAACTAATAATCATGGAAATGCAAATCAAAACAACAATGAGATACCATCTTACATCGGTAAGAATAGCCCATATAAAATTAAATAAAATACCCCCCCCCAAAAAAAAAAGGGCAACAAGTCCTGGCATGAATGTGGAGAGAAAGGAACACTGTTTTACACTAGTGGTGGGAAAGTAAACTGGTCCAGCCACTATGGAAAGCTGTGTGGAGTACCATCAAGCTACTTAAAATGGAACTACCATTTGATCCAGCAATTCCATGTCTTGTAATCTACCCAAAGAACAACAAAACCACTAATTCAAAAAGACACCTGTACTTGGATGTTCATCACAGCACAATTCACAATATGGAAAAAATATATATAGAATATGGAATATATAGAATATGGAAACTACCAAATACCCCCAAACTGATGAATGGTTGAAAGATATGATATATATTTATCAATGGAATATTATTCTACAATCAAAAGTAACAAAGTAACAAATAGAAACATTTGTGTTAACATGGATGGACCTAGAGGGAATCATACTAACAGAAATAAGTCTGAAAGAAAGGAAAAAAACATATGGTTTCACCAGTAGATGAGCTATAGGAATAAGAAAAGGTAAAAAAAAAGTCAAAATAAGCTAACAACAACTGGGGTAAACAGCTAGAGAGGGAAAGTGAGGAGGAGAAGTCAGGGAAGGGAGAAGCACAAGAACAAGATGAAGGTTCACAGGTGATAAGGTGGAGGGAGAACCCTAGGGGATGCAATTATGTAATATATTTGTATATATGAAACTTGCTGTCTAGGGTTTAAATGTAAATTCGGTATTTTCATAAATCTTAATCAAATATGCACTGGGTTCTAGTACCAGAGCACCATTCAAAATTTTTGCAATTTACCTATTTGTAGTTTACTAACCTAACCTTAGACATATATCCTACAGTTTCTTCTGCAAGGTATGATGGAAAGGTTTTATTAGAAAGTCTTGACTTCTTATCCTGGCTCACCCATTTACTATGCAGTATTAGGCAAGGTACTTTACTCTTTTTCTGTCCTTAGGCATGAGGAAAAAAGTCATTAACAGACATAACAAAAACATATGGATAGACTAGGGGATGAGGTGTGTTTAAAAACTGATTCAAGAAGTGAAATCAGGTAAGGCTTACCCAATTACAGGAGAAAGTGGCCACATGTTAAATATGACTAAGTAGTTAAGTGAAGTTAAACCAGAAATTAGCCAATGACTTAGACAAGATGTGCCTTTTTGACGACCTTTTCTATTGACATGCTATGCATACCCTTGACCTTTACATATTCTTAAAAAGGGGGAGTTATTCATGATGATTTTGGTTTTTCAAGTTATCTAGAATGATTCTTTATAGGAAATTAATGCTATAGGTAGGATGAATTAAAAAAATCTGTACGTAGTTTTATATTTCTGGCTGTAATAACTGCATTGTAAGATAATGGGGGGGGAGGAGAATTAATGACTGCCTACCATCCTTTAAGATCTGCTACAATATCCCAAAATTATCCTGCTGTTGAAATTCTCATTAAAAACTTTTTAAAAAAACTGTTTTACATATGAAAGCACAAAAGTGACCAAATCAGAATGAATCCAGGTAACTTTTAAGCACACATCAAACTGCTATTTGTAAGCAGCATTTAAAGCTAATTAGAATGAACTGCTTTGGGGTTTGTGACACAATGACTTGTTTTTTCCATTTATCACAGAGATTTTCCATCTTGTTGCTCATCTACAGCCTTCAGTGGAAAGTGACCACACACACAACACAGTATTATTGGGGAGGGGAAAAAACAAACAAACAAACAAACAAACAAAAAAACAACCTGCTGTTTCCCCAGGACACGAGGAAAAAACAAAAGGTTAACCTCTATTGATTCCCATTTCTCAGACACAGTGATGCCTTTAACTTTCTGGAATGAAAGTTGTTATATGTGAGAGATATTATCAACACTGGACTGTTATGGTCCTTTGATGTGTCCCAGAGATAATACAGTAAAAGTTATTAAAGAATAAATTGTGGCACACCAACTGTGTATGGCACACCAGCTGCCCAAGTAGCTTGTCACTTTGCCCCTCTACCACTTACATAGCAGCAAATTTTCTTTCTTCTTCTGTTAAATTTGTTAGCTTTTGAAACCTTTAAAAAATGTTTTTAATTAGAGAGGGTTGACAGCCTCTATCAGTTCAGGACAAAAAGTATGTGGAGCCTAAAAAACTTTATCATATTATTTAGGCATTTGTGGGGTATATGCATTTCTCCTAGAACCCTCCGGAGTTAGTTCTTGCCCATTTTGCAGATGAGGAAAGTGAAGCTTAGATATTTCTGAACTTGACCAAGGTCACAGTGCTAATAGGATGTGTATGAGAGACTGACTCAAGCTACTCAAAGTCTAATGATTTTCATTTAGAGCACAGTGGTTGCTGTCTACTGAGAGGGGAGGTTAAAATTGTTTAAAACCTGGGAACTGATGAAATATGAGGAAATTATGTGCTTTGAGACCATGCATTCCCTAGCTTTCCACTGAACCAGAAATTGCTGGGGCACCACCATGGATCTGAAACCTTCCCTGGCAGCTGGGCTTGATGTCTGCAGAGGTAAACTGTGGCTCATGGTTAAATTGCACAGATGGAAAACAGGCAGTGCTTGGGCATGGGCTCATGCTTTCTCCTCACTTGCCCAAATTAAGCTGCTTAACTGTGTTCCTGGGGAGACTGAAGGTTTGTCAGGGGTCAGCTAGCATTTCTGAACAGCTCTCCAGCATGCAGGTATGCACATTCTCCTTTCCCAAGTGACAGTAGACACAGTAACTGCAGAATAGCTGAAAAGATTTTCCTAAATTTGGATGGCTTTAGTTGGTAATTTTTATTAGTCCCAAGGACATAACATAACGCCCTCTTTCTTAAAATTCCATTTAGATTTTTGATTTTATAGCTTCTCAGCTAGGAAATGTTTCAAGAATGTAAATGTTGCTTTTTAATATTTAAGTAGAATTACTGTTAGCTGTATTTCTGATAATATTAATTAATATTTTACCGTGCATTTTATGATGCTAGCAGTTTTCTACTTAGAATTTGATTTAATAATTCTATGATATAGAAGCTTTTATTAGTCTCTTACAATGGGGGGTGAAGGACTCAGAGAGGTTAAGTAATTTGTTTAAGAGTACATAGATGGTCAGCAATGTAATCAGGATCTGAAATGACATAGTGTAACGCATACCATACATTCCCTGGCACTCTACACCACTGCCTTCTTGATGCAGGTGAACGAACTATTTATGATGATATTTTCAGCATATTTTCTATGAATTAAAGCTATCAAATTTTAAGTAGAGGTTGACTTGTCATTTAGACTTGTCTTAATCCATACTTGCATTTTCCAAAGGAAGACACTAAAGTCCAGACAAGTAAATTATCAGCAATGTAACCAAGTCTTCTTACCCAATCTTTCTTTCCTTCAGTCTCTTCATACAAAACATCTACTTTTGAAGTACTTACATGTAAAACTTCAAGATCATGTGTTACTGATAACTAGTTAAGTGCCAAGGCTGTGCTTCTTTGTCTTCTCAGGGTCTGGCAGTCATCTCTATTGGAGTGCCTGAGAGAGCAGTAAGGAAAATTAATGTATTCTTAAAAAAAGAGTATTTTGATCTTAATCCTTTCCGTGATCACACTAAATTTTAGAAATGAGACTTATTAAGATCTCTATATTAATTGAGTTTAGTAAGGTAATATTAAGATTTTGTCCTTTTGGGGGGAGTAAGCAGGAAATTATAGCTATTAGCTGTTTTGGACTGTCTCCCCAAACTAGAAAGAGTCTTTAAGACATTCATTTGAAAAATCTGAATATTTGTAATTTTTTTCTTTATGGTTTTTTAAATCGAATTAGTCTTATTGGTGAACCATACCTGGAAGTCAAGACCCAAATTTTATTTTATACTTTTGTCACCATTTTAAGACAATGAGCAAGCTATGTTTCATCTCACAGTTGGTGAAAAGGTGTCTTTACAAAACCTCTTTATATTTAAGTTAATTACTTCTTCTGTGACTACAGAAACAATACAATTAGAACTGCCTGATAATGGGCCCATGTAAATTTAACCTTAGAGCTAAGGTAGTTGTTATATTTTGCCTGAGAAGTATAGCTATAAGAAACAAAACAAAACAATATGCTAAAAGTAGTTCCTGTGGAAAACCAGGTCCTTCCACTCCTTATGACAAAGAAGAGATCAGAGTTGCTGGCAGAAACATCTTCATTTTTCATTGGTTTTGACTACTGATCATTCTTAAAGGAAGCAAAAGATTAAAAATTAGGTAATGGCTGAAGGTGTGGTTGTCTTCATTAATTTTCCCCATTTCAGTAGGGTAACAATTTTCTTTTATGACAAATGCTTCCCCAAATTCTCCCCAACCATAAACAGTATTTAGGTTGAAACTGCAGGCTTCAACTTAATGATCAAAGGCTTGGGCTTAATGATTTCAGTGTTAGGGATTCTACCTGCAGACCCCATTCCATTTATTGGTATTAAAAACTACTGAAAAATACTGGTAATCTTATGTCTTTGTAGCTGTGAAGTACAAACAAAAAATAACTTACTCTTTCCATGTTTCATCTCAAGGAAACTAGGCTTTTGCAGTACCTAAGATGATTTATTGTTTGCAGGAAGTGAGGAGAGTTGGATTTTAAACAGTTTCAAGATTGTTCTATGGAATAATTGCACTGTGCAAGTCATTATCTGGAGGATACTGTTAACATACTCATACGGTGATATATGTTAGTGGTGGATGGAGTGAAGCCCAGTGAAATTTCGGAGACTGCTTGATGGATTTCTCTGAGACTCTGAATTAGTGCCTCAGGAGATGAAAGCATGGGACTTTTCAAGAATGCCCTCCCCCCTCCATTAACCTCCTTGCTTTCTCTAAGGGTTGCTTAATGTTTTTCCTATCCAGGGAATCTGTCTTTAGATTAAGTTGATAATGAACTGATTAATGGACAAATCCAAAATACAGACGTTTGTCACCTGCCTTCTCTGTTTCTGCGTGGTTCCTCTTGGTGTAGATCAGAATAATAGTTAATGAAACAATGTACAAGCTTTAGAAAGACAGGTCTCTATTTTTAGGCTCTCTGGAAATTTTTTCTTTTATTTGATTTTGGTGGTTTCAGTCATATCTTCTAATATAGTTTCATACAAATGTAATCTGGCTTCCCCAGCCTAATACAACCCAAATCAAAATGATATTATACCTCTTCACAGTTGTAAATCCTTCCTCAAATTAAAGCTCTGAAACCTAATCTGCTAGAGGTCTACAGAGTAGGAGGGGAGCCTCCAGCACCCCACC